>VZTB01037520.1:882981-946523 GCA_013397245.1 Thryothorus ludovicianus
TGGAGGCATTCTTTTCATCATGGGGACAGAACTGGATGGAGAAGGATGCCCACTTCTGTTATCCATTCACCTTTCTCCAATCCCTCCATTAAGATCAATCCAGCTCCCCCCTAATCTCTCATACCCTCTGCAATGCTGCCAGCTCTCCCATATACTCCAGAGCCAAACAGTTCAAAGGCATGAAATGAAAGAGAACTACAAAGGAAATGGGGGATAATAAGAATATACAGCAAGAAAAAGGCAGAGCTTTTGCTTTACCTTTCTACTCTTCCAATCTACCAACAGATAGCACAAGAAAACAAGTGTTTGACACCTGGCTGGTTTCAGTCCTCCATAAAAGTTTTCACAGTGATCAGCAAAGAAAAGGGTTTACAAACTTGGTCTAGTATGAGAAGGGTTATTCCAGTATGATGTTTTAAAACCGTCTGGGCTGAGGAAAACTCAACTGTGATATTGACAGAACCAACTGTGAGTCTTAAAACTTGGGAAAGACGTAGAAAACTCTGGCAGGCAAAAAAAGGGAAACATAGCATGTGCCTCTGGAAAGGCTGGGAAAAGGGTTAAAGCTCATGAGCTTCACTTTAATTCCTACAGAAGTAACAGACAACAATAATGCATATACAGGAATTCATAATCAAGAGTCCCAAAATTTAAGAAAAACATGGGTAACAGCCAATGTGATTTTGCTGAGAACAAATCATGTTAAAGCAATTACATCATCTGCCATGAAAACAGGCATCAGTATAGGGGAAAACCCAAAGAATGAGCTACAGGCAGCAACAAGGGATGTGAAAGGTCCTCTGATATGAGTGTAAGATGAACAAAAGGCAAAGTATCCTACTAGCATGTAAGACCAGCTAACTAAAATATGTTTCCAGCTAAAGGCCAGGCAGGACAGGGCCCTGAGCAGCCTGGTCTCGTGAAAGCTTGCCCTTCCTGTGGCAGAGGGGTTGGAAGTAAATGATCTTTAAGTTTCCTCCAACCCAAACCATTTTGTGATTTTATTATTTAAAAAAAATTTGAAGAAGAATCCTAGATCCAAGTCCTGGAAGAAAGATTTCAAATTCCCCCATTCTCAGTTGTTTTTCATATAAACAAGGTTTTGTTGTTTCCAAGTTTAGCTTTCTCATTTCCTATGTGGTATTCACATATATGTGAACATTTTATTATCAGAAAATAAAAAATTATTCTCCTTTAACTGGTTTGTCTCAAAAAAATATAACTTGCATATTTTTTGATATCTGACCTTATAGCCAAACTAAAGGATCCACTTCATTTGTACAGTACCTGCTAAATACTTTTCCAAACTTATAAGTGGATGTACAATAGAATATGATGCCATTGCTTTTCAACTTTGACATAAAACAGGCTACTAAGCTCATGAGCAAGATTTTGACATTTTGCAGTGCTTCTAATGATATAATCTGTATCATTCTGTGTATACCTGCATACAACTGTTTCATAAGTTACCTCACTGCTTTCCTTGGGCAAAATAAATAGATAATTTAAACATTCAACTACAGAGAACACTTTTAGGAGGTTCAGCCCCTCTTGAGAGTACATATTCACATAGGCTGGGTTGCAAAGGAACTGTGTTAAAGATCACAGGATGAAAATAAATTGACCCGTCAATTCTTATATTTGCTGTCTTGAAATTTGGTACAAGAATGCTGTTGCAACATCTCTCAGTCATGCTAAGGCAGAAACTTTGCTCCATAATACATGTAGGAAATGGCACCTATCAATAGGTCTTTAATTCTTTGTCACACTGCTTTTCTCCTATTTCTAGTAGTAGTCTAATGACCCAAGAGAGTTCTGTGGGAACACAAGATTCGCCTCCAGCTGCCCTGGAGGCTCAGGGACCTGGGCAGGGGTCTCAGAGACCCTGGCACAGAGCCCAAAACACCTGTGATTTTGATTTTAGCCCATGGGAACGATAGCCAACCTTAAAAGAAGAATTACAAGTCACAGGAGTTTAAATAGAGCAGCAGTGAATTTGTTATATAGTGTAAAAGTAGCTTTTGAGTTTTGGTACAGGGGTAAGAATTTCCAAGANAAACTTATAATATAAAAGATAAATGCCGCCTCTGAGGGGAGAGAAGGCCTTCGACTGTCTGGCTGGAAGGAGCTCGGCAAGGCAAAAAGAAAATGTTTTAGATAAGAAAGAATAAACAACCTTGAACATGAGACCTGAAGAGTTTCTGCTCTTTTCTCCCATCTCTCGCTGGAGAAAAAGGACTTTACATTGTCGAAAATTTCTGCAAAATAGCAGAGAAACCAACAAGTTCCTTTTATTACAGAGGTTGCTTCTATATTTCACAATGGCTCAAGACTGTTTTTCCCATGTAACCTGAAATAAGATGCTTCATCTTGATTGCAGATGTACATAATACGTAAGACTTGGGACCTTTCAGCATATTTCAAAATGCCAGTGTATTTAATATTGTAGAAGCTAACACACAAAGGCTTTTGAGCAGGTAGAAAGAGGAACAGGCTTCTTGGTCTGAGTCACAGTCTGCAGAACAGTCAATGGCCCTTTACCATTGATCTTTTTTGGGAATGGCCCTTTCCATTATTATTTGTAAGAGCTGGTAGAATATTGCTGATACCAACGCTAAAAAGCAGTGATACCAAGCTCTGAAAGACCCCACTGTCTCGCTGCCAGGCTTGCTAATGCTAATGATCACAGCATGCCTACACTTGGTGTGTGTTCCAGCCAGTAAACACGGTTAGGTTACAGTGCACTACTTTTGACACCATTAAAAGTAGCATATTCCATCAAACTGTGCCATAATCACAAGGCGTGTCGCTGTTATGTTGGAAGCAGTCTTTTGTGGGGGTCTTCACTATGACTGCCTAAGTTGAAACACGCTTTTCATCCTGATCTGAACTTACATTACTTCGGGAATTTGATTCTCAGATACTTCTTCCATGAGTTTATGTTACCCATACCTTGGAGATGGGAGTGCTTGGGCATTGATGGTGTGCATCACAGCATGTAGCATTCACTTTTGGTTAACACTGGTATAACATCTTACACACAAGTATGGTGGCTTTCCTGCTTTGATGGAGGGGTATCCAGGACTCTGGCCCATCACTCTTGACTGTCAGAGCTTAGCTAATTCTGAGTGAGTTTGCTGCTCTCTGTATTTTTTCTCCCATACCTCAGCAGGGCCACATTGTCATCTACTATGTAAATAGTTCTTTTCCACAGCGATTTAAAGGATGGTGCACTGCCATAATATGGGTATGTAACAGATGATTTTTCTGCAAATTTTGTGCAGTTGCTTTCAGAAGGGCAGCAAAAATTCACATACAGATTGCTGCACTGATGCTGCTGGAGAGAGCTGGACACCAAATGTTAAAATGACACTAATGTGTGGGATATGATGATCCTTACAAAAACTCATTCTTGTCACATAAAACTATGAGTAAACATCTTCATCATGCAAAATGGAAAGATTCAGGCTGTACAAGATAGAAGTAGATCCTTCTTTAAATTAAAGCCATTCTGAGCATTTTTCATGCTGGCAGTTTTGTCCCAGCACCTCTAGATGTACATTGGTTACTGCAGCTTTAATCTATTCTGTTGACTGTGAGCTAGGTGAACTGGTATGAAATTGAGAATATTTGGTGCTTCACAGACATTGCTATTGGAAATGTCACTAGTTTGGACTGTGATGGCACAAACTACGGTAGACCCAAGCCATGAATCCATGCTGGTTTTTGTGGACACAATGTTCTGAGACATCTTGTCTCCCTCGTGTCACCAGTTTCTACTCCTCAGGTAGGATTGCCTTAACTGTAAAGAGTACAAGGAGGAGAAATTTTAACATTTTTTACACATTAAAATTGTCTTTCCTAGCACACAGGGTATCGCAGGGGATGTTGCTTTGGCATTGAGAACAGCTGTAAAAAGATACTAATCATTCATTTTATACATGCTCCAACAATGACTCACTATTTCCCACCTAGACAGCCTTTTTTAACACGGTGTTAAGATGGTTAATCAAAACAGCCTTGGCATGTGTAAAATTCACTCCAGCTAATGTTACTCTGACCAGAATTTCCCCCTGAGGAGCATGATACCTTGGCACTGAAGCTGGCCTGCAAATCTAAATGTACCATTTCAGTATGAATTAGGGAAAAGCACTTTGGACACAGCCAGCAGTAGTGAGACTACAGCTAATGAAATACCTGTGGTTCTTTGGGATGACTGCAACAGTGCTGGCTTTTCATTGTATAACCATAATTAAACTGTTAAAATTACAAAAACTCAAACTAAGTGTCCAGCCCACTACAGGGTCACTTTCAGAGATCAGCTTCCTCATCACTGTGTAAAAGGAGCAAAAATCATCAGCTATTTAATAAATTTTCCCCTGGAAAGATATTTAGATTTCAGCCACTGATTTCAAATGTTGCCTGTATACATAATTGCACAAAGGATGCTCTAGCTTTTCTAAAGAAATAGCTAGGTTTCATAACATTTGGTACTACCTACTATTCTTAAAAAATAGTTACAAATACTATTTTCATGGTTTAATACAATGTATGTTTTAAGGCATCAGAAGGATATTTATATAAGCTATAAACTGTATATTAAAAACTTTGTGTTGGCACCGTAAAGGTTGTAAATATGTAAAGCTCTTTGCCATTGTAATTCTGAAGTCTAGCCCCCAAACTTCTACCTGTTCAAAGAATAAAACAAGCTACCCACATAAAACAAAAATCAGAGTACAAAAATCAGCTTCTATTCTGAGTCATCTATAAAAAGGCTAAAATTATGAAGGCAGTGGATAGGAGAAGGTGGAAATGTTGTTCACCAAACTCTGAAACACCAGACGAAAGGGCACTCAATGGAACTAGAAGGTTGGTTAAAAAAATAAAGAAAAGGAAGCCACTATCCTTAACCTGAATAGTGCTTGTCTTGAACTTACACTCTCAGGATCAAAAAGATATTAAACTAATTCATGGACACCTTATTCATACACCAACAATAAAAAAATAGGGCAGGAAAATATACCCTCTGATGTCACTAACACCCGTGTGGAGGCTGGGCAAGGTATGAAGGGAACTGACCACACAAAGCGATCATTTTGGCACGCTGCCTTTCAGTAGCAGCCTCTCCTGCAGTTCTGTGAGACACATTACTGTGCTAGATGGACCACGGCCTTACCCTGCAGGATGCTCTTGTGTTCTGGAGTCAAAAGTGTTTCAGAGGAAAAGAAAAAGGTAAAGCAGTTATGACACAGTACCCTCCTTGACTTTAAAATAAAGCAAGGCAATCCAGAAAAAGAACTGAAGGCCCAGCGAGACCATGAATTGAAAGCATTGTAGAACCATTCCCTAGTTAGAAGGGAACTAGGAGAAGAAAGTTGAATTTTCAACAACAACAGGATAAAGCATCCTTGAAGCTAAATATCAATCTGTATAAAACCAATGTTTCCCAAGAGCCTGGTATGCCATAAACCTCAAGAATAAAGTCAACAAGGAAGATTTGTTTGCAAAATACTCCTCAAAATCATGCCCACAATAAATTATTGCTTCACTGGTTTTATCAAATATAAAGTTTTATTTTCCAATAATTGTCATAGAAGTAGTAAACAACTCTGTAAATCATGCCTTGTTCTTGATCATAGAGAACTCTCAAAGTAATAATCCCTTTCTTTTGTGCACATGTCTGGATTTAAATGTCATCAGGAAACAGTCATTACAGTCTGTGCCAAAAAATTAACAACTAATAGCAAAATGGGACAGAATAAAAGCAAGTTGATTACACTAAAATGGATATTTTAAAATGATTTTATAATAAGAGACCTTCAAATGTGCTCCTAAAGTCACACGTTAATATGACAATAAGATGAAAGACTCCTGGAAAGGAAGGAAAATTCACATTTGAAATAATCAAGATATAAACTGATTGCATGCTGTCTACTATGTGATTGTTTTCTGTGTCACAGAACATTTTCTTTCACTGCATGGGATCAGTAAGACAGACATGAGATTTTGAAGGAGTGGCCCAAGGAACATCAGCAGTGACCCACCAATTCATAACAATTTTTCATCCTTCCTGCTACTGAAAGAAGAGACTGAGCTACCATCATCTCTAGTAGATTCGAGATTGTTCCTGAACTTACTCGGAAAAGAATTTCGTTTACCTCCTCACACCTGTTTTTACCATCATTCCATTCCTCCCTTAATTCTCATCTTTCTGCTGCATCTTTCCACGCTTGTTTCAGCCACATTATGGTCTAAGCAGTCAAGAAGACAGATTTGTTCTGCTGCACCATTACTAAATCCCTGTGAGCAGAAAGGCAACTTCATAAAGCATCATAAAGCCCAACAATGGCATCTGTTTGCAGTGATTTCATTCTTCCCTGGACCAGATGACAATAAGCCATGTCTTTGTTTTTTTTCAGCAATGAGACAAGTGAAAACCATCAGAGATAGTGAATTTATTGTTCATACTTGTTATCTTCCTCTGTGTTTTACTGTGTTAAATATTAAGATCAGAAACCTAGAATTGTCACAATAATTCCAGATCATTACAGCAAGCATTTTCTCTAAAAGGGACAGTTGATATCCTCTTTCATGCTATCTCAATAATTTATTTTTTTGTTTAATCTAAGGACAGTGAGCAAGATATTATAGCATGTTATTACAACTAAAGCCTTGTCTTTCTATGCCATCACAAAAGTAAAAGCAATTGTATTTATTTCTGGTTAAGACCATGCTGCATTCTATTTGTAAGTCTAAACTGCAATTAAATTAACACATTTTAAAAGTGGAAAGATCCAAATAATTATACAGTATATGTAAACAGACTCAAGTCCAAAGCAATGAACTCCATTTTCACATGGATTATTAAGGAGGTAATTTTACAACACCCAAGAACCATACCTCAAATTTGAAGGGAGTCGAATAAGAAAATACCCTAAAAAAATTCAAAATTTCTATGAAGACATATAAAATTGTGAAAGAAACATAAAATACATAAAAATCTAATCTTGTTACAAAGGATGTGAAAATCCATGTTAAGATATGCATGCTCACACATACACAGAAAATATGTGCAATGACAGTAATTAATTTAAATAAAAAAATAAAATGAGTTAGTAGGACAGAAGAATATATCATTTTTCAGAAAATCCAAGGAGGTTTTTTTCTACATGTTGGACATAAAAGAAGCCTAACAGTGAATTTTATCAAGTATTGTAAGAGAAAGCAAAACTGCTAATTCCAACAAAAGAAAAGCAGAAGAATCAAATTAAAATGTCCGTTCTCTATCAAAGGAAAAGCTAGAGGATATGTTTACATCATGCAAAACAATAATTGTACAGTTTTATGTACAATTTATTTACTCACAACTATATGAAGCCATACATACTAATGCTGAGACATTTTGGAACAGCAGGTCCAATAAAACATGCCCCAGCATCTTATAAGAGTTCATCATTATGTATGTTTATTTTCCATACTTCCTATACACCAGCTCAGCTTCAGAGAATTGAGGTAAAATTAGACTGGTAAAAGGAAAAAGTAAGAAGTGAGAGCAGAAATAAATTATCAACTTTTACACTGAGAGGACTGATTCAGAGGACTCAGAGAATTTATTCAATGTTTTCCTGAATGTTTAATAAAAAGGAGTGAAACAGTGATGGGGTAATGATTGATGAAGTTGTAATATTGTTCAGGGTATTCAAAATCAGCAAAACATGGGAAAAGTTGCAGAAATGATTCACACTGCTGTGACTGGGCCATAGCAGATTAAATCCAACATGATGAATGTAAAATAGGAATGAAGAAATAATTTTAACTGAACACTTCCCAAAGTGGACTTTGCCTTAGTTATTACATCCTCTGAAGAAGACACAAGACTCACTGTGAATAGCTCTTTGAAAAAATGAATGATAGCAGGGGTTGAAAGGGCAAATAAAAGGAGAGCAATTATTAGGAAAAGAATAGAGACTCAAGCATCATGATGACATTGTATGAATCCATGATGTGCACACTTCTTGAACAGTTCACACACTTCTTTCCCCATCTTCAAAAAAAATCAGAGGAAAAGGAAACTATGTTGATAACATCCCCCCTCACCATTCTCATCTCTAGGCTGAACAGCCCCAGCTCTCTCATCATGTCTTTAAATGAAAGATGTTCCAGTCTCTCAGTCATCTTTGCAGCTCTTCACTGGACTCACTCCCTTAAAACTGCATTGCTTGTGCACTGGGGAGTCCAGGACTGGACCCAGCACTTCAGATTTGATGTCACCAATGCCAATGAGTGAAAAAAGATCACCTC
This sequence comes from Thryothorus ludovicianus, assembly GCA_013397245.1. Classification (NCBI taxonomy): domain Eukaryota; kingdom Metazoa; phylum Chordata; class Aves; order Passeriformes; family Certhiidae; genus Thryothorus; species Thryothorus ludovicianus. Next base: position 891,283 of record VZTB01037520.1, read on the forward strand.
TCTCAACCATTAGGAAGTGCATAGCTCTTCCTAATGGAGCCCAGGGCATGATCACACAACCATGTCCAAAACCCTGAGGAAGTATAAGCCCTGACAGACCTGTGCCTCTGACATACTGAACCACAGGAACATTTTAGCCATCAGAGCAGCCTCAATAACACATTGAGAAGCCCTGGAAATCTGAGTTCATTACTGTCAGAGAACCCACCAAGAGTCATGCTTGAAAATACAGAAGGAAGTGAAGCAGGAGCATACAGATGGTAACACTGAGGAGCCATTTCCTTTACAGATCAGAAGCCCTCCTTTCCTTGAGATATTCAAGTGTCAGCAAAGGGCAACACTCCCTGGCAAGCTGACATTTGCTGTGGCAGGTGTCAGAGTAAAGGGAAAATAACCAGATGGTGATAAAGGAACATAGTTGGGGTGTATCTGGCAGAAAAATTTAGATGAGTGAAGTGCCTGAACAAAGGAGACTTGAAGTTCCTTTGCACAAATCAATAGTCTCATATAGCAGCTCAAGTCAGAAACTACAGCAAAAGAAAAAAGTGGTTAATTTATATGACTGTGCTTACAGAATCCTGATAACTTGGATAGATGAGGTTCTTGCAAATTATGATTTATTATAAGCATGTATTTTTAAGCAAAACAGAAAAGACACACAAGGCATTGCCAGGAAAAGGAGCCTCTTGATGATTGTCATAAAATACTGTGACTGTGTACGGATTAGTAGTAGCATAATGTTAATGGGAAAGGAAGGAAAGAAATTTCTTCTTTAGGAGAGTTGCCAAAATAGGACATAACAACTCCTTGGAAAAATTAATCAATCATAGAAACAACATACCTAGAAGTGTATGACATCAAAATAGTGGACAAAACCATGTTCAAAGAAATTAAATTATGAGGGAGAAAAAAAAATCACAGCATTTAGTTGCCATGAGGCAAAAAATAGTTTTTGTAGCACTTACTCAAAAATCTGTGTTATGTTCCTGTGACCTGCATTTCCCAAAGACTTTCAAATCATCTGCTAAAACTTTTCCAAAGATTTTAATACAGGATGAAACTATCATTCTGGTTCTTATGCAGTGCCTTAAGAACCTCAGCCTAATGCTCAGAGCTTCCTACTTGGCAACCTATGGTTCATGGGCCATAACACGAGCCACGCCAACCCAACCAGTGTTGCTGTGCTGGATTGCCTGGAAAAGCATTGTCACTGGCATGGGTATCATCTCTTTCCCTCCTCAACCTTCTCCCCCCTCTTCAGCTGTGGGGTTTGATTTATATTAGGGGACCCAAACACAAGCACACAGGGATTTCAGCAGCCGCTGACATCAGCCTTCCAGTCAGCACCAGCAGCAAGTCATGCAGGAGCCATCCTCTGGGAGTCTAAACAGCTCCTGAAGAGAACAATACAGTCACAACAGGGATAAGTGCCACAGGGAGAGCCACATGCTGAACTAGAGGGGACACGCAGGAAAGGATGTTGTTGATGTGGAGTGCCCCTGATGCTTCTCCTCCCAGATGGCCACTGGGAAGTGTTTGTCTTTTCCCTTTTCTCACTCTTTCCTATTTTGTTTTTCTTCACCATTACGGTCAACACATGCCATCAGCTACAAATCCTGCCAATAAATCTTTGTGCATGAGAACCTGTCCCAACATCTTTTACTCAACATTGTCTTCCCCCTCAACTTTTGAACCCCACAAAGTGATTTGTAACATCAGAAATCAGTTTTTTCTACATCAGAAAGTAGTCAGATTGGGAACCAACATCACTAGCAGCCTGGATGCTGCTCCCTTAGGAAGGAAGTAGGGAAAGAGACAGTCCAGGTTCCCTTTCACTCCACACAAACCTTTCCATAGAGCAAAAGGTGTGAGATGCAAAAGTCAAACATCAATGTAGGAATGGACTCGTGTACCAAATCTAGAAATGATAATGACAATAAAAATCATCATCACCTCTTCTCCAGTTTTGACATGTTAAAAATTCCATATATTTTGCTGATAACACTCTCCCAAGCAAAACAGAATGAGGGAGAAGTTATTCATACATTTATTCTCCACTGCCCCATTTTTCAAACTGCCTTTTTTGGGAACACTAATCCCTACTAGATTCATGGTGTAGATCAAAGCTGTTAATTCTGGTGCAGTGATTTAATTTCAACTGAAATTAAAGAAAAATGTGGGTAAAATAATTTCATGGTAATTTGTAGAAATTTGACCTGTTTTAATAACATAGATAAACCTTCACTTGAGATCAGTCAGAGGTTTACTCTGTTTTACATAAAGACTGAAAGGAGAAAGAGGATTAAACTGGAAAGGGGCTACACAGAAATTATATAAAGGCTTGAATTTAACCTGTCAGATGGGCAGATTCACCATTAACATAAGTCATCTGAAACTTCTCTCACTGCCTGCCTCTGTCCTGTTCAAGGTCAAATGCTTTCTTCCAGGTTTTTCACAGTGAGCTTCTTTTCCTTCTGAATCCATCCTTGCTGTCATACTGTAGCTGGGTATTACTTTCCAGATATTTTTGTGGATTTTTTTTTTTTTAACTGTGAATATAGGAATGTGGAAATAAATCAAAATGATAATACAGATAATGTCTTCATAAGTGAGAAATTCTCAGATGAATTTCAAATACACACACACACACACACTTTATTATGGAAATGAAAAATGTAAATCATTTCAGTATATAAGTAAATAAATATAGATTGATATTACTTTAATGTAATATCTGCATTTAAAGCAATGTTATGTAAAATTTAAAATAATTTTACAGAGAGCAACAGTGGAGTATTTCCTTAAATTAGGTGATCTTAGTCTTTATAATCCTGATTTAAAATTCAGAATCTTTCATATTGGAAATACTGCAATTATTTCTATAAAGTGTTCATTGATTTAATGAGAGGGGTAGTCCCAGCTACTCATGAACTAGTGATGTGATTTCATCTGTAACTCTTACATGTTGCTGTCTTCTAATTACAAAGAAATACATTATGTAGCTGTAGGATTAGTTAAATTAATCCCAGTAGGATGAATACAGAGAAAAAGTTATTCCAATCTGTTTTAACTGGCATAGGATTTCGTGTCTCCCTGTGTTGTATTAAAATTAGTCAACAATTAACTTACATGTTATTTTGCAGAAAGTTCTGCCATTGCTTACTGAAAAGACTTCCTTGTTTTGCTCCTTCCATTTTACACCTTCTATGAAGGTGTAAAAGCTTTTCCCACAAAGCTTTTTCTCTTCAAGAGTTTTTAGTGGGATAATTTGTATGGAAGTCTGGATCCCCAATGTAAAAAAAGAGCATTCTCAAAATCCCAGAAAGCATTTCACAACTTCCAGAAGAATCAGAATAGCACCTTTTTACACTACAATCTCTCTTAGTGTATACCACACACATCCAGAAAAATTATCTGAATTAAACAAGGAAATACTTGGTATATTTCTTCACTTAATAAAATCAGAGCAATTTTAGGTTGGAAGGAGCTTCTGGAGGTCATCCTGTCCAACCTCCTGACTGGTTTCAAAAACAGATAATGCTCAAATTACTTCATTTAACGGGCAAAAAATTCAATTAATTAACTTTTGTCTACCCAAAACTGTATGTGTTTTTATGGAGCATGGAATTAACTAAAAGAGACACTAAACAGAAAAATATGACATAAAAACTTAAACTGTTCTTTAGTATTCCTTTTTACAGTAGGAAATAGCATTTGTGTTATCAATAATGATATTCAATTTTGCAGGCTAACAGGACAAAGTAATTCCCCAAAAAAGTGCAGAATACTTTTAATCTCCTTATTGAAATGCCCAGTCCCTAGACACTATTGAAGTCAGACCCCCAAATCCAGTCAAGTTTCCCATCTCAGTGTGCAAGAAGAATCTGCCAAGATTGGATGCACCACAAAATGGCAAAAAATACATGGTAACATCCTGCCTAAATTATCATACAGTGTCACTTAATGGAACCACACAACTTTTCCGATGAAAAGAAACAGCAGTAAAATAAAGGCAAGAATTTGCAGATACTGCTGGGAATGCAACGACAGAGACACTGCAACAGAATTGTGAAATACAAATGTGCTCCTTGCAATTATTGCAACAATACAGTAGAGATCTCTCCCATTTTGCTGTCTGATTGTTCACATCCACAGAAATAGATGCAAACACAGAGGCAGCCACAGTAACAGAAATGGCTAAATGCTACCTTGCAGTCAATGCTCGTGGATCATAATATAGAAACCAATGGAAATCATGCATGGCATGTGATAAGAATTTAGTCATAAAATTATATTCTCATATATTTCTGAGAAGACTGGCCAACTCCAACTAAGTGTGCTATATCAAATCCTAAGTCACTGCTGACCTGATTTAGTGCTAACAAAGTAAATTTAAAAAATAAAAAAACCCACAAACATTCCATGCACCTGAGAAAAGCCTTGAGCATTTAAACAAGGCAGAAAAATAAGTTGAAATTTAAAGTAAACATCATCCTGCATCTCACATTTCTTTCCCAGGCAGCCTATCCATAGGATTAACACACAACACATCACCAACAAACCTATACCAACATACATTCTTACTGAGCTCCCTTCTCTCAGGATGACTACACAGCTGTCTGCTCCGTGTCAGAGAGGAATCTGAGCAGCACAAAGAAAGCTTCATAAAGGTCAGAGGGAAATGTTTTGCTTTGTTTTGCTTTGTGCTTTTTCAGCTAGAAAAAAAGAAAAGGGGGGAGCTATTTGGAAGCAACAGGATATATTTTTTCTTCTACCCATTATCATGCCAGCTGTTGAGGAAGGTTAAAAGTCAGCAAAGAGATTGGCAATCACTCTGGTTAACCTACAAGAGTGAGCCACAGGTATTAATTTCACTTAAATGAGAGGATACAGAAAGATTGACAAGCCACAGCTGTAACATACAATGTAAGATTCGAAGACTGAAAAGACTTCATGGAGCAGCAGTGTTGTATCTCACATGATGCTGGCAATTTGTAGGCTAATAATTTAACACAGCACTGTGCCTTTGTACAGTCCGGTGAGAGGGGACTTAATTTTCTGCCCTTGGGTAGGAACAGCTTTATCCAGGCAAGAAAGGACAAAAGGATGATGATGTGAATCTTAACAGAACCATAGGCCTGATTGGATGTAAAGAAAACATAGACATCAGGATCAAATTTCTGTCCCATGAATAAAAATGTAGAGCTTGCATAAGAACAGATTTCCTCTGCATAAGAACATGATGCCCAGCCACACAATTAGATGGATGCTGCAAACAACCAGACAGGAGAGACGCTTCGGGGCTAATCTAGGGATAACTCAATCTAGATGTGATCTTCCTTCACTTGTTGAATCCCATCTCAAAAACATTTGCAACCGTGTATAGCTTTCTGTGTTCTTATTTTGAAAACAAATTGCTTATTTTACGATTATTTTAACCTGAATTTTGTTATGGGCAATTGGTAGGTTACTGGCAAATACTATCCCTGCAAAAGTGGTAATTCTTAAAATGAGATACTGAATCACACTCTCACAGTGCTGAGTACACTGAAAGACTCCAGATACTGTAAAAAGAAGTGTCATGCTCAATAAAATATTTGGAAACTAGATCAGCTGGAGTTTGTGTGGCAGAGATATCTTCTGATGATGAGCACAGAAACACGTAAGCTATGACTTTACCTTCAAGAATCTTACAGCAAGTTTGGAGTACCCATGAAGATAATTCAGTTTATTTAATCTATTCCCTTGCATCAAGAATCGTAATTCACATCTGTTTTTTTTTACGCTAAGGACGTCAATGAAAGCAACACAGGTGCACCAAAATGCCATGCAGGAAACGGAGAACAATTATTTTTAATGCACTGGATGTTCAAATCCATTGATAGTTAAATATCTCCCAATTTTACATACGCTACTATTTTAAGGTGCAGCATAACTGTGTCAGGAATATGACTTAGCAATTGTAAGCTCCAAGGAGTCACAGACAGGTTAGATAAATATCATTATCCTTGAAATAAAACAGCTTATACCAGTACAGCCTAACAGCAACAGAAAGAGCTATGACAGTCTTTAGCAAGAAAGGGAAACAGAGAACATCAAGTATCACAAGACTCCAGCATCTCCATACTCATACTTCTAAACTGTCATAAAAGCACTTCTCAACTCCCATTACAACATCTAATTACACACATCTTACAGACACTGTAATTATTTCACCAATATGACAGGAGAAATCTGAAGCAGAAATCCACAGCTCAGAGATGTAATTTTCTACATTTTGAAGTACAAATGGACAAATCTCATTCTGCACCCAGTACATCTTTGCAAGAAGCTTTTTTGTAAAGGAATAGTTTACTGAAAGCTTTAGATAAAAATTGAAAGAAGCATGATGGATTAAAGATGACAGCAATAAAATGTAAAAACAGACCACTATAAAAAGTGGGGCTTTCAGTGACTCCTTTCACAATCATTGCTTATCTGAAAAGAGAGACAGCTAACTACATTTACAAGACAGGCAGTATTTGTCATCACTGTACAGAATTCAAATAAAAAGATAATTTATGTACCCCCCTCACCTATTTTTAGGTGAAATGATTGTTATTGCAATTACAATTTTCTATCCCTAACACATTTTTAGTGTATATAAAAGCCATGTAAAAATTGCTTTTCCCCATCAGGGCTTTTTCATTTACATCTTCATATGAGACCTTATATTTTCTTCTACACTCCAACACACAAATTCTTTAAGTTAGATGCCCCTCCCAATCCCTGGCATCGAAGCTCAGCACTGCAGTGTCCAGTGATATTATTACAGAGGTGTGCATGGATTTTCCCTCAGATTACGTCCTGGAGATTCATGGCCTAAAGAATTGAATTTGCTGGTTCTTTTTACTCCTTACAATGTTACTGGAATATACCAGTTTTCCATCGTTATCATGTAAAATTTTAACAATGTACTTCTTTCTCAGTAATTTCCTTCCTCTTCTTAAGTGTTATCAACTGTTATCAAGTGTTATCAGATGAGAGTTTGGGTTTGTTTGCCAAAAACTATGTCCTCCACAGTCAATTTATCTCTATCAAACTTTATAAAAAGAGTACAGAAACTTGACTCTTCTCACAACACACATCCCACACATAGGGGGAAAAAAAAGGCATCATTCCTCTGTTGCTTCCACACTCTGAGAGATGTTCCCATACTAGATAATGGGGGAAAAAAAGACAGTATTTTATTGAGATGGGTTTGACTAGGACTAGGAAATGTTGAGAACACAACAGTTCAAAGATCCCTTCCATCCTCATGCATGCAAAGCCGAATCTGTCATGCTATTTGAAACTTTATAATCAAGCTCTTTTACAATCTTGACTTACAGATTGTCAGGCATCTTACATACTATACTTGCCACTCTTCATTAAATATTAAGACTTTTGATTCCATATTTTACTTTTACACAAAATACAGAATAGTAAATCTTTTGGGGAAAGGAAGAAGTACAAGCTTACTTTTCACTTAACTGGTTATACAATTTGATAGCAGGAGAGTTAATTTTGATATACAGGAGTATGAGAGCAGGATCAAGTTTGAGAAGTTAGGCATTGATTTGGATTCAGGAAGCAAAACATATTTCAAAACTTTTAAAATTTTTTATTTTATTGTCTTTGAATATTTCAGTATTGTCATTTAACTAATTTCAGTAGCTCGCCAATAGCTTAAAAAACTAAAAACTCAGAGAAATCATAAATACAGTGAAATTGCTGCTAGAAGAGCCACAACCATCAGATCTTCTGAATGCAAATATATAGAGGAAGAGATATCAAAAATTTTAAGTTAAAATATTATTAGTTGGGAAAAAATGAAGTTATATATCTAAAATGAATGGGAAATCACAGCATGCATTATCCTGAGTGTAATTTTATCAACAAATCTTTTCTTTTGTGATATAAAGCAGAGCATTTTTTCCTCAAATGCATTTATATTTCTCCCGTGCTTTTACCTTAGGCCCACTGATCTATTCACTTAGGCACTAGAATAAATGAACTGAACATAGGTTTCTGCAGAACTGAACATTTTCAGCTTGCTTTATTTTCTATCTTCTCACACTTCTTTCCATTTCAGTTTGGAAACCATTACTGAGCCAAACGTGCAAGTTTCACCTAACCAAGAGAATAATTGATGATCTGCCAAAAGACTGAAGAGCATCAGTACCATTTCTAACGTGAAGTGTGACAGGAAGCCCACAGAGATGTAAACCTTCCAGTGATCCACCCCAAATCAAAGGCAATGTCTACATTACTCTGGTAACTTATAATGTTAAATGGTTTCATGTGTGGTATTTCACATGCTATGCAGAAAAGTATCCTTAAAATATTCAGTTTATTCTGCATATGCTACCAGGAGTGGAAGTTTTACATGGCAAAGAACTGACAGGTTTTACAGCTCTTATTGAGCTACCTAAGATGGTTTATCAGTCTCTACAGTCACAGTTCAAAGGTTCAAGACATTCAATCCTGCAATGGACAGAAGTTCTGACTGGTAGTAAGAAAACAGGACTCTCACTTTTCAAAGGGAACTAAGTAACTATTTTTAGTTTGGGTATTCTATTATACTTTACAAAGAAAATGTTTCTGCATTTTTAGGGTAAGAGTATGATGGACAATGATGTTAATTGTAAAAAAATTCTGCTCACTAATCCAAAATTCTCTATCCCCTATTCCCGAATAACTGCTAATGTCATAAAAATAATTACAGTTATAGACAAAACCCTAAGCTTTCAAAGCTGAGGGACATCTCACTTCCCAAATACTTTCCATCCTTTATGACTACATCATATCATTGCCTTTTCCACTCACTGGTTGGTTTGGGGCTTGGGGGAGAAATTGGGAATTTTGATTGCCTGGTAGCAGCACAGATGGGTACTAGAAATAGTGACTTCTGCTTTAAAAACAAAGGCAAAACCCGTAGACCCAGGCAAAGAATGTGGAATAATTTGCAGAAAATGAAAGAAAGTAGGTAACTGGGAAATAGCCGCAGTGTTAATGGACTATGACACATTCAATGCAAAAAGAATGTACATGTTTTTAATGGCAGTATATTGGACCTGAGCTACCTAGTTCCTAAGCTCTTCTTTTTAAAATTCTGTTGCAGGCAAAATTATCTCCACTTGTGAGCTTTTTACTTAATTCAGTGCCAGCTAATGCCAGATTGTGATCACTGCTTTGGTTATCAGAGAAACAAAAAAGCAAGGCAGCCAAGTGCTAAGCCAGCACTGCCCTGGCACAGGCCACCCATGGCCACTGTTCCTCAAGGATGTCTGTGCCTCAGAACAGTCACTCATGGCCCTTAGGCTCTTCCTAGACCAACAGAGCACAGATATAGAATAGAAGTTAGAAAGATATTCTTTACTATGAGGGTGGTGAGACACCGGAACAGGATGCCCAGAGATGCTGTGAGTGTCCCATCCCTGAAAGTGTTCAAGGACAGATTAGATGGAGCTCTGAGCAGCCTGATCTAGTGGAAGGTGTCCCTTCCAATGGCAGAGGGCCTGGAACTAGATGTTCTTTAAGGTCTCTTCCAATTCAAACCATTCTGTCCTGTTTCTATGCTTCAGAAGGATGCCCGTGTTTAATGGGGTGTCTTCTTTCAGGTGGACATCTCCAGCTACATGTGTTGTTGGCAGCCTCTCCCTCTCTCTATCTCCCCAAGATCATCTCTCTGCCTGCCTCTCCCCCAGCCCCTGCAGCCACTTCAGTGTCTGGCACACAGCAGGGTGCTCACCCTGGTTTCAGAGCTACCTGGACCCCCCAGTCACCAGGACAGAGAATCCCACAGCCTCTACTATGAGTCCATGTCATGTAACCCCATATGCTTCCCCAAAACGCTCTCTTTGAAGCTGTGGTTATTGTTAGCTTGCTCCTTGTGGGAAAAAAAATGTCTTCTGACATCATATGTAACTCTTATGATTTGTAAATCATTAAATGAGAAAGTACATATTTACAGGAGTCTCTATTTCTGCTAATGTTTGAATTTATTTCTAAGGAAGCTGATTAAAAGTTCTTGAGCACTTTTCCACAGAAGCCTATTAGAATTACACAGCTGTCAGTACTAGGCAGGACTGTTTATCACAAAAAATGCCTACTGTTCTAAATATGCTGCAACACAGATACCTCTGCATGCACTATCAGAGTGCAGTGAAATGAAATCTAAACAGTGCACAAAGCCTTCCTTTAAGGCCAGAAATGGAGAACAAAGTGTGATAATAATTTAATTACAAAACTAAACAAAGCTAACAAAGATTGCTACATATTCATAATGCTACGTAATGAGAGAAAAATTATTAAACCCCAGTATTTTGGAACATTTCCCTTCCCCGCTATTTTACAGTTTGAATTGTAGAAAAGCTGAAAACTGAATGGCTGGGCAGGCCAAAGTCTGCACCCCAGCTGCACTCCACTGAGGCTCCTGGGCTCTGGTTGTATTTGTTTCTCAGTCATAACAAAAAGCTCCTCCTGCTGGATCATGTGAGCTAGTCTCACTGCCAAATGAGCCATTCCATATGGGAAACCCCATATTACAGATTTACAGAGCAGAAATAAGTACAACAAGAGCATCAACATTAAGAAAAGACTGAGCAAAGCCAAGCACAGCCAAGAGCAAAGCCACAGGTCTCATTCATGTAGCTCAGTAATTATGACAAGTACCTATTAATGCTGTGGAAAGAAACTTAAAAAAGCATTTTAACTTTTCAAGGTGAAATACTCTATCAGTGTGACCTTCTCAGTCCAGAAGCTGAAATGAAACATTAAAACAAAAGTCAATTTGATTTTCAAATTTTCCTTTTGAACTTAGTAAACAAGGAAATTAAATTCCAAATAAAAATTCCACTGTTTACAAAACTAAGTCTGTTTGATTACATCAATAATAAACTAAGAAAATAATTTCAAACTTTTTTTTTTGTATGGCATTGTTCTTTTAAATGCTTCCCTCAGAAAACCCAATATCTGCTGGTTTAAGCATTTTCCTTAGACAAACAAGTGGGTCCGCTGACCTTAGAAATAAAACACTTCACACCTCCTGATGTGTCATTAATTCCATCCTCTGGGGAGGTTATGGAAAAATAATAATTAATGTACTGCCAGAAAACTGTCTCAGATTTCAGCCCATTTCCTTAGCTACCAATTGATGTCTTAGTTACTTTCCTTTTATTAAACGTGTAAATCAATGGTCGCTATTTTTTAATGGAGATAGTAAACAGCTTTTTGATTTAAAGTGTCCACTTTAAATCTGGACCCACATCTCCACTCAATAAATATACACTCTTGAAATGCTAGCTCGTATGTCAAACAAAGGCCTGAAACAGATTCTGCTTTTATTGAAAGGATTCTTCTTTTAATTTTCCACCATAAAACCTAACATTTTACAAGAACTTTCAAATCACTTAGGATCTGCCCTCTGAGTTGTGAATTTTCACTTTACAATACTTGAAATTTAAAGAAAGTTGGTTTTGTCTCTGAAGAATTAATGTAAAGCAGCAATTTTAGAAACAGAGCAGAAATTCCCTAGAAACAGTAAATGCATCTCTGCAGCATTCTCTCTGTTATCCATTTCTCAATACTTTTCTCATTTATTTATTTCTTTATTTTTGGATTTTGGAAGCAAGGATAAACACAGGCACTGTTCTCAGAACACCAGGTCATTTGAAACAATTTAAAATACTTCCAGAGCAAGCCACATTGCAGGATGATTAGTTACCAGCAGCACTTAATGTGGTTTCTTTCCTTTTCTCATTTAAACAGTTTCACAGTAACTTCTTCCAAGATTTGTTAAAGCCAGTGTCCAGTTGGTTAAACGTGGCTTAGAATTGAGTGGTTGTACTGCTCAAACTCAAAAATCTTTTTCTCTTTCTTGTATTTCTCCAGGGCCCCATTGACCAGACAGTGACAAGAAGACACTGCTGTAGCATTTCTAGACTATTTTGTCAGCCCTCTGACATACCTCCCTGTTCAAAAGAGCCAGCAAGCCTAAATAATACAGACACCCTATTAAAACCTGGGGTTGAAGCTATGCAGAAAACAGACTACCTCCCACTAAAAGCAAGACTGGAGAATTAAAGAACCTTAAGGAGTTAACAGAGAAGAAGCCAGAAGGTGGGAAGCTAAATGGGCTTGAGGGTCATCCCTCCACCTTCATGAATGCAATCATTTCATTTAATCAGGGCGAATAAGAGCAGCAGCCTCCCAATGCTGCCAGTTCAGTGGCATAATTACATTTCAGCAGCAGTAAAACTCACCCCCCTGAACCCTCAGGCCTCCTGTTCCATAGCATATCCCCAAGCTAACGTATGCAAGGAAAAGTAGTGGACAACTTTCCAAAACTGTCCTTGCAGGGAAGTCATCTTGTGAGGGCTGCAAAAATATTTTAGTGCATCTGTACTGCTGAAAGAAGACACTGCTCACTGGAGTGAAAAGGACCCCCCAGACAATCCAATTGCTCTCCTTATTTACACTGATTTTTTGAATGCTGGCATTACTGACACTAGCACAGCTGATATGCAAGATGAATTCAGTAGTAAAAGTCTGGTAAAATGCTTTCTTAAGAGAAGTGTCAAGGTATCGCAGTAGCCCTATAGGTTAACGAAACATCCCTTCAATTTTCCTGAAAAGAAGATTACTAATGTAAAATTCTACTGTTCCTCTCATTTTTAAATTTCTGCCTTCCATACATTTCTTCCAGGTATAAGGAGGAAAGATGCAGCATTCAGAAATGGTCATTCTGCCAGCAAGTTCCCGATTCATCTCTGCCAAAAACAAATTCATTTCAGTGCAAATATTTCAGATATTCCTGTTATTCCACTCCTGAGACAAGGTCTTATGTAGAACTTATGGCAATCAAAAAAAAAAATAAAAATAGAAGAAGTGTGCTGATTTGCTTTTGAAGTAAAGACAAATCACTAACTACCATGGAGTTTTGTCTGACATGCTGCATGGCACCATCTTCTCTTTTTGATGCAATTCTCTATGTTTTGTAGTATTTTGTGAAAGGTGGAAAATAGATAAACAGTGTTATGGCATAGTAGGGTTGCTCTTTTGCAAAGTATAGAATTCAACAGGGCCTTTGATCCATCCAGCTAACTGATAGATTTCCTTGTGTGTGGCAGTACAACTGCCCTAGTATGCTTAGTACGGCTGTCCTCTGAAAAAAGACTTCTTGAAGAGGGTAAAACTTGATTTAGAAGGGAAAATGGTCCCAGCTTGGTTTTGGAAGGTGTTTTTCCTCATGAAAAGACCAGGCTCTTTTCGCACTTCCTAATTACTTCTCAAACTTTCCATTCCCAAGCACATTATTGAAGTCCTTCCATCTTGAGGCTCAGCTCTGCTCACACAAATCTTTCTGCTGCCAAACCAAAGATGCACTTTATCTCTTATTGCTGTACTGTTTGCCAAGCAGTCACAACAAAACCAAACAAAACAAAAAATGAACAAACAAACATAAAACAAAAGCAGAAAATAAAGACCAACCAACCAGCCAAATTTTCAGACTGGCTTTACTTCAGGAAGAAAGAGACTACTCTTCCCCCTGTTTCTCCTTTACTACTCACATGAAGATTATACCCTGTATTGTTGTACCTCTTCTGTCTGCACTCATTAAGGCCAGAAATTTATTTCTCTTAGGTGATAGTTAGGATTATCCGATGCTAGAGTCTATGGGTTTTTTACTAAGAATCAATCCTAAGACACAAAAATCAAAAATACTTACATTCTCTCTCCTCCTACTAAATTTGCCTTTTACTTCATTGACTTATTTACCTGTAAAGAAACTTGCACCTTCTTTGCACTTGTCTTTTGTCTTTCTTCCCAACATTGAGAATGTTCCAAATTATGAGTGGTTTTTTCCCTTTCTGGTGCTGTCTTCTACTGAAGGAAAGCAGCATCTCCCTACTTCTGAAAGTGCCTTCTCAGTTTACAGTGTGAACTGTGAAGACAGTTCGAGCAGCCCATCTGGAAAAACAGCTAGTGGGCATGCACGACATACATCTGTGTGAAAATTGCTGTGCTGGGCTGAAACGATGGGCCCCTGGAGCCATCACACCTTCCCTAGGAAGATAAACCCACTCCTCCTGGTAGAACACACTGCAATTCCTCCCTTCCCCACATGTCTGAGTTTCATTCCATAGGAAACGGCAAAGGGGAAAGAGTGATATGAGCCCAGGTCTCATCATTTGGCTGAACCCATTTGGCCAGGGTTCAGCCATGGGTATCAGACCTACAAGACATACCACAAAGTAAGATAAAGTCTCTCAGAGCTGAACAATATAAAGGCTGATTTGCTTTCTTTCTCTGTCTGTCTGTCTGTCTCTCTCTGTATCTTACTCTATTTCTCTGAGGCTTTCTTCTAGTAAAGAACAGAATCAGCAAACATTTAAGAAATTGTTTGGCAATGTCACAACGGCCAGTCATTTGTCAGAAACAGGCAAAATAGCCTCAAAAGAGCCTTTAACAACCTGAACTATGTAACACTGCTAACCTGCTGATAGACTCAACCTGCTGTCAAAATGAAACTCCGACTTCTCAAAGCCCAAACCAAAGAGTTTATGAGATGTGTCAAACATGGGAGAGCCCAGGAGGCCACATAGGAGGGGAAAGGTTTGAGGAAACATAGAGGGAGAAAGCTGATAGCTCATCTCTGAGACAGATGATGCAGCAGCTAACACACCTGCAGACAGCCATACCAGCTAGCCAGGAATATCCATGTGGAGTAATCTTATTTTAAAGCAATTTTCAGACCAAACAGAAGATATTACTTCAACTCACCCAGGCTTAATCATATGAAACCTCCTACTTAAGTGCTCGTCAGCAGTAAAAATATCAGTTGCAAACCAGTTCTCTCTTTACCTACGAAAGACAGCTGTCTATCAAGACTACCAATTATTCCACTAAAAACTGGGAAAAAATTAACTCCACATCCACTGAAAATATTAAAAGTTTTATTTTCAACACAATTAAAGAAATTAACATCCTTAAGTTCAATTTGGTACTGATACCTGCTACATTTCTGCTTCCCTTCCATTACTGATGTTAGTTGTGACCACATTTCTCAAGAAGACTGATGCCACGCAACACTTATTTTTCAACATTGACAAAAAGTAAGTAACAAAAATCTCTAACACATAAATCAGTCTTCTCCAAAGTAAAAGACAAGCAAAGCTCAATGCTTTGTCTGATTCACATTTATGCAATCAGGTAAAAAGAACTGTTTTCTGTTAAGTAGTCCATCTTGAAATGATTCTATGAACAGCAGGGAATACTAGGTTTTCTCTTATTCCTGATGCTAGCCTGCAAATGAATGAAAAAAACTATAAATTTATACATAAAATTTCATGTGAATATTCTCTTTGGAAGCCATATTTTGAAAGATAACTGTTTTGAAATGAGAAACCTCTTTTATAGGTTTTCCTAGAGGAACAGGAAGATCTAGTGCCTTGCTGAAAGCCCCCAGACATCTCTAGTCTACAGACAATATATTTATAGGGATGGTTAATCTCACAAAGCCATACCTACCTGTTGGCAACTGCAGAGACCAAATTCATTCCCAACTGTGAAACATGCCCTAGCAACTTCAGGACTGAATTACATATGGGAAAATAACATTGAGATCATATTTTAAAATTTTAAACTCTGCCCATTTTTTGGGTTTTGGAAAGATATATGTACAACTCTTTTCTAAACTTTATACAGAGATTGAAAAACATGCTGATTATCCATAAACTTGAACAAGATGAGGCATGGCAGTATTTGTCCAGAAGAAAACCATATGCTTAACACTTCTCCATACTGACAGTATGAGAGTTTTGGGTAAAAATTAGCAATTATCAATCACTCAGATGGAAATAAATTTTGTTACTGAATTATTCATGAAGAGATCTAAAATAGTTTCCTCATCAGTCCTGGTTGTTTTTTTCCTCTCTCAGTGTCCTCTAGATTTAAATCAATATATACTAGCAACAGAGTCAGTCTTATCTAGGCAAACACCGAGCACTAACACAGTTCTCTCTGTTTATTTTGCTGTCTGGACTGCTGCAGCCCATGGTGAATGAAAAGATGCCTGTCTCTCATAAATGTTTGCTGCTGGCACAACTTCTTTCACTGACTCTGTTTTCAAGACTAATGACTTTCATTTCTAGTTTAGTACTTTCCAGCATGGTATTCACTTAACAAAGCTACAGCAGTATATCAGTCTAAATACACTTGGTGTCTGGCCTTCAGTGCTCACGCAACATTAATTTAAATACAAGGGAAAATATTTACTTCTGAGTCAGTCATATTTTACACTGGTCTTTTGTTACAGAGAAATTCAGTCCTCAGTGGGTTGGGGTTTGCGAGACAGGGTAGGCTACTGTCTTAGGAGAGATTTAGCCTCTCAGTTTTATGAAAGAACACATATAAATTCAGGTAAATCAATGACCCATACAATTTCTCTAAACCATTCAAGTCTCTGAATGCACAAAACCCTCACAAAAGTGCCTAGGAACAACTCTATTTTTCAAGTCTGGCATTCTAAAATCAGCTTCAAATGGTATCTGCAGTCCTGTTTTCCTCTAAAGGCTGATATTTAAAATCAGTCAGAAATGTCAGATAGAATAATTGTTTAACCTTCAGACTTACTGGTGGGTTTTGGTTGCTTTCTGTAGCAATTTTGAAGATAAAATTCAGATATTAAAAAATCATTCCTTGGCAGTCCTGGTTTTCACTACTGATCAACTTATCAGCAAGAAAATGTCACCTGCCCTGTGAAAATAGGAAACTCACTACATCACATAATAAAAATTATGTTTTTTGAATGGTTTGGTTTAGTACTTCTTATTATTAGCTAAAATAAGCAAGTGGATGCACAGATAAAAGTTATTCCCGTAAAATATGTAAATAAATTACAGTAAAGTGTATGTGCTGCTCATACAGACATAACTGGGCTCTGCAAGGGAGCAGCTACAGAGGACAAACACAGAAACAGCAAAAGAAGAAACCAACCTGGTTCTCATTCAGTGTCATAATTTCTGACTTGTTTGAAGGTTGATGTTTGTTTTTTCCTAAAATAAACACTTGACTCATTTGTGATGAACTTTAGAACCTACTCATGATTTAATTCTGATTAATTCAGTGATGCAGCCTTTGCTTGAAAGCTGTAAAACAGAAAGCTCTGTCTGGCACGAGGCTTCCAATAGCATCGAGTAGCTAAAGGGCAATTGTAAATCCTCAACTTTTGATACTACCTCAAGCAACAGTTATTATGATAAGGGGAACCAGGAATTCTAAGATAAAAATGCAGAATGGAATATCCCTAGGCAAAGGAAATAGGCTGGGAATAGTAAAGATACCTGGCATTAGACAGAGGATATCTTTGACTCTTTTGACAACTTTCCAGACATCTAGAAACTATCTAGACATTATAGATAGGTAGACTATATAGATAGTTAGATATTTTGAATTTGACAACATGCAGTTGCACCTGAAAGAGGCTGTAAGGAACTGGGACAAAATGATGGGAAGATGTGATGCTATCATGCCATCGTGCTCGTAGTGACAGAGGGAGCAGCAAACACAACTGGGAGCTACAGGAAAAGCAATAACCTTCGCTATACAAGACACAGCTTATGGACAGAAGAAAATTCTGTGCCACCCAGAGTACTCCCTGTATTTCAGGTTGATAGCTATTTTAGAATTACTGAAAGCTCTGATATATTTCTTTTTCTTAGACTATTTTTATTTTTTTTTTAAGTGGACACTATATACTTTAAAGTTGCACAGAACAACGCCGGGTATATGCAACCCAATAAGAATATAGCTATGAAACCAAAGCATGAGTGTTCGCTCTTAATTTTTCATCAGCTGAACTCCTGACAAATCCACAACAAAGGTTTCCAAACAGCAAAAGGCACATAAATATTCCAGGATCCTAGAGCGGCTGCTGCTGTTGCCAGATAAAGCATTTAAGCAGGAATTCTTTATAGACCCTGATCCATTGCTTTTTAAACTCTTTTCTACAAGCTACAAATAGACACTCAGATTGGCATCTGAAACATCAACTGCTTTCCTCCTGCACCTTCTGATCCTGTCACTTCTTTAGCAATTCAGCCAAGGTTACATAAGGCAACACTACAGAAAGATTCTCTCCTAACCATTAATTCTTTCACATGGGTAAATTAACTAACTGGACATAACTGAAAAACATGTGAAATTAATTATACTAGTCTACATTACGTTGATTTCACAGCAGAATAACTATGAGGATGTTTCCAGATGGATTTCTGATGTGTTATCTTGGTAGTAGTTCCTGGACTGGATTTAGATTGGTTTAGTGATGAAAATGAGAACTCAGAAGTACTCAAATGAACATTTAGAAATGGTAAAGCAGGGTACAGTGGGTGGAGGAAGATCTGAATATGTGCCTGCTTCATCCCATTTATCCTGCAGTGCTGATGTAGCTCTTTGAAGTGCCAGTATGGGGGAAGAAACTGCATTACCCAAATACCATTTACATAATCATTTTCTTCATATCTAAAGAAGACATTTCACTCTGTTGTTACTTTAACTTGTTCCTTGTAATCACACACCTCTGACAATAAACGTAAAATACATGTTAATTTCCTCCATCCTTCCTACTTCATAAAAAGAGATCACCTCTAGCAGGGCAAGTATTATCTTTATACGGCACTGACAGGAAAACTGTACATTAACTGGCAATTTGTTATTTTCCATCTGAATCCTTTCCCTTGAGAAGAGAGAAATCTCTAACTAGCATTTACAGTTCTGAAGCTTCAGAGAGAGAGATGCTTGGAGGCATCTGACAGGAGCAGTGGGTTTGCCTTCTGCTCCAAACCTGTATGTATTATTCCATGCATATTGTTACTTCTGTGTTTTTTTTATCATCTCTATCCACTGTCACATGATGGCAGATAAACAAACTCAGTTCTTCTATACTGAGCAGGGATTTGATATTATCCTTACATTCACCAACACTATAATGGAGGTTTAGTGCTTTTTTCAGATGTCAATGTCATAGCCTGGATTCTTTGAGGGAAATCTTCAACACAACCACAACTAGGTAGAATTACCTTCTGTGGGTTGCTACACATGTCAATGCCCACATTCTGAGCATTTCACTAACTCTGCACTAGCAGTAAGAACTGATCAGTACTGGTGAGAGACACATAAAAAACAGTCCCAGAAACATGTGTTTTTCTCCCACTGCAAGATCTTTAGATTGAACAGCTGCTGCTATTTTAAGATTTCTTCTCCTAGGAAGTACAAACACCAAGATCCCCACCTCTGCTCTCTGTCATGCCCTGCTGGCCTTTCCCCAAAAAGGCCTCAGGTCACCATGCAGAGCAGCTGGCAGCCCTCAGCACTACCATGAGCCAACACTGAGTGAACTAAACACTCTACAGCCACTCAGGCTGGGGCAGCCTGGATAAAGGGGCAAAGTAGAGAAGGACAGGTCTGTCTGCAGTGATTGCAGCCAAACTCCACCTCCACATATCCTCATTCAACAAAGGTACCCCATTTCTTAGACCAGATAATTTGAATATTGCTAGTCTTTTCTCATGGCACTTATGGCACAGAAGCTCATTATCACAGAGTTGTTTTGGTTGGAAAAGACCCCAGAAATCATCAGGTCAAATCATTAGCCTAGCATGCTGAAGTCCACCACTAAATCATGTCTCTGAGTGCCACATCCACATGTCTTTCAGATGCCTTTAGGGATGGTGATTCCATCATATCCCTCAAAAGCCTGTTGCAGTGCTTGACAATCCTGTTCCTGAAGAGGCTTTTCCTAATATCCAATTTAATTCTCCCTGGTGCAAATTGAGGCCATTTTCTCTCTTGTCCCATCACTTCTTACTTGGAGGAGACTGATCCCCATTTTGTTTCAACCTCCTCTGACCTAAAACCCATTGTGTTCCTGCCATCCACTTTGTCTCACACACCTACAGATCACAGCTGTCCTCCAGCCAACCATCTGCACAGGTGTGCACCACACAAGCCACTGTGTTCCCCAGGTGCTGTATACCATGTCCTGCTACTGGCAGAGCTATGCTGAAAGTGAGCAATCACACCTGGGATAACCTGATCCAAATGGGAAAGCTCCAATTTCTTTTTTGTGTCTTCTCCTAGACTATTTAATTCCTTCAGAAAATACCAGGAACACATCTCTGATGCAGCTGCAAAGTCTGTCCAGCTGGAGGAGCTGCCAGAGCCAGCTCCTGACCAGTGGACTGGCAGGCAAACAGTGTCAATATCAGTTGTACAACACCACTGGCAGTTTGTCAGCACTGCCCAAATGCCTCCAGCACCACAGGGTCCTTCCTCAACCTGTTGCACACCACCTCTGCACGATTTTCGCCATTTCATCCTTTCTCAAGGCTTGCCACCTTGCATGCTCTCCCAGGAAATCAACAGTTGGCAGGAACACTCTCTCCACAGCATTACCTTGATCCATTTTGAAGTGGTCCTTGGAGGTTTGATATTGCTATTGCACTGTAATAAAGCAGGATGCTGCCAAAACACCACTGTGACAAGCAATCGATTCTGCCTCGCAAGGGCTCCCTGTAAAATCTGAGATGTGAACGCTTCTGATGGCCACTAATCCACAAATACAATCCATCAAGCAATTTTCAGTACTTCCACTAAAATTATAGCTGTTGTTGTAAGTACCTGAGTTTGTTAAACCTTCACTTTTGACTATCAATATGGATAAAACAATACTTTTTAGCCGTAAAATTCCTTCTTTTACACAAACATAGAAAAGATGCCAGACAATGTAATTCCCTATTCCATGTTACCTGAAAAATGGCACTATTCCAGAGAAGAAAGAAAATACTTTCTGCAGTTTCATAATCTGCAAGTGGTGACTTGATTCTCACATCAAAACATCTCAAGTGGGAGGCTGAAATACTAAGCATAGAATTCAAGGGTTCTTGGCTTCTGAGACCAAGGGGGTTTTGTGTCCCCTTACTGTTTTTGAAAGGCAAAAATAAACCTATGAATAAATGTAACCTTTTAAAAAAATTCAACAGAGCATGCAATTTACAGCATACATTATGTCTTGGAAATCTAGTGTAATCGAAGGTGAACAAACATTACTGTTGATATATTTAATAACCAGTCATTTTTTTATTCATGCAAAAGCAATCTGTTGAAGGCTTCATCAGAAATCTGAATGAACTTGGTAACAGACGGTATCTGTATCTCATTTGAAATGTAAATGAGTCATTCCTGTCTTTGGGGGAACTAGGATAGAAGAGACTCCTCTTCAGTCTTGTGGTTAAAATAACTTTCCACTCATCCCACACAATATCCCCTTTAATGATCCCTGCTTAGCATTACTTTCATGATGACCTATTAAGTAAATGGATACATAATGCAGCCTCCAAAATTCAACCAAAGTCAAATACCTGGAAAAAAAAAAAATAAGCAAAACCTGATACTGCATTACATAAAAGAATTACATACTAAGATTCAAAAAATCAAAAAAGGACAAAATAGGAGTGTGAGATACTGCACAGAAGGGCTTTGAACACTTGCCAGTCTTGAATGTTCAGAAGAGGGACCTGAGGCTCCAGGAAAAATTTCCTATTCAACGTCAGGCCCTGACAAACACTGGAATTGTTCCAACTGGTAACTCAACTGCTCTCCCTTCCCTCAGAGCAAGCTGAAAAGCCATTACTCTAAGTGTGAAGAGGCTGTGTAACCTCTGCCTATATTCATGCAAATACCTTCTGATAATCATGATAGAATGCTTGCCCAAGCACAATGGATCAATGACTGCAAAATATTCCCAGCTGAGCTCTTCTGTGGTAGTCTGTCAATATTAGAACCACTAAATGTCAAAATGGACAATGGCAAGACGTTGTCTGGGAATTTCTAGCTATAGTAGTCTAATTACAATCTTACAACATTGTTAGCTCACTGCAAGAGGTTTAAAGTGCAATGAAGAACTCAAGATCAATCTTACAGGAGGCTTCTCTGTAGCTTTTAAGCCCATTTTTTGGACTGCGGACAGAACAAAGCCTTTCACTAAGAGACTGGATGGACAGATTGGATCAGAGATATTATCCTAGAAGACATTCTGCTCTGGATACATTAGTGGAGAGAATCACAGCACCACATCACTCTTGGCCCACTTTGGGGGGTCCTGCACACTCTGGTGCACATTGAAACAGTCAATTGATTCAGCTACATCTAAATTACCTCAAGTATCAGAGGCCATATCAATGCACTAACTACAGTATTATAACCATGCACTGTGTCAACATGGTCCACTGTATGCCAGTGATTGCCAGACCTCTGGAACCAGGGCGAACCTCCCACCACAACATCGCTAGGCAACAGGTCAGGAAGAAGCTCTCACAAATCAGTGGTGATTATGTCTTAATATTGAATAACTGGAGTACAGGAGTTGGGGTGTGTTGGAGGAGTGAGAGATTTGTGCTTTCAAGGAAATGAGGTGGAAGCTCAGGAGCAGAGACATTTCTGGATAACAAGGACCTGGGTTTCTATGGGATTACTCAGGCACCAGTGTTGTGGTTTCTCACCCCACCAGGTGCCATGTGCAGCCTCTTCCCTAACTCAGGACAAAAACATACAGCCCTAAATGTTAAAGTTTTGTAAAATTAATTCAATTTTAAAAAATCTCCAATATCTCCAGTCAGAAAAACAATGATATAAGCAAAATATCACTAGTCTGAGAACTGAGAAATGGGATTTGAAAGTAGTAATTAAGAAGAAACCTAACTAGAGTATATTTTAATTGCACAGACACGGCTATGAGTATTTTACTATGCAGTTACAGTTTAGGTTGTAATCCTAAATCCTTCTTTTGGAGGATTTCAAGGATAAAATTGCTCAGGATGAAGGAAGGATTAGAGTACTGCAGTTTCAAACAGCACATGTTGGGAGTTCATTTTGTTACATGGTAGCTCAACAATAAATATTACACTTTGCTGCCAAAGAGGATAGTGAAAAAGTCACTAAATCCAATTATGTTAGATTTGGAAACTTCTTTTCTCCTTTTTTTTTTTTTTTATTTTTTTATTTTACTGAAATCTGAGTATAACAAAATGCAGAAAAGTAAACTGGGAGAAAAGCAAAAATCTTCACTTTATTACCAGTAAAAGACTGAAGCCATAATATTTTCAGCTTCACATTTCATAAGAAGAACATTTTTAGACAAATTCTTTTTGCCCAGAAATCTCTTTGCTTTAAAATATATTCAAAATTGTGACAAGATTAATGTATTACTTCATATTGCATGACTTCAACAACAGACCATGCCTAAAAAGAATGACATCTTTATGCATATTCTGCATTAAAATGAGTCTATTCAAAACACACGCCCTCTTGCTAGTGTTATTTTTTTCAAACACCTGGGGAGCTATATTAACATTAGTATGTCAAGCATTAAATTGTATTTAAATATATATAAGATAAATTTTCCTAAGTAAAGTTCTTGATGGTGTAGTATATTCAAGAAGCAATTTCCATAGCAGCAAACCTTACTAGAGTTGTATGATTTAGTAAGATACAGCAGCCTGAAATACACAGTCCTGTTGACCTTCAATACCTCAAAATCATTCTAGTTTTTTATAGCTTCTGTTGCTTGCCATCCCATTTCTAACCACTACCACTGAGTATACAAATGACAAAAGTTGAAAGTCTATTTTCTGTACAAACAAAATGCATGTTGCTCCATGCCTACTCAGTCAGGGATTTTATTTACCATCTGCTTATTAACCTACCCCTACCTAAGGACTCTACTTCCTTCAGTTTTAACACAACTCTTTTTCAACTTTCCCTTCAGCCATTCTCCATCCATGCTGTTGGCCAGGAACCATCTATTGTCCAGAGCTGTGTGACAAACCTTCACAGCTCCCAGAGAGAAGGAAAATACCAGAGGATTGTGAAAAAACGTCTCTTAAAAAACCAACAGGCATCACTTTCACAGAGCCATTCCCTTGTCTGTATGCCCAGCTCTCCGAACTGCACAAGCAGGGGTGCTCAGCTTTCATCCCATTTCTAGATGGCTCTGTCCCAGTATTTCTGTAGAGGCCAGACACAGTGGTGCTGGGATCTGTCCTGACTTCAGTCCTCTCCCACTCTCCCTGAGACTGCAGCCATCCTGAACAAAGCTGTATATCTGGCCTGACAATCTCACCTTTGTTAGAACAGGTAAAAAAAAGGCCAAACACCACCCAAGAAAGTCCTCATGTAAGATTTGCAACAAAATAGCAAAAGTACTGAAAACTGAAACATGGCATTTTACTAAGGAAATCCCATTTTACATATAAACCCTAGGATATGTGGTTACTCAACATGGTAAATAAAAGACAATGCAAACTCTGCAAGAGCACAAGAGGCAAAGCTTTTTTCTGCATTTCTACATCACTATTATGTGATCTGCATTTCCATATCACTATTATGTGATCAAAGCCACCAGCTAAATAATGCATCAAAGAAACTGCAAATTCTAGATATAGATCAAAATCCAGAAAGATTTTCCTTTTGTAGCTTCAGTGGCCACATGTCCCTGAAATGTTGCAAAATGCCATTCTTGAAACATTCAAATGGCTTGAGAAAAATGGTACTTACTGAAATCCAATTAAAATTAAGGAGAAATGAGGAGAAAAGACATTTAGGGGATCTAAGGCACATTTTCTCTCGCTAGCCTCTATGAAGAAACATGTCCTGTCGGCCCACATCATCAATGAGCATGGAACTCTTGGGCTAATCTAGAGGAAATCACAGTACAGAAATAAATATGACTGACACTTCATAACATGCATTTATACTGCACTTTTATGCATTTGGGGCTGTGTGATTAATCAAGATTTCTTTCCAGTCTTCATCTGACCCAGTGGAAACATGACTTTTCTCAATTTTTTTTGCACAGAAAGCCAACATTTTAATTGAATATAATATACAAATTAATGTCGTTCAGACGACATGCTTTCCTCCTCTTGTCAAAACCTGGGTCATACAGTAGAACTGGCTGTTTATCTACACCAGACCTAACAAAATTGCAACTACTATTCTTAAATAAGTTTCTAACAGGTGATAAAATTCATGTTAGTACAAAGAAAATAAAAGGCATCCAGATGTACCTAACAAAGACCATACTCTCCTCTATGTGAAAGCCATTTAACTTTTATACTTGTTTGTACTGGTGTGTAAGTAATATGTGTACATTGTTAGGAGCTGGCATTAGATAACATATGAAGTCATAATGGATAATCAGGGTGTGACATGGGGAAAAGAAAGACTTACTCAAATCTCTGCTCTGAAAAGTAACATGCAGAATTTATATACATATATAACTCAGCTAAAATGCTATGTACAAGAAGCAATAAGAAAAATCTAGAATTGAACATTATTAATATATAGTCAGGATCTAAACTGTTCAAAGTAAATCTGCCAGAATAATAAAATACAAGAACTTCAGATATTAAATAAAATTGACACTACTGATAAATGTGTTACTTTGCAGCAAGATTATTTTACACTATAAAATCAATATGAAGCTTTAGAGTAGTAACAAGAAAGTACTTTATCCCCAGTTGGCCCAACAGCAGACCATGGAAACACAATTTATTTTTTGAAGCCTTGTGAATGCACTTATTGGAAGAGAGAGAGGGCAGGTTTTTTCCCTCCAAAAGACTGAAAAGGCTTTTCCTGTGACCCTGGCCTGGGAGGCTCAGCTTTTCTGCAGTACAGAAGCTGGGGGATGTTGTGTCCTCCTCCCTGATATGAATCTCCCAGCTCCTTTTGAAACCTGCCTTTTGAAAGTCCTCTCGCCCTTCCTGTTCTCAGCCCTTCTCCAAATCAGCCTATGCTACCTAAAGAGGAAGTAGAATTATAAAAGATAAATACCTCTGGGATCATCTTTCCTTAAGACTGAAATGTTGTCCGAGAGCTGACCTTTATCTCAGTGCATTTTTTTTCTCCTTCCAGTTTTTTTAGACCATCTATTGCTGAATTAAACAAATCTAAACATCAAAGCTCTCTCCAAAAAACAAACAAGCTAAACTGTTTCTGCACAAAAAAAAAAATCACATAGTAAAATAAATCAAAAAAGTCACCAAATGTACATGAGCAATCTCTTGAAAGCACATCTGTATTTTAGTTCCCAATGAACTTATAATTTATCATGTATAATTACTTATATAACGTATTCAACTATACATTTTTCCTAAAAATCTAAGCTTCACCACACTTGAAATCATGCTGTAAGACCACCCTATGACCTAATTAGAGTTGTATATTTAAGATATCATTAAAAATTAATTTACAAAGATTTTACTATTTTTTTTCTATGAATATATAAAACTTACACATCTTCTACAACTAATATTGAGTGAGCCATACTACATAAAATGTACTTTTTTAGCTCTTTATCTCTTACTTTTGTAAAACTCCAGAAATATAGCACCTTGCTTGTCAACAAACTAGCGTATCCTTTCCTTTCAAGTATTAGTTAATCTAAGGTAAGCAATGTTTCCTACTACCTGCATAACTGCAGATTTGCATCCTAACAAGGGAAATGGAAAGGATTTCGCAGCCAGCATACTAAAAACTGCAGGGATATGGAGAAAAATCCTGTTAGCTGCTTCCTAGACTAAAAGAGGATGGTCCAAACACTCCGATTCATTTATTTGGCACCACAGTTGTTCCTAACACTTAATAAAATCTACAGAAACAGGAAACACCCTCAAAAAACTAAACTGAGGTCTTCTTATGCAGCCTGTAGGAAACATTTTCACCATCTCACATAGCTCACTAACTAAAATTATACAGCAAAACTGAAAACCTGCAAACTGAATCATACTTAAGACAAAAGGCAAAAAATGACCAAAGGTCAGGCTCTATGATGATATGCCCTTTCAGCACCCACTTCACAAAAATAAAAAAATACAATATTACATGTAATGGCCATGTAAAAGTACAAGCGTTTCCATGGCAGGCATGCAACATCTAGCAGCTTAAACCAACAGACTAATGTAGCATCATGCCAAAATCTTTCCTCCTGGAAGTCAGGCAAACTGTTAGATTTCTGAGTAAAAAACAATTCCAATAAGTGATATTTGCAAGTCTCCCTTAAATTAAGTCTGCTAGCAAGAAGTACTGCATAGCTGCTTTAATTGTTCTCTGGTAGCTCCATCACACAAATAATTGTTAACTATATATGTACCATTATTAAATGTTTATTTCCTAACGTCACATCAATTATTAAGCATTTAAGGCATATGAAGGGATTAAATTATTCACTTCCATTTATCACTTGGTCTTTCAACTTCAGCAACACCAGAAGAGTATGATGATATTTCAAATGAGCATTTCCTATTTTCAGTACTCTCTAAAACATTACTATTCTTATTGAAAAATGTTATTTTCCATCAGAGAGAAAAAACTTGCTACATTCAATTAGTGCATATTTATCTAAGTCTTAAATTTCTATTGTACATCAATATGTACATTTGCCTTGGCAAAGTTCATTCACATGACTTGCACTGCAATTATCACACTGCATGTAAACTATGCAATAATCTTGATGAAAATTATGATCAGCTCAGCCTTTGCACTTAATTGTCCCCTCCAAGATGAAAAACACACTTCAAGAAACAGAATCAAGGAAAATTAACTAGCAGGGAAAAAAGAATTTCCTAGAGGTTCTTTCAGCAAGTTCCAGGACACATCCAGTCCCTTATACTTTATATTACAGTAAACTTCTCATAAATGCTATAATGAATGCCTAAAGAGATCAGAAATAGGCCAAAATTATTATCCCCAGAACATCAGGAGGATAAAAGATATTTATATAGCAAAAAAGCCATGAACTTTTAAAACTCAGAAAATGCATCTCTTCAGCTTTCAGATGAACTTCAGGCACAGGTCAATGCAAATTGTCATTTAAAGCATCTCAGTAGTTTCCAGATGTTCAGTGGTCCATAGAAATAAAGAACTAAAAGGATGGCTTAAACCACTGAAGTCCATTCTCTTTGAACGAAGACACTGACTGACTCTCAGCTAAAGAGTGCATCCCACTGTAAAACCAATTCATTATTTTAATCTTTATTATCTTATGGATATTAGCCTCCACAAACAAGTGCCCAACAGCTATGGGAAAAATTCTACTCTTTAGTTTAATTTTCATTACCAGCCAGATGATTTTTATTTTTGTGTGTGTAGGTGTATGTGTCACTAATGCTTTGTCTTCCGTAGCTTCTCCTCAAATCTGATGTCTGCAACCACGGACTATCTGTAGATGGCAGTCACACCACTCTCAGTGTTCTTCTCCTCTGCAGATCTATATCCAAGCCAAGCTCTTCTCACTTCCTCTCACAAAACTCTCCTTTCCCCTGGTGTTCTTTTGAATAAAGGTGACTAGATGTTTACATAGTCATCCAGGCAAGGATTCATCTTTAGCTGGACATTCTGCCATGATAAACAAGTCTTTTCTGGACACATGTTCAAATCACACAGTGATCAGTTAGTACTTCCTCTTTTCATTCTGCTTGTCCTTGCTTCTTTTTCTACTGACAAACACAGCCAATAGCTGTAACTCCTGCTGTTAGTCCCCAAATGCAGGCACCTCATATTTCCTATTATTAAATTTCATCTAGCTGCTATTACTGCAGTCCTCAAGGTCAAGCTTTTCTTCTCCATAACATTGTGATCTTTTGCTGTACTAGGAATCCTTGAATTGGGTCATCAACAAATTTCATTATAGCAGTGACATTCAGTCACCTCTTCACTAGTAAAAAGCACTAATAAAGGGAAAGATTCTCCAGAGGGCTCTCTGAGAAATCCAGCCAGAAATCTTCCTCCTGCCTGACATCTTCTAAAGTCACACTACCTGCCATCTCCCCTCACCTACATGTGCAGTCACCTTAATAATGGTCATCTGCTTTAGCAGGGCTTCTAGGCTCCCATTTGGCACTGAGACAGATTTTCTTTTCCCTTTCAAAAACACGTTTCTTATATCAAACAGTAATCAGTTCTTTTTTCACAAACTGCTTTCATAATGCACTGCCATGACACAGCAAAGGTTACCAATGGCACATTGGTTATGCCAACCAGTATTTCAGGGGCTCACACATTACTGTATTATATTAATCTATTGTATTACAGATATTAATAACTGGTAGGTGTGTCAAATAGTTCATCTTTTTCCTGTCTTCTACCCAGAAATAACCATATCAGACTTGATAAAACCACTTAAATGTCTTGTTATTAAGCCTATGACTTTACATATCTATAAAAAAAGTATTAAGATAAAAATCATCTGCTCTCTTTCCAAGATTATAACTGAAAATATGGCATATACTGGTGGATTGGAGGGTTCTTGTTTTTCTATCACACCTATTCCTAAAGCAGAGCATCATCTGCTTGGCAGTATCTTTTCCTTTTATACAACCCTCACAGTTTTCTTCATGTCCTTTTTCAGGTGAATATTCAGCTACAAGATACTGAACCATGCTCCTACAAGATTCAGTTCCTTGTCCAGGGTACTTATTCCTGAGACTCTGATTAATCTTGAACTTTAAAAAAACTTCATGCCTCCCTCACACTCCAGATCCTGAACAAGTGGTATAGCATCAATTCATCCTCACTTTCCTGTGCTGCAGGGACTTCACTGACACCTGCCTTGCTTTTATCAAATATCTAG
This sequence comes from Thryothorus ludovicianus, assembly GCA_013397245.1. Taxonomy (NCBI): domain Eukaryota; kingdom Metazoa; phylum Chordata; class Aves; order Passeriformes; family Certhiidae; genus Thryothorus; species Thryothorus ludovicianus. The sequence goes on from VZTB01037520.1 coordinate 920,993, forward strand.
CAATGTATGTATTTTTTATACTGATAACCACAAAACATGCTATTGATAGTTTAGGGCAGGGCTGACTAGATAAGGTAAGGTGTGGAAATCAGGTCAAATGTAGTTCACACAAAAAGAAGTCTTTCCTTTCTGCAGACCTACTGTTTCACCAAACTGCCTAATACAGGAGCTGATTACCACAAGCACTGAAACTTTGCACAGACCCTCAGCACACAATAGATATCCCCAGGTGCTAAGACAGTATCAAAAAAAAGAAAAATATAAACACTAGGGCATAAAATTTTGCCCACACTTCTTGAGCCAGGACTGCTCCAAGGCCCAAATCAAGCCATTTTATATCAACAGATTAAAACAAAACAAGCACTTTAAATTCAGCTCAAAAATCAGAATTTAGACTAAAATAATCAAATATATATTCTAAGCACATCACTCTGGATTTTTTTTTTTAAACCATAAGTGTCAAATTCCACTTGAAGTAATTTTTATGCTGTAACTGAATATAGAGAAGGAGGAACACATCTGGTGCCTGCACAGTGCAAACGTATTTATGATTAAATAGAATTGAATACCAAAATCCTGCAATGATAGAATTCATTAGACTAGTATAATGCTGCATAATTACTCTTTTTTTATATCATCCACTGCATGCTTTAAGAGCTCTTTTTACCCACTGATATCAATGTGCTATGTCATATTTACATACACCCTGTATAAAAGGCTGAGGAAGTATTAGGCATGTCAGAGGGTGACACTGAAAGGGAACTGTTGTACAATAACTACACTGTCAGTGAAACAAGAGAAAATTAATTTAAATTCATTCCCTGGCATGAAACTCTACAGACAGGTACTGGATTTACATTTTTAAAGGAAAGGTGCTTCATACCATAGTAAGGAAAAAAAATCAATCCATCATTCCTTTCTACCAGCACTCCTTACTCAGCTTGCCTGCCTTGCATTCCTGGCCCTCCACCAACACACCCTCCACAGATTTCCTCACGGATGCTGCTAAGGCCTCGCCCTTGGGTACTTTCCTCACTGAAAGCATGAAGATTACTGCTTACACCTTAGACTTGGAAGAAAGCTTCCAGCAGGCAGTGGCTCCCTCTGAGCCTCAGCATGGCTACCTTTGCTCTACTTCTCTCCTACCAATCCAGGTGTCTCATGACTCCTAGCAGAGAGCCAAGTCTCCCTCCTGGCTCATGCAAACTGTAGCACATGTCCCCCAAGGAACAAAGGATCCAAGTTCCCCGAGCCACCAAGGAAAACCAGGGGCTCTAATGCCACAAAAACTTGGGCTGACACCAATAAAGAAGAGTCTTACTTCTTTAAAAAAATTGCCAGGTACCAAAGGCTTTTACCATTATTGTTTAAATTTTTTTCATGTTAAGCCACCCACTCTCTCCCTTAGGCACACTCCATCTCCCTCTCAGTGTACTCACTGTTCTTCATTGTTGACACAGAGGAGTAAGGGAGTTTGGACTAACTAAAGAGGTAAGTTAGCTACTAAGGCTGATGGGACAAATATGTTTTCTGCTCTCCTAGGTGGGTTAGGGATGATGCCCAGGCAGTTCAGTGACAATAACAGCCTTTGGGTCAGGCTCAGCAGGCAATTACGGAGCCAATATGGAGCTGGCAGATTGGCACAAGGGACAAATTAGCTGTCCACAGCCACACTGTCCTCCTCCTCCAAATAATGAGCAGATACCCACCTGATTAAAGCTTTTCTACAAAGCTGCAACCAAAGAAGAGTGAAAGAAATGGAAACTGATAAAAGCAGAGACAGCAAAAAGATAGCTGAAACCAATTACTATTTGCACTTATTTCATATCAACCTACAGGTTTCTAATAAAAAACCCAAAACAATGGTCATGACCAACCACTTCATTTCCAGCCCTCTACTAATTGTGGGTCATTTGAGCCATGTGCATGTAGGCTAAGGAAGAACTGCTTTGCATTAAATATATATTGAGTTCCTAACCAAAATAATCTCTCTCAAATGGTATTTTTATTGTAAACAAAAGCCACAGAAGTTCACACCTCAAGTTCCTTAAGACAACAGAGAAAAACTACACTGAGCAGTTGTAAACAGCCAACTGGCACAAGAAAAATCTTTAAGTCAAAATATAAGAGGTGCAAGGTTGTCACTCAAAGGGCTGCCCACAAATGGCACAATAACATGTACTTTCTAGGAACTGTGGTGTGCAGAAAATCTATCTCTCAACGGTTACTAATACAATTAAGAAATATCATACTTTTAACAAGCTAAAGATTCAGGGGACATGAAAGTTATGACATTTTTAAACTCTCCTGGACCAAAAGTTAGGCTGTAATTTGAAGTAAATTAAAAGTAAACTGAAGTAAATATATATAAACATGAAGTAAATTAAAATAAAGCACTTGTTTAGAAAGTAACTGTGCATGAACTGACTCTTTCATTTTCATCATTTCCTAATTAGTTAATGTTGACAGAGACATATTTGAAACCAAACTCATTTAAATTTTACATCATGTATCCTTTCTTTCATAAAAAGCATAAAGGAATCACAAAACCACTTGAATGTCGCAAGTAAAATGGTTTAAAGATTCACAAAATGTAAAATTTCAACAAAGAACCTGTCAATGATCACCGAGGGAAGATTTTTCCAATTTGGTTTCACATATAAGAGATAACACCAAATATTGACTTACATATTCTTGATGCAGACCAAACAAAACACCAGCATCATAGGAATACAAGGCAGTATTTTACTGCTCACAGCTCTTTTTCAAATGTTTGAAAATATCAAATCTTCAATTAGTCTTTTGTGTAAGGTGTCAAATTCCCAGAAAGATTCCCATATTTCCACAGTTTACTCTTAACTGACACTAGGCAAAAGTACTCCTACAAAAGCAGTCCACAAAACTGCACTGCTATTCAGAGGAGAAAAATAAAAGCAGATTTGAGGAAGTGAAGGGTCCTACTACAAGGGACCACTCTGACCTTGGACTCTTAGCAGTGGCCAGGGGCTACTCTGGCACAGCCCCTCTCTGGCCAGATGCCAAAGACACCTGCAGCTGGGTCCAGGCATTCTGGAAAAGCCCTGCCCACTCCCAGCTGGAGCCTACAAACCACTCGGCAGGGCAGCTGCCAGGAGCTGGCTGCTGCTGGCAGAGCAAGAGGGGCAGCTCCATCCCAAATATCCTTTTCTCCAAGCAGCTCTCGCACGCAAAGCAAAGAGAAGACTGAGTATCAGAGGAGTTGTGTCCTGGCAACCTAGAGGAAGACAACACCATTTCCCAGAGCTCTACAGTCCTTCCTCTGTCACAGGGCCAGATGCATCCCTTCCATGCTGTGGGAATGCCTACATTTTTCCTAAGAGGAAAGCGAGGCAGGACAAATCATCACAGGCTAAACAAAACTTCGGGACTGAGACATCAGTATCCTTCTTAGATCTCTTTCAGTCCATGTGCTTTTGAAAATCATTATCCTGGCTTTCAAATACCAAAAGTAAATTTAGTACCATTTACAATGAATAAATAATACGGCTAACTAAATATTTGCACCTAAGCTTGAAAGTCTAAAATATTCTAGCATGACATGACACAAATGCCAATGAAAACAAATGAGAAAAGTAAGACCTTGTGAATTATCTAGATGTGATATCACAAAGAAACAAGCACTCGCAGGGCAAAATCCATATCTAAATGTAAGTATTTCATGTTCCGATTGTTTTTTATTACATGCAAATGTGACCTGGTTTGGTAGTTTAAACTACTGAAAAGATATAAAACCTAAAAAAAACCCCAAACCAGGTAGGAAGTTTCTTAGATAATTAATCCCAGAACCTTGAAAGAAAAGGAAAATATAAAATCATCCACAAAGATAAGGGCTCCAAAAGTATTATCAACATGCAGCAGTAATTTAAATAATTTACATTAAAGAGTTTAAAGAAACTACTTTAAGTTCAGTATTTGCCCAAGTCTTTGCAAAGTCTGAATAAAAAGTCAGGGAATTTATTTCAAGTCTGTCTCGAGGACCTAGAGGGCATTCTTGAGAGAGCAATACAATTTAAAGGTTAAACTCATAGAATCAGCATGAAATCTTCAGAAGATATATTTATATATTTATATGTTTAAAAGACTTTTTCCATCCTTTGAAGAGTTATAAAAATATTATATGAGCCATATTCCCATGTAGAGTGGTTTGGAGAAAAGAAAATAATGTGACAGAACTCAGAGGAATCGATCAGCCACAACGTTGGATATTGCACATCATTTATTGATGTTTCAAAAGTGCTGCTATTAGGCTGCAATTATATTTTGCTTTTTCTTCATTACAAAATTTAAAAAATGTGAAGGGTACTTTACTTCTTCTCTACTTATCCATTTTTCTAGACAAGTAAGGAGACTCACAGTCCTTTTTCTCATGCTAGAGAATACCTTGTAGAGCATAGTAAGCCTACACTGAGACCTCAAACATTTTAAGCTGGAAAAGATAGCATAAGCAGTGTTGAACAAAACTAGCATTTCTTCCATGTTAACTGGTCACTAGAATCAAATATTCACTCTACAAAGAATCTGGTGATTGGAATCAAGTATTCATGATTAAAGGAGCTTAAAAATATAAAAATCAAAATCCTTCTAATATTTCCTAATGTGTTTTAAGTATGCACATCTCTGGTATTTATAAAACAGATGGAGGGAGTCTCAGCATGCAACCACTTAGTCACATTTTCTGAGATGTCCCACAAAAATGAATGTGAATGCTTTTGTATAGAATTGTTCCTGGAAATGTACCGAATGGAAGTAAAATTAGTAATAATGACAGGCTTACCTGGTCCCAGGGACAGATGATTCCTCCAAAACACATAAAGAGATATCCCATGGCAACAAGACATACCCAGACCACCAGAGAAAATATACGAAGCAGCTTCTTAAATACAGGTTCTACGCAGACAAGGATAAATATAGCAAAAAAAATTGCTAGGGCTGTTGGAACAGTTATTAAAAATGCCACGTGGTCTTCAACTTCCTGAAAACAGAGGAAAATGAAAAAGAAGTTAAAAACAAGTGTACTTAAAGGTCAGACATCAATAACATACTCTAAACTTATGGTACGTGGAGTGACTGAGTTATATCAAAATAGGATTTCTTTCTGTTACGTGGAACATCAGCCTTGTAACTACTACTGTAAGTATTAACCACAATAGCACAACTCTTCTTTTACTGCTCTGAGTTGCAGCAGGCTGTCAGGAGTGTGTGCCACATGAGGGGGGCTGAGTTGGAAAGCTGGTTCCGAGCTCAGTCTGCAGTGGACCCACATTCCATGGCCAGCCATCCAACAACTCCACCACCAGCACATGCAGAACAGAGAGGGGCAAAATGCACAAGAACAGAAGCTTGCAAGAGCATGGATTTGCAAAAGAAAGAAGCTTCCCCTGAAGGCTGGTATGCCCCTGCAGAACCTCTTCTCTGCTCTGCAGATTGAAAAGACGCCTCACATTGGGAGAGGCGCTGGAGCTCAGGCAGGCAGCCCCACCTGCTCTGTAACAGCCAATGCAACCAAAAGAACGTGATGGGTGACAGCAGCAGGGACTCTCCTGTGAGAGGGACAGAATTGTGCCTCTGACACACTCCTGAGAGCTGTGCTTACTGGGGGCTCATAGCAGGGATGTCACCAGGAGACTCCCAAGCTTCACAGAGCCCACTATTGCCCACTGCTGTAGTTTCACAAGGGCACTAGCGACACAGCCAGGAACAGTCTGAGCAATAGCAAGATGGATTGAAGAGGGTGATGGCATGGCACTCTGGAATGCAAGTAGCATTTTCACCAATCCTCAGAAAATTAAAGTTCCCAGGGGAACAGAATCTCAACCCATTCCACCCCTCCAAGTTTGATGTCAATACTAGAAAGAGATGCTCTGAGTCTGAAAGGGGATTGCAAATTGTCAGGAAAAGGAATTGCAGCCACTCTAGGCAGTATGTTGGCTTTGGGGGAATAGGCAGTAAACAAGAGACGTGCACCTAGGATCTTGTCACACAGTTGTGGTGAGATGGCTCCTTTGATGGGAGTGCTGGAATGGAAGGATACTGGTTCTTCAGAAAGGAGAGGAGAAGGGATGCAAGGAGGGGGTGTTTCCCTTAATGTCAATGACCAGTAAGAATGCATGGAGCATCCCATGCTGGGTGAGGGTGATGGATGAGGAGCTGAGGGCTTATAGGTTAGGTTAAAGGGAGAGGAGAGACAGGCAACATTATAGTGGGGGTCTGCCACAGGTCACACAATCAGGAAGATTGAGAAGTTGAGGCCCTCTATAGACAGACAGGAACAGCCTCATGTTCACAAGTCCTGGTCCTCATGAGGAACTTCAGCCACCCCAATACCTGCTGAAGGGGAAACAGCAAGACACAAACAATCCAGGCAGTTCCTGGGATTCATTGATGATAATTCCTTTCTGCAAGTGATACAGGACAGGTTGGGTGGGGCTTTGAGCAGCCTTTTTTATTGGAAGGTGTGCCTGCCCATGGCAGGAGGGTTGGCACTAGATGATCTTTAAGATCCCTTCTAACCCAAAGCACTCTATGATTTATTATTATTTGAAGCAGACTGAGAAAACTGTAAATCACCCTGAACAATACAGCTGTCAAAATGCCTCACAAATCAACTACGTCCATAGCTCTATAAAAGCCTTTCTGACAGTGATAGTTGAAAGGTAGATGTTTTGATTCTGCTTAAAGTATTTATCTGGAGGTACAGACTCTAGATTACATATATACATTTTCTCCTAGCAACTGCTTACTTTGAATTGTATAAACAATGCCCAGAGCAAGGACTAGAATATAACGTGAAGTAAGATTCAGAATATTCAATATTTAAATTATATACAGAACTTACTTGGAAGCTACTACACTAACATCTTTAAATCATCTAATGATGGGTGCATTAAAAAAAAATAAATATTTGATTTTCTGTTGCTCAAAAGTATGCCTGGTTGAAATACAACAGCACTATATATCAAAGTGCAGTCACAGGATCTTTAGTCACTCTCCAGCTGTTATGAATTCTAACAGCCTCATTTGCAACAACAAGGATTCCCAAAAGCAGGCCCCAAATGCTACTGCTGCAACAGTAACCACAGATTTCATGCAGAAAAGCCTCAGATTCATTTTTAATGGTGAAATCTTCAAGAGAATCTGAAAGTACTTATCTGATGATTTGTAAGACATCTAAGCACAAAGAAACATTGCTTTTTCCCTTACTTGTAGTTGCTTCCTTAGTGCCCTATTAAATCTTGTTCATTCATGGGTTTTCAACTAAAATACATAACATTTTACTTAAAAGTATCTTAATATTACTTTTTTCCTATCTCATGTATAAAAGATTTGCTTCAATTAAATCAAAAGTAAAAATTTACAAATAAATTTGTAAATTCACAAACATTTACTAAAGTCAGCAGCAGGGCTTTTTTTTGTTTATTTGTTTGTTTTTTTTCAGGTTTTTTCCCTGATCTAGTAAGTTTTACAACCTGATATCTAAAGACACTTGCTGTAAAAATCTGCCCCCCTTTGCTGTTCCCATTTCTTCATTTTCCTCGTAGTCCTGCTTGCGTGTGTGTCGCAGACTGTGACACCCAGCTGCTCCCAGCTCCAGCTCAGGAGCAGACACCACTCTGGCAGGCTCAAAACAAGGGAAACACCACAATATACCCTGCCCTCCCTGGCAAAAGTCAGCTCATCTTTCAATTCTTCTGAGTTTTAATTCCCTTTTAAATTGATGGAGTCACACACTTAAGCAATTGTTATCGCAACACTGACAATCACGGTATAAGCAAAAGAAGTGTCAGGAAATTTTAAGTGATGGTGCTACTAATCCTGAAATGCAAATACCAAGCTTCCAAATATCAAATATACACTCAAAGGCTTTCAAGCACTTGGGTAGTCACATTGAAAACAAAATTATGTCCTTAAATTTAGGCATAGGGCTAAACGTCTGCAAGAGTACAGAGATGCATAAAGTAAGATATGTGCCATCTTGCATAGTAAAGAGCAAAAGTATAAAACCTACCTAATAGTAGGAAGAACTACTGATTTATATATCTGAATGTTGTGATTTTTAATCAATCCCATCTCTGAAACTTGTTTCAGTTAATTGATTTAGTAAGCGGCACAATGGCACAACCAATGTCAGCTCAGTTAGCTGACATCAAAAGCATTTAACCGGGTGGGATTGCCAAACTTGTTGCAAAAGACAGGTGTCACAAGCAACAGGACAACACCAACTTCCTTGCACCATCTGTCACACAGCCCAAGTCACAGCACCAAAGGAAACCACAAACTCCTGGAGTAAGCCAAGACTGTAGAAAACCACATATTTAAATGATGGGAAATTGGCATTTCAGTGATAAGGATCATGCTACAAACATACTAGCAAGAAAATCCAGATGCACTTCAACTGCATGCTTCTCTACATCAGTAAAAAAGTAATAAAACTACTGAGCTCTCTGGGGGGATTTGGCTTCATAACAGATCAGAAATATTTAGATGTCTGTTTACAGCACATGTATGCTCATGCAGCTACATATATTTATATGTATTCTATAATTAGGTCAATCTATCAAAATGTTTGTTCCAAATTAACAGCTACTCAATTTAATTTTTTTATGCATACACTGATCTCAACACTTAGCTGAACTATTTCGATCACTAAATCTAAAATTTTACTCCTGCTTTCCCTCTTTCTGTGGTTGCCTACTACACAATTTTACATTTTGATTCAAATGTATACAAAGAAAAAAAAAATAGACTACACAGTATCAGCTCCTGAGCACAGGTGACCTCCCTGAGCTGACACAGGACAACATCCTTCTGCTGTCACACCATACCCTGTACAAATTCTGAAGAAAAATTGAAATTTAAAGACAGAATAGTGTGCACATTAGGCAATTTATAAAATATATGAGCAAACAAAACTTTATTATAATTTGCATCCTTTACAGAAAGCCTTAATGTGTACAGGGGGATTTTCACGATCTTGCCTTTAAAATACATGCAAATATCAGCTCAAGAAAAGCGGGCCCTGCAAGGCAGAGGTTTATTTTGGAAACTACTTTGAACAACATTTTCCAATTACTTCAGAGGAACTAAATCTTTATAGAATTGTAACTTTAAGAGCAGAGCTTCCTGATCAATATTTGCAATTACCAGGGTGTTTAGCAAGTTGGGCATTGCAAAATGATGAAGGTTAGCTGTTCTGTTACCTTAACCACTTCCCAAAAAGGTGGGGGGAAAGAAGAAAAAAAACCAAACCCAAACACCTTGCTTTTTTTTTTTTTTTTTTTCCATTAGTCTTGGAAATTAAAATACACCAGAGGTAATGGAATTAAAATATCAGCATGACACTTTTGAACATAATGGCTAAGCCTGCAATAGATGGATCTTACTTGACAGCTCTGTCTCCCTGTGTGTTTTCTATCTTGCTGTCTTTTAATTACTGAAGAAATTAAAAAGTCTACTGTTAGAAATTTTTCCAACTCCCACAAATTCTTCCAAAGTGTGATAATCTTGTTATCACCAGTAAAATCTGAAGAGTCACTTTCAATCATCTTTCCAAAACCCACAACCTTCTCTCAATCTACATCCTGTTCTTTCTCAGATAATGTCATGCCCTCGGTTTAATTTTAAGCAGTAAAGCTGCTGTAGAGCACTTCACTGTTATATATAAACACATAGTCAGATTAAATAATCCATGAAAATTAACAAATAAGCAGCAAAAATGCCAGTTTTAGCAAAAAATCTTTTAACATGGTCCCTCATTCTTTTGACACTTTTTCTTTATTCTTCTTGTTTAATGGAATTCAACAGAAGTCTATATACAGAGGACTCCTGCTGGGATCTGAAATATCACACGGTTTGAATTAACTCAAACCATTTACTATATTAAACTCCCACTAAAATCCCTTTTTGCTGAGATCTGATCTAAATGTAAATATAAAACCAAGTGATTAATGTTCTTAAGACATTGATTTACTTTTTTATTTCATATATCTATTCAATTTTCAGTATCTTCAATTTCATGCAGCTATTTTCAAAAATGTTGAGTGTTAGAAGAAATGTTGCAGGGCTCAAGGATTACTATTTTGTTGACCTCTCAATCAAATATCTTCCTTTAATAGGACTGACTGAAAAAAATTACTGAGTTGTCTCTGCACCAAAACCTGCCCAGTTTTCCTGTAAAACCATTTCCAGGACTTGAGACAATGATTTTCAGAAGATATAATCACCCTTCTCTTTGTAAGACTGGGCAGCATTTAAATACTCTAATAGCTCAAAAAATATTTCTCTACAAAATCTGCAAAAGTCTTCTGGTTACTTGTGACCCCTCTCCTATGGTTTTATATTTTAATGAACTTGCTTACGACTGATTGCACTGTGTGCCATCTGTTAGACAGCTGGAAAAATCTCCATTTTATTAAGAGATGCCGTGCCCTGCTCCTGGCCAAGTAGCTGTACAGTTTCATCTACGATTTCATCATTTAGGACAACAACTGAAAAGTTTTTGCCAGCAGTCTCAGGTTTCTTTTCCATCAATTCCATTAGCATTAGTCCATCTTCACTTCAGAAATTGTGCAGTGTCTTTAAAACCAGATGCTATTTCCAATATCACATGATGTTTTCTGGATCTACAACTCAGAAAGAATCCTCTGACTTTTGTGCCCAGCATTTATCTTTCATAACATAAAACTGTGCTTGTTATTCTTGCTTAGCTGCTTTTATTTTTTTTTAATTCTTCAATTGAGTTTTGTGCAGCATATTCAAGGACATTAGCAGAAAATTAACTAACCTGTATTTTTTCATCAAACTGTCCTGAAGTTTGTGTCAATGAAGCTTTTCATTTTCACTAAGGCCTTCTGTAACTGCATGCCTGATTCATTTTTCTCTTTGAATCAGCACTCCCTGTCTGGCTTAGCAGATCAATGATAACAGCATCACGCTCAAATCCAGTTGTTTCATGATGTCTGCAGTCTTGAAAAATTCAGTTCTGTCTATCACTGAGTCTGATGTGCAGTCTGCACTTGCTGTTAGTGCACAGAGTTCTCTGACTCCACACTAGATGCATGTCAGTCCAGACACTTGCACATCACATGGCTCACGTGGCATTACAGCTGCCCAGCTGCTGTGTGATGTTGTATTTAACCACAAGAAGCAGTTCTGCATCTGTGGCCACATTCTACACCATTTTGTATTCCTTAGTACATGGAAACATAATTAGAGCGGCAAGATCTCGTCCAAACCCTTCAGATGACATTCTGGCCACCTGAAGCCTTTCCCCAGGCTTGAAAGCCATGAACCATGTGTGCTGTAAATGTGTTCCCTGTATGAGAGGTGTGCAGTTTTGCAACAGAGCAGCACTTCTGCTGCAATCCAAAAAGAACTGTTCTTTGGCATTACAGGCAATGTCCTTGTGAGCACATAGGACTAACAGTGAGAGTACAGTGACCAACCCAGCAGGTCTTGTGAACACCCATCTGACCACACATACACACGCCTACATGACTATCAAGTCAAGCAGCTTTGGCCAGTGGTTTGTTTTGGTTTTTTTTTTAGTAAGTCCAGTTACATATAGATATTATTTATCATCTCAATTAGTCAGTAGAAAATGATTGTATCCAGATTTTTCCAAGTTTGCCTAATAGCTATAAGAGAACCTCGCCTGCTTCAGCGTTGTATCAATGATTATCAGGAACTCAAAGTCTTGATATACCACTGATCAAAGTCTCCTCTGTTAAATGCAAAAAAACCTCAGACCTCACAGAGGGTTTGGAAAGGTTCTTTGGAGGTACCATGGCTGCTGTGCCATGTAACATAAGAAGCTGTAAGAAAACATCTAGAAGTAAAATATTTGTTACTAGTGAAGAAAAAGAACTATTGTAGCATTCACAGAAATTCTCCCAAAAAAACCAAACCAGCTGGCAAGCAAAAGTTCAATAAGCACCTAAGAAAATGTGTTCAAAAGGGAAATCAAGGAAACCAGGATATTTGGGGAATAGAGATTTTGTTTCTAGAAGGCAACTGAGCTTAATATAGGTAAGAATGATTTTGCTAGCACTTCCAACATCATAGGAAAACATTCAAATTGAATGTTATAGATTGATTGTTAAAGAAACAGAGTGCGTGGTTCAAGAGAAGTAGTAATATCAAGGAGACCAGTGAGTCTGAACTAAATCACAGGATAGAAGTTGATTAAACTTAGCTAAGAAGGTTTCAGGAAAGGAAAGTCAGAACAGACTCCCGTTATAAAATCTGAAAATAAGACACCATATGAAAGGATACACTCTTCTCTATGGGCCTAGGAAGCTAGATGGAGGAACTAAAATGCCTGTTGTTGAAGCATTATTTACACAATAGCCTTACTGAAAACTTGGTGTAAAAAAGACCATCAGCACAATAATGAAAAAGTAGAAAAAGACTGAAAGCCATATTGTTCACTAGGGACTGAAGAAAGGCCTGTATTAACAGTCTAAGAGAATTAACAAATTGTGCTAAGTGGCTATGAGCCAAAAAAAAGAGACTGATCAACAAAGCCTCAAAAATAAATTACTTAGAGGACTGGTTATCATGCAGATATAAGGACGGCTGTCAGAGAAGAAAACACAGCAGGTCAAGGGATACTTTACTGACTCCCAGATGGACTTGCTAAGCATCACAACAGCAGATGGAAGCTGAGACCACAGTCTGCGTCTCATGCACTGCTGAAAAACAAAACAAACAAGCACACAGACAAAAAAACCTACCCATACAAAGAAAGAAAAAAAAAATCTTGAGATCAGTCTGATCTCAAGAAATAGAAAGAATCTGGTACACAAAATATTGCAATTGAGGAGCTTTTTTATAACAATGAAACATCTTGTTAAGCAAACAAATGAAAAACAAAACCTAGACACTAAAATTGAAAGGGGGAGCTATAAGCTTACAGATTAAAAATCTTTGTAGATAGCCTGAAGACACTATAAACTCAGAGGCACAGGGTAAAAGCTAATCAATTGCCCTAAACAACCTGAGAAAGATCAAAATACAACCAGAAGGCCTCAACATCCAATAAGGAAGCTTCTAAAAATTATCTTCCATACAGGGGAAAAAGCAAACAAACAAAACAAACCTGAAAAGGAATAACAAAGAAGGATTTAATACAAAGACTCAATTAATATAAAGACTCAATAATGCAGGCCAACAAAAGAGTTTGCCTGAGAAATTATTTTTAAGAGTATAAAAAATAAGTAGCAAATTCTTTTTGAAATATAATCAGGAGCTGACAGCCTGCTAAAGGACTTCCAAACAAACAGATGATGCAGGTGTCAAAAAGAACTAAAGAACAGACTGTAGCAGAAAGGTTTGGTTGGTTGGTTTTGCTCGGTTGAGTTTTTTTTAAGCTGTGTTCAGTGTGGAATAATTCTCACTCCAAAATAATCTATGGAGGGAGAATAAATTAGAAAGTCTGTCTCAAATTGGAGAATTAGTGTAAGACATTACGGACAAAAGCAGAAACATGAAAAGTAAAAAAAAAATCACCACAAGCAGTGGTGATTGTATTCACCAAGAAAGAGCCAGTAGGACTCAAAGAAGAAAGGGCTAAAACTGTAGCAGCATGTAACCTGCAGTCAAAAGTTCCACAGTATCCAAAGACAGGCAGGCGATGTAATGCCAGTCTCTCCTGGGATCCCTCTCTAAGAGGGATCTTAAGACTAAGGGAAGTGCAGGAAAGACTGGCACCTACCCTAGGAAAAATTGTTAAAAGCAAAGGTACTAAAGTCCTCAGGAATTCTAGGATACAAAATATCCATAAATAGTTTGGAAAAGGGCTGAACGGCAATCTGGCAAAGATGAGGGTCAGTTATGAAGAAACACAAAAGGATCTCAAAAGAGCCACTACAGAGCAAGAAAATGGCAGATGAATTTCAGCAGAGATGGGTGTGCAGAGAAGCACCTCAGACAGAGCAATCCTAACTTCATACACAAGACAACAAGCTCTTGGCTGGCTACTAATACTTAGAGATATTTGGTGTTTATCATAGCTAGACCCATGAAAATATCACTTAGGTGCTCATCAGCAGTCAAAAAACAACCCAAAATGCTGAACATAGGAAAACAGAATAAAGAAGAGAGAACATCACAATGGCACCTCAATGCATGATAAACTCCATAATTCTAGTTCAATCACCACTTCCAAAAGATTGCAAAGGAAGAAAAGATAGTTTTTAGGAATAGTTAAAGCTGCAACACAGTGGCTAGATTTTGAAGGAGTAACACTTGGTTTTAAAGTTTCTCTTCTCTGCATGGAGTGAGCACAACTGTCCTTTAATCCAGCTCTTTTGATGTTTGAGGGTAGTGTGCATCTCAGGCCAACAGGAACAACCTCCACTGGAGCTATCTGCATGCAAACGTAGAGCCAGAACCCCATGAGCTCCTTACCATTCCTACTGCATCATATGCCATGGAATAGAGAACAGATATGCCAAAAACATAATTAGCAGAACCAGGATATGTGGGTCTGTATATTTTTTACACAAAAATGTGCCCTGTGCAAACACCGTGTACTCAGCCTGAACAGTGAATGTTTTTTATGCATCCTCATTTGCCATATCAGCAGTTTTCTCTCCTTTGGTTTACTCTCCATTGATTTGTGCTCTCTCCTCTTGTTAACCACATGTCAGATAAAATCTGACATACAACTATGTATTTAATAAGCTGGGTTTCAGAGGGCCCAGGAACAGGGTCTGGGAATATGACCAGGACTGCCACGCCTTTTGGTCATCCTGCTCAAGCTTCTCTTAGGCTGGCAATTATCGAAAGCTCTACATTAAAACATGTAACAGCATAAGAAAAACAGGATGGTCAAACCCAATTAGTAGTGGCTACAACACTCAGCTGGGTGCACTTCTAAAATTGTCCTACTCAATGGCAGTAGCTGGCAGCCACAGAAGATAAACCATGTCCCAGGGAGCAAGGACAGTTAATTACATTCTGCTCCCTGAAGTGTCCCCTTCAGAAGAGGGAGGATACAAAAAGCAGGAAAGTGAGCAAAAATGTATGCTTTGATGAAACTAATTATTTCAGACTCTAGAGATAATTAGAACCTACTCACATATTTTTTTTAATTTTAATGTAAATATAGTGATCAAAATATCTTGCATACTTTATTCCACATGCATTTATTCTGACTTCCTCTCAAAAAAAGGAGGGTTAATAACTCAGTTTATCTTGTTTTTCAGATATTCTCAAAATCCTCCCTTATATTATAAAATCACTTTTAAAGAAACTCTCCAATAAATGCAACTACTATTTATACAAATCACAATACATGGAAGATAAACTGAGTAAAACACTTAGGAAGAATGTATAGCTTGTAGTTAAATGTATTCACAACATGTTGTTGAAAAAGCTCCATCAGCTAAACATCATGGATAATACAATACTTCACAAGACTCAAAGACATGTTTTAGATTTTTCAGATTAACTGCACTGCAATGTGTTACAAGTGAAATTATGGCCTTTCTTGTATCCATATAGATTCATGGAAATCTGAAATACTCGTTTAGATTTGTAGAAGTCAGAAGTACTCATTTGACTCTCAGCTATTTAATACTGACAGTTACATATTTTGGCTGTCACTTTTAAATCAAAGCTAAAAGTTGGCTTTCCCTCACCATTTTCCTCCTGACATAATAACTTGAGAATCTGGCTGCAATCAGGAAAAAGTGTCAAGATGCAACTCATTTAAAAGTAAGAATGACAAAATTTGAACCAGGGAGCACATGAGCTTCAGCACATAAGGAAACTGCTCATTTTAGGGTCTGTTTAATGAAGAAAAAGGTACACTTAGGCTTCTCTCTCTAATGGGTCTTTTAAAAAAACATTTCACAAGAATATTCCTAAGATTTAACGAATAGGCATAATAGGGTAGCATGAAAAATAGATTTAATATTGAAAGGCACTACTGTCATTTTGTAATTACTTTTCAAGTGTTTCCTAAGGTTGAGCAATTACATACTAAACACCGTTATTATTTCGCAACAGTGTTCTTAAAGTTTACTCCCCAAAGGATACGTTCCACACTCTCATATGTTCAACTGACTTCAAACCTAGAGGTTTATTTCATTTTTGACTCCATGATCAGGACCGCACTCTGCAATGGCTATTCTTTCTATTATGATAAAATTTCAAATAAAGATTACAAACATATTTGCTTACTTTTAAAATATAACCAAGAAATAACATCTCAGGAGTAAAATTTCAGACTTAATGACAGGAAATAAAGGAAAATTCTGCAAATACAGGAATTTTTGTGCTAGTTGAGGGCTTTATCATAGGTACTGTTTCCCTATTTCATAAAGCATAGGTAAGAAAAGAATAAAAAATCAAAGAAAGCAAAACCGATCTGATAAGTTGTTTTACTGTTAAACAGATATCACATCAATTGAAGTGAATTTATAAAATCCCACCACCTATCAGTCAGGTTTAAAAATTCCCAGAGCTCACTGGTGCAGAAAACAAGCCCCAGTGAGAGTCTATGGCCATTTTCTGGCAAGAGTTAGCAGGGTATGAGATCCCCAGTGGGGTTTACAGGACAAGCTACTGTTCTGGACAAGCTCCCCTATCAAGTCCTAGGTTCTGACCAGACTAGACAGTTCTCAGGCCACTGTGCTGCTACAAAGGACCATCACAATACCTGCATCAAGGAACTAGAATCCATCCACCTGCCAAGGTATATGAACCAACTGAAGTGACTTAAGAGGAGCAGCTGAGGGAACCAGGGCTGTCTAGTCTGGAGAAAAAGTTGCTCAGTGGGGACCTTAACACTTTCTACAACCACCTGAAAGGCATAGTAAGTTTGGTCTTGCTCTCTTTCACCTAATAACAAATTATAGGAAAAGAGAAAATGGCCTCAAATTGCACCAGGGGAGGTTTAGATTGCATATTAGGAAAATTCTCTTCACTAAAAGGATGAACAGACTACCCAGGGAAACATTGAAGTCACCGTTCCTGGAGGTATTTAAAATACATGTAGATGTGTCACTTAGGGACACAGCTTAATGGTGGCCCCAGCAGTGCTGGATTAGTGACTGGATTTGATGACCTTAAGGGTCCTTTCCAACCTAAACAATTCTATAGGAACAGGAGCACTAGCAAGCAGGTGCTGAGCCAAGTTCAAAGAGCATCTGTTTTCCTAACATTTCTCTCAGAGGAAATAATGTGTCCAAGTCCTCAGCCTGGAATCAGTCTTGCTGGAAAAGGAGCTGGAGGGAATCTGGTCTTCCTAGAACTTTCCTGACAGACTGACTAAAGTACTAGCAAATTGGATAATGGGATATGGAAATTTTATCTGGAATCAAAGGACAAAAATCCCATTTATCCAGTCAGTGACCAGATCCACTATGCCAGACCCATTCAGAGTATTTAAAAGATCCTACAGCACAGTTCAGCTGTGAGAAGGCAGGTGAAAAAAGTGACTTCTAACTACTTTTGCAAACCTTACTGAGCAGTTCTGAGAAGCTATTTGGGAAACAGATAGGTGGGCCAGAGCAACTCTCATCCTAGCTGCTCTCTGGTGTATGCAACCAGAAGCAATCACATCACTCCTGCACTCTGGAGCACACCTTCCAGATAAGAAAACCTATGAAACTAGAACCACGGACAGTGAAAAAAGAGAATGTTCAGACTAACACATTGTAATTTGTGGTCATTTCCTCTGCCTCTCCCACACACAAGCCTGGAACTGTGTCACACCAGAAACAGTAAGGGGCTTTTATATCATATATGCACCACTAAGAACAAGAATTCTGTTTAGAGAAGAGATAAAAAAAAATGTTTTTATACAGGTTGGTGAAACAGACAACTGGGAGAGTAAGTGTAGACACAGCCGCACACTCCTCCATACAGATGGCGCAACAGCCCCTTCAATTTTCAGCATCACCTGAATAAGGTTCAGTGTCTGAAGATTGCTTATTCAAGATATAAAAAGAAAAGATATGGAGAATAAAATGCATGGAGCTGTTTTAGGTTTTTTCATCAGGTTTGATGCTCAAGAAAAAAAAAAAATTAGGAAAAAAAGGGCAGAACTGTGCCAATTCACTTATTTTTGGATCCAGATCCCCCAAAACAGAAGTTTAATCTTTTGGCATCTTCTCATCATCACAGATCAATATGACTTGAGCTGACTCAATTCTTTAGAAATATGCAGAAGCTACTATGGCATCACATCATTATTTGGGATCACAGCTCGGCTGTGACTGGTTGGTAGGCACAGAATCAAACATTACAGGTGTTCAGCTGCACTTTGTTCCCATGATGCCAGCACACACAGCTGCTCAAGAGATTTGCAGAACACATATATCTGTGTGAAGTGTCCATCAGCTTGGAGTCATGCATGGAACAGTCTGCAAGACTCCTGTGACCACTACTGTTATAATAAAATTTTCTTAATCACAGTGTAAATGCAGGGACTGTGATCTCTGGTTAAGGTCCTTAATCCAGAAGAGCTCTTGAAGGCTCAAAGAAACATATTCACCATTTTGTAAGTTTTAAGATCCTCACAAATGGGTTGGATATATCTGTCCACAACATGGAACTTGAAACCAATTTATAAAAATGTAAGGAAGATAAGCAGACAGGTATCCACAGATCCATGGCAGATCCACTATGAAGTTGCCAGTAGAGGATTTGTGAATCCACATACCTGGCTTGAGGCTGATAAAGACAGCAGACAATCAGAGTCTAATCCATCATCTGTCTTCTTCCCATTGCACCTCGGTAAACAACAGCTCTTGTCAGTAAGTTATATATCACTTCTGTCAACTGCAGTAATGATTAGCAGTTGTGGATCCACCATTTTGAGTCACAATATGTGGCATTAAGTTTTCTATTGCCAAGGTATTCATAAAACTTTAATTTATTAAGATTACAGTTAAAGGCTAAGCATTTTTCCAATATTTCCATACCCGTAGTTTTTACCCAATTCTTATTCAGAATTTAAGTTGTTCAATTTGAAAGATGAAACAGAGGCATGCGAGTGACGTTGCCACCAGCACCTCATTAACTTGATGGCTCTGTTTCCAGGCTTGTTAGGGACTGGCAAATGAGACAAGCTCTTAGCAGCAATAAAAGTAACCACAGATGTACTGCGAGTGTCATTAGCGAATGAAAGTAGCAGCCCAGACTGATGTTGTACTGAGGACTGAAACCAGACAGAAAGCCAGGCAATTCCTGTTTCAGACAGGAAGATACAGCAACCTTTTCTGCCTGACTAAAGAGGTAACACTGCCTTAAAAAGTCACTCTAAGAGAACATCAGAAGGAACATCTGGTGGAGACAGCAATATCCTAAGACTGTATCAAGTAATCAGGAACTATAGCTAGAAGAATGTATTGCTATACGGTGTCTAGAGACAAGAAAAAAAGAATTAGAAACATGGGATTTCCTCATGGACTATTTAAATAGGGGACTTGAAAGTAGAACAGTATCATCACTTATAACTAGAATTGTGGAAAGAAAAGGCATTGTAAATACACTGATGTTTATTTTGAATTCCTTCTCATGTTGGTAGTAGCAATAGTGTGGCAGAAGGAGTTTAAGGAGAGGGAGGATACCTCTTGAGCACAATCACCATAGCATCAAGCATGCAAAAAAAACTGTTCTTGTCCTTCATTTAGTGAGGATTTTCTTACTTCTTCACCTTTGTGGTGTTTTAGGTTTCTTCTTGGGGGACTGAATATATTGGAGTTTGAAAACACTGTAACAGATGCTTTGGCTTACTTTCAGTCTGCAAGTATTCCAAAGAATGTTTTCAGACCTTGGGTATTTGTGGACTTTGGGAAAACAGTTGGTACTCTTAAACTAAAAAAAGCTGTAAATTAAACAGGGTTGATCTCAAAAGATATCCTAAAATTGAGAGTACAAATGGTCTTATAGTATGACTGTATTATTTCATGCAATTAGGTTATAGCAGAAGAAGATATTTTTGTATCTCAGGAATACAGGTACAAATCACTTTGTCAGTGTGGTGACCTTTTGGTGTGGACAGATGAATTTTTCAGAGGCAGACTGATGAGATGCAAACATTACCAAAGGTACACATCAGATGTTTTTAAGGAATGATGAAACATGCCCGCTAAAACTACTTTTTCCAGATGGACTTGGAAGACTTTTCCCCTTCATTTCAGGATGAGATTCTGATCATGGAAATCTGGAAGGGCTTGGCTGATGTCCAGCTTTTAGCAGAAACAGCAAGACTTTATTTCAGGAATAACACCAACTAGAGGGAAGAAATGGCACACCTCAGTTCAAGCCTCAAGAGGCTTACAGGACTCTCCTGATCTTCTCCCTGCACAGAAACAGTTCTCTGACAACCAGATTGGCAGCCAGAAAGTTTTCATGTACTTCTTCAGAAATGAGGTAGCTAATTCTTCTTCTTCTTCTTCTGTGCAGGATCAGCTGACGGTAAGTTCAGTCAGTCTGGTGCCAGAAAACCAATTCCCGCAGAATGTACATCTGCCATGCTGTAGGTACATCTACTAATTAACTGTATTCCCTTATTAAGAATCATTGACTACTCCCCTTTTTACTATAGAAGGTATTTGGGTATGTCAGTAAAATAGACGTGCAGCCAACCTTAAGTTTCTTGAATTTATAAATCCATAAAAAGGTTCAGGAATCTAAACTGAGCCCACCAGCACCATCCTGAGCTTTTTGGGAACTTCAAAGAAGTGGTTGAGGGAGGAACTAATACCTCTGCTCCTCAGGCAGTCCTTAGGTGGCTGACCTAGCACAGGCTCAGAGTGATTTGGAAGAGGGAAGGCAACACCATGCCACACTGCAGAAGCACTTTTTGCTCAACGCATGCTCCAGTTGGCCGAGGACACCCTCAGGAAACACGCACCGACACACTGGTGCTATAAATGCATATTATGAGGTTGGCTTTTCACAAATGTTGTGTGTGAAGAATGTAGTGTGAAGAAACTTTGTTGTATTAGTGTGATTTCTTTTATTTCTGCTATTGGTAAAGCTTGGAAATGGTGGTGTGATGTGAGGAGCTTTTGTGGCTGTCTCAGACAATGGTGAAGGGATGGTCAGGAAATTCTTTGCATTCTTGGATTATCCTATTTAGATGAAGAAGACACTAGGCCCCCAGGGAAGGAACTTATTGATCATCTGTTATCAGAAGATCAGCAACAGACTAAAACTAAGAGAAATAAGAAGAGACAGATTGGGGAACTCAAAAAAATGTTTTTAAATAATGCACGAGAGTCTATGAATATGTAAAATGTTGGTGCATTTAAAGAAGTGTGTTCTAAGTTAGGGCATGCTCTTGGCTCACTCCCAGAGATGCCTTGGCCATGTTTTTTGCTTTATTGCCTTATCCTTATTGTTTTTTATTAAACCTTTTAAATTCTACCAAGAAAGCGAACCTCATTTTTCACATCAGCAACCACATCTTAAGAACTTTACAAGGTCACACATGGCAGCAAGAATTTGGGAGGGAGAGAAGGGCTGCAACTAACGTTAACACCACACAGCAGGCTTACAGGTCCTGAGCAAGGGGAAGAGGCCAGCCTAAAAGACAACGCATGTGTATCTGGTAACAGACTGGTGAACCATCAGTTCTTGGAAAAGGAACAGAAAGAAGATCCCAACAGGCTTAGATCTTCTCCCACTTACAACACAAGCACTAAAAGATTCTGATATCCCTGAAGTGTAGGTTTTTATTGAGGCCTATATCTATAGACTAGGCACTCAAAGTCTAGAAAAATGCATGGATAAAGGAAAGTTATGGCCTTCCAATATATTGTAATATTTGGCCATCACCCCTGTCTTCAGAGTTTTTGTTTAATTGCATAAGAAATTAATCACAATTCCAGATATTTCAGGTAAAAACATATTTTACACTATGAATTTAGAAATGGCTTTTTTTTTTAATCTCCTGCAGATTGTAATTATAAGAGATATGCTCCTGTCAGAGACAAAACTTCTAGATACCACTAAAAATGGCCATAAGCTTTTAGCACTAAAAAGGGAGAGATGGGCAAATAATGAGCTTTTCATACGTATTACATTGAAAGAACAACACAATATTGAGAAAGAAAATGAAGCTGACCTCTGGCATTTTTAAGTCCTGAAAGGCTTTCACAGGTTTGGAAAAATAATTTACTCTCTATTGATTAAAGCAGCAGCTAAACATAGATGGCTGATCTCATTTTGCCAGTTTTCAGTTCACACCAGATAGAGAAATACAGAGGATACTCTGACAGGAAATTCAAAGTTTGATACTATCACATCATTATTTAAAACTACAAGCTGTGAATGGTCAAAGTTCAAACTGACTCTAGAAGTTTTATATCTAGTGTTTCCGGAGATAAAGTGCTTAATTCCGAAGGTCAAAATCACAACAGTTCTCTGAAACAAAAGCAAAGTCTCACAAGAAACCTCTCTCCGTAATAATAGCAGTACATTGTCTGAAAGAAAAGTAATCAGATTTCCAGGCACACTTTGTAAGTAATCTTGTTTACTGTAATTTTGCAACAGCTTTCATAAATTTTTCATCTGAAATCAGGAAGGCTACAGCTTGTATTCTGACAGGTTGAAAGAGCTGAGTAAGTAAAATACATCCCTCTGTGGCTGGCTGTGTTTGGGAACACTCGAGAATACTTTACCACATGAAAAAAACACAAAAAAAAGGTAACTCAGACATCACAGTGATATATTTTAACAACCAAATAAAACATTAAAATAGAAGGAAAGCCTCCTCTCACTTCCAGTGGTTTCCAAGTCTTTTAAAGACAGCCTAGAACATAAAAATGGTTCACGCTTCATGAATATCCATCCTAACAATGTCCAGCTCCATATTCTACGAAGCACAAGCAAGAAATCCAAACTGAGTGTTATAGTGAGTAATTTTGAAGTTTTGTCTTCACAATAGGTTTAAGTAATTTTCAGTGAAATCTTAGCTGCTTTGTACAAAATCTAAAGGAAATAACTGTTAAGAAATATTTTCCCTAGCTTCAGGTGCATAGCACAGATGTGCACAGAATTATCCCACTTCACTTCCACTGTGCCTTCTCTACAAAATTAAGTCTTCTGTCAAAACAATCACGCATGTACAAGTTGTGTAAAATGAAAGATAAGGATATTAATACCAGCTTTTGTGGCTCAGATATTCCTAACTACATGTCCCTTTTATATCATCAGGTACAAAAACATGACTAAAATTCCACAGCTCTATAAAACATGTATCCTTTATTCAGATGCGAGAGAAACAGATCTAAACTTTCAGGAATATTTTAATCACAAATGCAACCAGAAACTAGACTATAATAAAGCGCTTTTAGGTGAAATTCTGGGCAGGTCTCCAAAGAATTTTGTCCAGCATCCTGTGGCTGGAAGACCATATAAGCAAGCTTTCTCTCTGCCTGAAGTTACTTTTATCTGTCAACTGGAAACTTGGTTGAACCCCACCTCTTTCTCCTCTCACCCATCCAGCTGGTAGCTACAGGAAGATAAAAGCTCAGGAAAAAGGTTTTAAAAGCATTTTTTTTCCTCTTCCGGTATGTCTGGAATTCCAAATGCAGACTGAACTATTAAATTCACTCTTTCTGAAGAAGTAATGCCTGGCAAGATTCAGCCAGCTCACAGTTTTGTTTCCATAACTTTCAGCAGTCCTTCCATCTGGGGTCCAGTTTTATGCCACCTTCCTTACTGTGAATGATTTACCTCAAGAGATGAAATTACTAAAATAACCACATACAACTCATAAACAAGCTGTAGACCATACAACAACTGAAAAGTACAAAATTTAGTGCTAAACACTGTCAAGGCCAAATTCTGCCACCTTGATTATCAGCAAGTACAGCGTGTATCTCCACAGTTAACTCTGCCCAATATACTTCCAAATTCTGCCTTCCAACAATCCCTTCAGCCCTGATGCACCCACATTAACATACTCGAATGAGATAAGTGGTCAAACCTGTATTTTGCACACAGAGCTCAATAATTTAAACCCTTGGAGATTAAACAACTGAATAATGAAGCATCATCATTACTGGCCTCACTTTTACAACTGTTTTCTATTTAGTAGGAATGGTTAACAAAAACCTTTAAATAAACTAATAAAAACACCAAAAGGGAATAAACCACCAATTGAGTCAAAGCTTAGCTAATCCTGCAAGCAGTTCCTGCAGGTTTTAAGTCAAAAGTTTGGTCAAGCAAGGAAGCAGGATTCTCTGTATAAGCAAACACTAGCTGCAGTGCCTCTAGGAGAATCCGTTAGATTATACCGACCTGCTCATCCTTGCCTTTAGAGATAACTAGCTCTATTCAACAAACATTTAGCTTTCCAGACCATTAAAAGATTCATTTTTTTCTTTTTTTTTTTTTAAAGGGGGGGGTGGAGTAGGGAAGAGCCTGAGACCACTTAAATACTCATTTATTTCAGAAGCATACAGTAATGCAAACAGTCTACCTCTAATCAATAACAGCAGGAAAACTCTGTAAAGGACCAAGAATTTTACTGCCCTCTGCAGCTTTTCCTTTGCAAGGGCAAAACGCCACCCATTTCAGGGAAGATAAACTGATACCGCCTGTCACCTGCTGCTGTGACACATTTTTTCCCCAAAGCCTGGAAACACCACACTAAGCACGCAGAAAAGACAACCGACCAACCAAACTTCACCTTCCGTAAAAACGAAGGCTGTGCTGACCCAAACGCTTTCTTGAGAAAATGGGTCAAATGCTAAAAAATTATAACATGGGGGAGAGAGGGGACTAGCACAAGGAAGGGCACGGTCCCTGCTTACTTGCACTAAAAATGTTACTTCAGATACAGGCACCGACTGCATTTTTGTGCGGCGATTCAAACCCTGCCACTACAAAGGCCACCATAGCCAAGCCGCCAGTTGGAAGAGAGCGCAGCCAAGGAATTAAGTGAATTAAACTCGATGCGCTTGTTGACTCAGTTTTCGCTCCATCAGCCGAGCGGCCGCTGCTCTAGCGTCGCCTCGAAATATCGGGCAGCAAAGTTCGGGCGGGGGTTCCCCGGCCCCCGCCGCCACCTCGGCGCCTCCCGCCACCAACTTTCCGCTGCAAGAGCTGCAGCACCGGCTCTCGGCCGCCCCGTCCCGTCCCTCCCCGGCCGCCTCGGCTCGGCTCGGCTGAGAGTGCCGGCTACGGCGATGCCAGCGGGGCGGCGGGAGAGAGAATGCCGGGCGGCGGCAGCCAGGATGCCCGGGAACCCGGGGATGGCGCGGGTCCCGGACCGGGAGGGTGTCCCTTACCAGCCCGGAGGCGAAGAAAACGGCGAGCAGAGCTAGGCAGGCGCCCATCACGATGAGGAGCAGGAAGACGATGAGCGGGTGCTGCTGGCTCATGCAGTAGTAGGACTCGTAGAGCCAGTCCCGGGAGCGGGACTGTTCGCCGCTCGCCCCGCAGCCGCCGCCCGCCTGCTCTGCCCGCTCCAGCAGGTAGCGGCGTCTCCTCCTCATCATCATCGCTTCTTGCCACATCGGGCAGA
>VZTB01037520.1:946974-987282 GCA_013397245.1 Thryothorus ludovicianus
GGCGCCGGAGGGAGAGACGTTTGGAAATTGCTTTGAAATTACTCCCACGGGCGGAGGGCTCTTGCAGGACTGTTTCACTGGGTACCTTTTCCGGAGGCGGAATCCCCTTTTTAGAAGTCATACCTCGATTTTTGTCAAAACGAGCATTCAAGTTAGAAACAAGCATAATATACATTTTCCCCAGCTTACTATGTTCCGAAGGATTTGGTTAATTCCTATCAAATCAGGGACTCGAAAGATGCTGGACATCTAACACAATAAAGTCATATATCTGTCATGCATTTACAGGCAGTTCTGCATCCCCAGCCCATTGCTTCCCTGAATGGCCCTTCCCACAGGTTAAGTCTGACTTCTCTGATCTACCCTCCAGCCTCTGTTGTTGCTTTGTCACATCCTTAAACTCATAGAGTCTGCCAAAACGCTCCCAGGAGAGGAAGAGACCAGAGAAGCACAGATGCTAATGGGCCTGAATGTCCCAAGGGTGTCTCCTGGTGATTGTAGTAATGTTAGAAGCGAGAGGGACTTGGGAGTGCTATGCTACTACAAAAAGTTAAAAACTGGACCTACCTCTGTGGTCATAAATTGTCATAAAAGAGAGACATAGAATAGAGGGCTGACCATTAATCAGGCAAAAGAGAAGGCAGGTATCTAGGATGATACTGAGACCAAATCATGTTGTGAACTAATTTATATTTAACACCTAAATTCTGTGCCACTGATTTTTCTATCCAGAAAAAGGAGATGAGTCCTCCACAAGTGTAAGTATGCAGAAAAACCAATAGCATGTACAGCTCCAAAACCCTCTCCATGTGTTTGCACCTCTTAGGTTCCTCAGGTTTTTAAAAGGGATGAGACTTCAGCTTTCCTGCCCCCTGTTCCTCTCAACTGGCTGGATGGAAGAAAAGCTGCTTGTTTTTCACTCTTTCTTCCCCTGAAGCGCTTTCTGGGGCAGGAGAAACACATAAGGGAGAAGTGGAAAGTTACAACCACACCCACTGTTTTGGGAGACAGAGGGTGAAAAACTCTCAAAAGCAGCAGTGATAAGATTGAAGGATGAACACAAATCTATGTGGGGAGAACATTCTGGCAGAATTAATTGCTGGGAAGGAGTTAGTAGAGGTGGGTGTGAGAATTTTTGCAACATGAAAAGGCTTTACTTGCAGTCACTTCAAAAATTATGGAGTTGGCCACCCTCACTGTCACACACACATATATAGTGAGATAAGCAAAGGGAGTTTAAAAAAATCAAGAGCCAAACCAGAATTACAACATTAAACCCCTTTGAAAAGCATATCTCAGAATTTGATAGTTGAAGGCATCTGCATTTTGCTCTCTCAGAGGTAGAAAGACCAGCATGACATATACACTTATTTAAAATTTAAGAATAATTCCATGATCCTACAAGTACTCAGAAAAATGCTAAAGATCTGAACAGTCAAAATGAAGAATCTTCTTTGTTCCACGTGCACAACAACTATCCTCTCAAAAACATTTGCTATCTTAGACAGTATGTTAATTCAGATAGTAGAAGTGGTTGTCTTCTTCCCCAGCTGATTGTGCTCTAATAGCTTTCCACCGCCTTCTACCTCCCTGAGCCTGAAAAGGAAAAGCCATTGCAAAGAGCTTACGATGATGATCATGTCATTTGTTTATTTCAGTAAGATCTTATGCCTGTAACAGCTAATTCCTCATTATATTACTCTCATGCAATTTCTCAGGAAATAAAATTATAATTGCACGGCAAAAACTTAATTAACCCAAAGGTTGCCCAGTGGTATCTCATGCCTTTCCAAAACAATGGGATAAGCATAACTCTCTTCTGAAAGACCAGACATAAGGTGTTTCAACTGCAGAGCAAGAGAAAGCAACGCGCTAACAAGAGGAAGCAGAAAGATCGTTTGTAAACATCACCTCCTAAGGGCACAGGAGGAGGCAATTCCTAGATGTTGCAAATCAAACGGGTGAGGCAGAAGGTCAGCTTGGCTGAACAGGGATCTTTTTTCAGAAGTTAGAGGAAAAAGGAAGGAGCATGGCCAGTGAAAGCAAGGTAAGGATGTTGGAAGAATACTGAGATGCTGCTTGTTACTGTAGGGAGGAAACTGGCGTGGCCAAAGTTCAACCGGAGTCGAGGTTGGCCAAGACTGTAGGGGGAAATAAAAAAAAGGGTTTTTTAATATATTAATGCCAATAGGTAGAGTAGAAATAACATCGGCCTGTTAGAGGATGAGAATGGTCACCTCCCAAACAGGGACATGGAGAAGGCAGAAGTATTTAATGCATTCTTTGTCTAGGTCTTCAGCATGGATAGTGGAACAAGGGGATCTCAGTGCCCTGGGCTGGAGGACCATGAGTTAGAGAATGATCACCTCCTAGTCAGCCCTGAAATTGTGTGGGATCTGCTGCTCCAGCTGGATCCCTAAAAATCTACAGAGCCTGATGAGATTCATCCAGGAATCCTCAAGGAGCTAGCTGATGTCATCCCAAAACCTCCCGTGATGATTTTTGAGAACTCTTGGGAATCCAGAGAGGTTCTATCTGACTGGAAGCTGGTGCACATTGTCCAAATTTTCAAGAAGGGCAAGAAGGAGGACCCCAGAAACTACAGGCCTGTCAGTCTCCCTTCAGTGCCCAGTAAAATTTTGAAACATATTATTCTGCAAAGTACTGAAAAGCACCTACAAGACAATGCAGTAATCAGTCACAGCCAGCACAGCTTAAATCCTGCCTGTGAAACCTGATTTCCTTTTACAAGAGGGTAACCCACCTCGTTGATGATCTAGAAACATCATTACATGTAATTTTTCTTGGACTTCAGCAAAGTTTTTTCTATCTTTTGAAGGAGATGAGCAAATAACCCAGCAAAGCTGCGGTGAGTCTTCTCTCACAGTATTCTTCTGGACAAAATATCCAGCATACAGCAGGATCACCATGCTATGTGATAGGTGAGCAACTGGCTCACAAATCAGACACAAAGAGTTACAATGAGTGAGGTAACGTCAGGCTTGTGTCCAACTCAGCACATTCTATGGTTCTGATTCTACAATTCTATGATGTGCTTCCATTGGACACTTGTGTTTTCTTGTCCAACTGATGAACTCCCCTGCTCTACTTTCCCTCTCCAAACTATCTTTCTATTTATTCATCCTTCAAACTTCAGCTAGAAACATCCCACACCCTAATGCCTAAAACCCCCATCAGTTCTTAGAGCAGATCTCTAGATAGAGGCAGTGGCCCAGTGAAAAATCATGTAAATAATGACTGCAACCTTCTATTTATGGACAAGGTAATTGAAACTGTGCAGTACCCAAATCTGAATTTGAACTTCTAATTTGAATGCTCTACTTTTTATTTAACATATTAACACCTTTTTTTCTCCCCACAGGATGCATTTAATTAAGCGAACATTATTGCACTTGAATGACAATTATGTCATTGCCAAAGTTGAAATGCCATATGTTTTTAGAGACCAATTACCCTAGGTAGCTGAAAATAAGCATCCTTACTTGGCTCAACCTGAAAGTTTTCTATGCCTCAGGGAAAAAGAAGGTACAGTGAATTCTGTAATTTGTGGTTGAAAAGCAAAGGACTTTCAGAGAAAAGCCTCTTTATATATTATACCTTATTTCTCTAAATGGGGAACAAAAGCAAGATTAGATTGTCAGAAACTATCTCCTGTGTACCCTTGGGACTCCAACAATATGAAAGAATTTGTTCCTTAGCCAGCTGGTGTCTAAGCATCTGTTGTACCCCTCTGGAGAAGAAAAACAACACAGAACAAAATGATGAGGTCCACAGCTGCTTGTCAAAGCAACCATGAGCCAGAGGCATTACACAGTGCAGTAGCAGATTAACTTAGAGAACTTGGTCCCTTCCAGCTTCAACTGTTCCGTGGTTCTGTGTTATCTCAGCTTATTTCCAGTGTTGAGGGATCTGTGAAAAGTCTTTGGGAAAGAGAGAAATAGTAACAGGACATACAGGAGTACCTCTAGTTCCCTACGTTGCACTCTTTGCCACTCTGGCTCAATCTCCCTCCTCTGTTGTCTTCCACATGATTGCTCTGGTCAGGGATACAGAGCAGAGACAGATAGATCCTTTGCTCTCAGCTACTCTATTTAGGACAACCTGAGCCACAGTAAAATAAATTGCAGGGAAAGATGCTGAATCCCACAGTCCTGCAAGAGAGCGAGCACACAAAAGAGCCACAGCAATTGGCCTGAGCAAAACATTGCCCCCAAGCCCACTGGCGGTCAGGTTGCCCCCCTTGGTGGCTGGCCACTAAAGCTGCCCATGGCTGCAGCCTTGACACTACTGCCACAGCCCAGCTCCACCAGGGCACCTCATGCTGAGCTGAAACTGCAGCTCAAGTTGTCCTACCAGTAAGATTTCACATAGCCACATGGCACTTCCAGAGCTTGGATGTGGCAGCAGGGCCAAACCCAGGCTAGCCAGACCTGCTTAGGATTGCTCTGGAGAGCCATCGCTGCCATAAGGGCAATGTGTGAATACATCTGATGTGACCAGGGTCTTAACAACGTTATCTTGTCCACTAGGGACGCATAACTTTTGGTGGTGATGTTGGTGTTGTTTTAGACTGAAGACTGCTACTTTTTACTGAATTTTTCTGGATTCATTTTACTGAGTTCAGTTAACAGAACCTGTTCTTTCAAGTCTTATAACTCCAGCTATGCGTTACTGTTGCTCCTCAAAAAATGAGGACACAATTTCCTACAGAAATATAATGAATTTCACACACCTGGAACCAGGTGAAATTCACTTTTGATTTAGATATAGACTTGCCTGAGGTGTTTAACATTATTATTCAAGGTGCTAAATAACAGTCTGATTATTTTAAAATTCCTTGTTTAATTTTTCTCCCCCCTCCTTTTTTGAAGATATAACTTCAGTCTCTCTCAGCCTCCGTAAACTTTTATGAGTGTTTACTAAAAAGTTCAGAGGTAATTAAAGGAACTACTTGAGATTCAGATGATCTGAAAGTACCTCAGTAACCTCTATTCTTGCACTATTTCTTCACAAATGGTCATTACTTTGGTCATCTAATCATAGATAGCCTATTTATTAAAGATTGAAGCAAAATATAGATCAGATTTTTTAAGGTTTTGGAACATCTGTTATTAGCTGAATGATGGGCCAACTATTTCCAAAGTCTCCTCCTTTCAAAAAGCATGTGACAAACAAAAAATTATCCCTAAGTGCATAAGTTTTCTCTCTGCTTATTTTGATCATGCTATTCTTTACACCCACTGTTATAATATGACTTAGTTTCCAAATTCTATATAATAGTATACTTTTTATGTTTCAAGGCATTAGCCTTCAATTATATGCTTCCTCATCTTTCATACTGGGACAGTTTGCACTTAGTGATATTACTTAGGAAACCACCTACTCTTCCAGATAACCTGCTTTCAGGTGGGAGATTTAGGGAAGGTAGGAGGAAAGCAATAAAACTTTGGAAATTTGGAACAGCTCAGGTGGTTTTATAGAATTGCAAACTGACTCGACAAACTAAAGAGAAGCACCATAGGCAGCTCAGGAAAAACCTGTTCAATATATAGCTACAGTCAGACACTTTTACAGCTTTTGAATGCATAAAGAATAAGATAATAAATAATTTAGAACACACAATAATCCCTCTATATTGATCAACTATAAACCTTCATCTTGAGTTGCGTTATCCCACTTACCCCACCTCATAAAAAACATTGCAGAATTAGAGACATATTCTTCAGAGAACACTTAATCAAAAACAAGGAAGAGTTTCTTCTCTTTAGCAAATATATAGGACTGTTATCTACACAAACAAAACACAGGAGGAACCATACTAATGCACATAACATTACTTTAGAAAAGACTTCTTGGAAGTTTTGTTTTCTTTATTTTGTTTTTTTTTAAGAAAAAGGTTAAACTGAAAATTAAAGGAATGAAATGCAAAATTAGTAAGGGGCATATGTTATTTCACTGTGGTAGTTAATCTGTCAGAACAGAGCTCTGTCACAAGAGGCTTCTAAAACAAGAATTTCAGGATAACAAAACTGATTTGGTTTTATATGTTTGTCAAAATAAGTTTGATAATTGTCAATAATAACATAAACTACAATGAATATTGATCCTGCTGTTTCACGATTAGCATCAGTGCAAGGCAATAGATGCGGAGGTAAAAAATACAAAAGGCATATTATTTCAAAATGGGTTTCCTGCACCTTCCACTGAAAAATGATGTGGCTATTTTTTTGTTTCCACTCTCAAAGACTGGTTATTAGCATGGATAATTCTTTGTTGTCGTTCAGCTGGGGTCAGTGGTGGTCCAATTCATTTAAATGATTAAAAGAAATGTTGATTTCCTGAATAAAGGGCAAGACCATTGATTCAAAGCCTACTGAATCACACAACACAGTCTACATATTCTTCCTTCAATAAGGAAGACATATATATATAGTAAAATTATTTTGGTTCTAGACATTTTATTATGATCTTTACTCCATCTGCACAATCCACTGAAAGTAGAAAAAAAAAATGCACCTAAAGCAACCTTATAAGTGTGCAATGCTTCAAAATTATTCCAATGATTAAATCAGATACAAAGCACTTACTGACCTATTCAGGTTAATCAGGTTAACTCATATTATAGAACAGAAACACATAAATCCAAATATAAGATGAGGAGCTGAAACAGAGAAATGCATGTAGGTAAAGTCATATCCAAGAAAATCGTGTTCATGTGTATCTAAAAAGCCATATTTGCAAAATCTCTGCATTGCTTCAATTTTTCCCTCAGTAGCTGTCTCGGTTAGGTTAAAGGAAGCTTCCTCCCAACAGAAGCTGCAAATGGCAGTGCAAATAAATGGCATAATGCTGAAAAATTCAAGATATGAACCGAGTTCTGAAAATACTTAAAAGGAAACAAAATCTATACATGTTAATTCTGGGATTTCTGTGAGGCTTTTTGAAAGCTTGCAATTAATTAGTGAAACAAGTTTTTGCAAAATGGAATGACAAGTATTTTCCCTAGATGAAAAATTTCCTGCTTTTAATTTTATAGTCTTCTTGGCTCCAAGAAGGACAATCACGGCTCATGTTTTTATAATTATTGGGTTATTATTTATTTAATGGCCAAAGTTTTGCTTAGACTGAGAGAAAAACTCTAGGAAATGTTATCAACAACTTAATATTTCAATTGGACTGGACTTAAGCACAAAACTACAGCAGGGTTAAACATCACTCCAGATTTGAACCACAGGTAAATTTTATCCATAATTTTTCCACTTGTCAGAGCTATACTCTAAATCCTGCAGAAGTCCTGTATTTCTTCCTCTGCTTCTTCACGGCCTCAGCATGTTCTGGTAGATAAATGCTGCATGCTCCCTTTGGAGATGGAGCTGGCACTGCTTGCTTTCAGACCTCTGTTCTGCCACTTACTGACCTTAGTAAAAACATGTTAGCCACAGATGGCTTCCAGAATCGTGTGAGGTAATGGTTTCAGCTGCGTATTTGATAAGAGCACCCAGCTGACAGCAGAAAGTTGTAAGAATTGGTAAGGTTCCAGGACCCAAGTCTGCAGAGTTCTGCCAAGAGTAATGGATCTCAGGACTTTGGAGAAAGTGTTCTTTCCAG
The DNA here is from genome assembly GCA_013397245.1 of Thryothorus ludovicianus. Taxonomy (NCBI): domain Eukaryota; kingdom Metazoa; phylum Chordata; class Aves; order Passeriformes; family Certhiidae; genus Thryothorus; species Thryothorus ludovicianus. The sequence continues at coordinate 954,604 of VZTB01037520.1, forward strand.
AGTGAGGAAGGAGAGGATGAGCTGCTGTTGAGGATAAGAGGTTGCTGTGGCCACAAAATCCCCTGGTACTGAACGAGTGATAGCCCAGAGTGCTGGAGTCTGGGAGGTTGGAGAGATTTTCTGAAGGGAGACTTTGGGTGTGTGGGCTGAGTCAGGTGCTGGCACGGCGTCACACCTTAAATAGAGATTGTGGGTTGGCAGCACAGCCTAACCCTGCTTAGCACTAAGGAGTGGGGAGCTGTAGAGTAAATGTCATTGGCAAACCCAGTCCAGCCCTTTGCCTTGCTGGTGAAACCTACCTCATTTTGGGAATGCTTCTTTTGTAGCTTTGGAGAAAAGGTATTTATATTCATCAACAAAATATTTCAGCTTTAGAATTTTTCTTGAAACCAGCTGATGGATACACAACTGCTTATCCACAATGTGTATTTGGAGGGGAAGCTTATAAATAGCTGCTAAAGCACTATGTCAGATATTTGAGCACCATCTCATTACTAAGAGTTTTGTGTAATTTTTTTCCAATTTTTGAGATCAATAGCTCAAAAAGTAAAGTACCAAAGACCTATCCATTTCACAGGAGCTTTCTCACTCCTTAGGGCTGAAAGGAAGCTCACAATTGAGGCAGCAAGGAACCTCCATAGATTGTCTAGATTGTCTAGTCTGACCCCCCTGCTCTATGGAAGTCATCTAGAGCAGGTTTCTCAGGAGTGTGTCCAGTTGAGCTTTGGGTACCTCCAGGAATGCACACTCATCAACACCCTTGAGCAATCTGTTCCAGGGTTTGATCATCCTTACACTAAAAAAGCTTTTTCCAAGCCGTATTTGGTTTTCTTGCATGTTGTGCTCACTGCCTCTTGGCCTTTCACTGAGCAGCACTGAGTCCATCTCCATCTTTTCTGTTCTCTGCCCCCTGTCAGGTATTTATATGCTCTTATATCCCCCTGAACCTTCTCTTCTCAAAACTAAACAGTCTTGAGCTTTCCTCTGAAGACAAATCATTCAACTGCTTAATTGACTTTGTGACCTTAGGTTGGACACATAGCTTGAAACATTTGTCCAAAGCCCAGCATCAGTCTCCTGCGGAGTGGGAAAGTCAAAAGAGGACAATAAACTGATGAAAAAATAGAAGAGAATGCTTAAACAACTTAGTAAAAAACAATCAAAGGCAACAGTGACAGTGGTGTAGGGGTATTTTGGAAAGTTATCAACATATAAAGAAAAGGATATGAATTAGAAGGCAATCTAATAATGAATAAAATTAGAATAAAATCATATGGTTACAGAAACTATCCAGTTATAAAACAAATCCTTCATAGTGAAGCAAGTTTATTAAAAAAATAAACAACAAAAAACCCCAAAACAAAAGCTGGTCATTACCTATGCAGCTGAGGTGTTTAGAAAAGGATGGAATTTCTAAGAATAAGTTTAAGTGCAAGTAGAAATCACAAAAGACAATCAGAATTCCCAGGAGCAAATGATGAAATGTCATAATTGCCATTCTGATATACTTAGAGCAAGAAGAAAAAAAAAAAAAATCATGCAGTCTTATCTAATTCATAAACTGATTGTGTTAGTCTGAAAATTTGAAAATATCCAAAGGAACAGAGAATGATAATTTGCTCAATTGGAGAAAAAAAAAAAAAAGAAAAAGAAAATAGAAAAGAAAAAAATAATAAAAATCTTTTGCTATGATTCCTATCTCACAGGCTAAGAAATCCTGGGTTTGCTATTACACTGTAGTTTTATGTTTTAAACAAAAGAGAAACATAGGAGTTTTCTGGATCTGTGAAAATCTCATGTTTTAAAATAAAATATGTTCTAGTCATTGACAGGGTAAAAATTGAAATTATAAAAGCTGAAGAAATATTTTGGTTACAAAAAGTTCACAGTAATACATTATGAGGTTTAGGAAGGTCAGCACTAGTTTTGTCTGCTATCGATGCCTGATTAATCTTGGGAGCTGCTTTCCTACCATTCTCCCTGAAGTAGTCATGCATGTGTCCCTTTTATTACTTAATTCACAGCTCTGATTGGAAAAAATGACTTGCACCTGATTTTTTCCAATAAGGCTAATGATCTCAGTTATAGCAAAAGACAGGGGATAGAGTATATCAGAAATGAAGACCTAAACATACTATTATTCTACAGACCCTCTTTGATCTTAAACTCAATTTATTTTAGACTAACAGGGTTTAGTAGGGAGAAGAGGAAGACCTTTCAGGACCATGTGTTTTATCTATATCAGTTTTCACGTATAACTCAACAGCTATAAAATTGATATTAAATATAGATTGGAGGAATTGTCCTGACTTAAATGAGATATTTCCTTATATTGTGCATAAGCAAAGTGTAGAACTCTTTGCCAGGATGCTGTGGATGCTAAATATTTTCAAGCATTCAAGTAGTAACTTGAGAAAGATGTGCGCTGATTAAGGAAATCTGATGCTGGCCATTAGGCTCAGAAAAAAATTCCACACCATAAAGTTCCTGAGCAATTAGTTTTTCACAGACACAAGCTACCAAATTCTGAAAGGGGAGTCAAAGGAGACACTACTACACATTTTTAAGCCCACCTAGTTTGGTGCTTTAAGTTGGTTTCCACCATAGCTACAAAAAAAAAAAAAATATGCAAGAAGTTTCTTTTGCTCTCTGATCAGATGACTGTCATCCAGATTGTTGTAGCTGCAGCAGCCAAACTAGCCAGCTTCCAGGTGTCTGCTGCACAGCCTGTAGTTTCAATCCTGTTTTATAGATGGTGTTGTCCAGCTTGTTTTAGCTTAATTATTGCATAGCTTTGCTCAGCTATGTAGTTCTTCCACTTCTCTAAGTATCATGACAGTACAATGTACCAAACCTAAGTAACCATAGTATAACTAAGCCCAGTGAAATTGAAAAACATGAAAAAATATCTCTGAGCAAACCCAAGGAATGAACCTTCAGCACTATTTTCCTCTTAGCAAAAATTCAAGTCACTGGTGACTTCCTACAACAATCCATGGGAAGGGTGAGAGCCTAAAGGGCAAATAATTTGATTTTATTATATTACTAATGACCTTTAGTAGAATTGAGAAATAGGGATTATGAGTACTTATGAGTACAACTGGACTAAGTGGTTGCTATATTTGATTAGGCTGTTACAGACCAGCAGTAAAGTCCAGTCTTGGATCTTCACACAAGTTGTGGCCTCTTATTACTCATCATGAACTTCAGTGCATAGTACCAAGCATGTACCACTGGCCAGTGTTGGAGACAGATTCCTGGGATGGATGGACCTTGGATCTCACTCCAAGGAGTAGGACCTTTATTGAGAAGAGGCTTTGCAAAAAATGATCTCAATGAAGTACCCAAACTATTCTCCTAGAACTATTCTGAAGTATTCTCATCATGGAGAGCAGCACTCTGCATGCATTGTAATGCTCCTGCTATTATAATTGGAGCTTCTGGAGTGTTTCAGAAATCGTAGAGGATAGTCATTAAGACTGGTAATAGAAAACAGATATCTTTTCAACAAACAGATCAAGGAATGCAATTTAAGTTCTCACCCACGCTCTACTCTCATCCAAGGGTCCACCTGTACAAAACCAAGAGTGAAATTCAGTACTACATAAACATCACACAAAATTGAGTTGCAAAGCGGAATCCTCTCCCTCTTTTACTTTTCTTAGAGAAGTACCTGTTAATTAACTGATGAACCAAAGCAACATAACCCTTAATTTGGAGAAGCAAAATGCATTCAGAAGCTAAAAAATACCTGCCTTTTCAGATGACTTCTGGCCAGCGAAGACAGGACTATGTTATCCAAGAAAATTTTAGGTCAGATATTCCTTTCCTCCCTCTCCCCCCAGATTCCTGTATAGAAATAGCACAAGCACAGTTACATCACAACAGGAACAGTCTTTCTTCTCTAAAAAAGACAGACATTCAAAACAATGATAAAAAAGCACAAAAAAATATTAGTCTTAGCATTGTGCCAGCAGCTTTAAATATGAAGAATTAGTTAGAGGCGAAACCATTTAAATTACACAATTACTTCAAGAAAACATAATTTAAAGATAAGTTCATTCTTCTGTGATTGTTGGGCCAATTCCTGAGTCTGTGTAAATACTGATAAATCCCATTGAAATAAGTCTCAGTCCTCAAAGGCACCAAACACCTTGATACAAATAATTTCTGGGATACAGATTTTTTTCAGGGATGTTCAGCATTCCTAGGATTGTGATTTATAGAACTCCTCTGATCAAAAGAAAAGTCATATCCCGTGGCTTTATGTTTTTTTTCAGCCATACTGATTTCCAAAAAAAAAAGTAGAAAGCCTTCTGCAGGAACACTACAAATGGGCTTATGTCACATCTATATTAAGTAATACTCAATTTATAAACTTCTAGAGTGTTCCTTGGCAAACAGGTTTGTTCATTTGAATTACTGCAAAATATTGAATATCTGAGAATATGCTCTTGGTGATCACAGCCATTCATTACAGAGTGAAAAACTGTCAAGGACATAGTTTGAGAATTTTTTAACAGGTGGAATAACAGGTAGAAAAAGAATTGCAGAAAAAGTACATTTGTGACATGCAAATGTCATATAAAGTAGAGAATCTCAGAAATTAAAGTGGAAGAGGTAATTAAATATTTTCTTCTGTTTATGTCAAAAGTAATTAAACAGATTAAATTAAAATGCATGAAATCTCTGGGAGAAAAGACGTCATCATTTTATAAGCCAGACACACAGTGAGTGGTGTAAACAGTCCTTGATAACACTCTAACACTCCTCACTCTCCCTCTCTGTTAAGAACATATTTTGAGATAAAGATGCTTTTTAAGAAAAGCATCTGTGACTTAAAATATTTAGCTGTTACAGATCATAAAGGATTTGCACCAACTCACCACCCCTTCCCAGAACATACTGACGATATTAATTACACTTTACCCTTTAGCTATCATTGTAACAGAAAATGTGCTAAATACCTATTAGCTTAAGGAGCAGCTAAGTGAGCCTGGGAAATGTGTTTTCATTTACACTGCATGTTTCTGATGTTGCAAAGTCGGGTGAAGCAGAGAAGCTGTGAGAAAGACTAAATGAATGATATATCTGGTACAGTGCCAATGGATAAGGACTAAGCGTCTTCCTGTAACACAGCTGGCCTCCTCACTGGAGGAAGGAAAATCAGACATGGGAAGGGAGGAACCATGTCTTGTATGGTTGAGTCTGAAGGTTTTCAGACTCTGAATTTTGACACCAAATCCTGGCTTTGTGAGGACACAAATTAAAAATGAAGTAAATAAAACTTATTTTGGTTTTCCAGGAGATGTGAGGATTGAAACCTGAATGTTTAACTCAAAACAAATATTTATCCTGACTGAAATCCCACTTGGATAAATATATTCTCCTGGTAAGACAGGCATTCCTAACATAATATATTCCATGCCATATTTGCCAGAGTTAGCATTTTCTTCATCCCTCATCTATAAATAACTGCTTCACTTTTTTTTTATTACTTAAAATATTGTTTCACTTTGCTTAAACAGGGGGATATGATTATCATAACATTGTTACTGTTATTATAAGCAAGACAATAGCATTAATGCAATCACAAAGATGAAAAATCAAGTGCAGAAAATGCCAGAGCAAAGGCTGAAAGCTTTAACCACCCTCCAGGTATTTATTTGTATCCCCAGGAAGCCATAACATTCTGGAAAACAATGTGGAATATCTTATCTAGCATAACAAACCTATATATGGAACATACATTCTTCCTTAGTGTGTTTGTTTTATAGATTTGTGTGATCTAGAAAACATGCCATGTGTAAGAAAAACTGTAGATTAGCATAATACGGGAAGAATAGTTTAAATTTTAGAAGAGAAACATCTTATGCTCTAAGCTTTTATTCTGGGGAAAAAAATGTGAGCAAGATTTATTATGTGAATGGGTTTCTAACTTGGAATGGCAAAAATGAAGTTGTAGACTGCTGCTGAATAGCTGCATAAAAAGGAGAGATGTAATAAAATTGTACAAAGTATGGATAAAAAAAATACTGTTTATATCAAAATCCACAGCAGTGTGAATTAAATATCAAGTGCTATGCAGTCTACTGGGCTGTGGAAGAGTAAACCCTGCAACTCCAATGACTTGTAAAATTGTTGGGAGAAAGCATAAATTTATTGTGTAACAAAGGTAGACCCAGAAGTGTTTAGAATTGCATATTACAGGTAGGTAATGTAAATATTCATCTTCCTAGTCTCTGGGAAGGCATTTATAGGAAAAGGCAACAAATTTCATTATTCCTAGGATCAGTACAGTTCATGTCACTGGAAAGAAAACATCACCAACAAAAGGCACACAACATTTTTTGTAAGGATCAACTGTGATGAAGTCATTGAAAGTGTACTTTTCCTCTGGGGGGAAAAGAAGAAATCACAGAAGAAAAATCTAGACCAGTTTAAAAAGACGAGTAGAAAAATGAAGAATAAAAATATGTGGCATGAAGTTATGTAGAGGAAATGTAACAGTAAAAGCTGCAGTGAAAAATTATTCTTTTAATTACTTGAGTTGTAAAATCAAAGCCAAAACCTCCTGAATATGAGGGGATGCTATGACAGGCCCTTTGGAGATGCCTGATGATTAGGCATAATTTTTTTCAGTCACTTGCAATCAGATAGCTATCAAAGTAAAGATAATTGAGAAAAAATTAGGAGTCCATTTTGTAATACAGAGGGAATAGCTTGGTAGAGAAGATGCTTTCAAATCACCTAGACCTGGGGTAATTTCATCCTAGGCACTGGTCGATGATATCTGATTTCTGTCCAGGACCGTGTAACAGACTTCAGAGAAAAATAAATAGTCGAGTAAGGTTTTTAAATCCACCTCAGATGATATTCTCATATGCAAACCAGGGAAAAAAACCCATAGATTAAATTGTTATAGAGTGGTTACAGGGTTGCTAATGTTCAGAAGTCTCCACTGAGGGAGCAGCAATTTCTGACTCAGTATCTGGACGATTGGAGCAATCTAGAAAGATTCTGTGCAATTCTATCTTAAGTCTGGTTCATATTTTTATATGCAGCCTGGGGATGAGAGAAGAGAATTGTTTATTAAATCTGCAACTGAGATTAAGCAGGAAGAGGACTCAAGTCATATCTGAAGTGAAAATGAAACTTAAGCTGATGGGAATATGATACAAGAAGGTAGAATTCTGCTATGCAGAGTGAAATAGGTGGGAGAAATCCAATTCACACAGAAAACAAAAAAAATCTGGTCCTGTATAGACATGCAAAAAGTAATCTAAAGGTTGGCTGTGACCCATTCAACACTGGGAAGGCAAGACCTGGAGCACTTGCCTGTTCAGAGCCTGGCACTGCTGTTACAGGAGGAGCGAGACCAGAGAAAAGACAATCTATAGCTGAAAGCAGATTGAATAAATACTGGAAAACATTGAAGGTAGCTGGGAGAAAGAGAATGAAAAACCTCTCAAAGCTGAGGGAATAGTTGGTTTGCGTGATGAACAGGGAGAGAAGTAATCGATTGTAGGTTTAATGGGGAAGATTTTAGCAACTCTGTAGGATTTTTTGGTTTGTTTGTTTTAGAAAGATTCTTACATCACTGGAATAAGTTAGAGAGCAACTGAGAGTGTGAACAATGGTAAATGATCCTGTTCTGGACCATGGGATGGGCTAAACGACCTCTTGAGTCTTCTCTTCCAGTCCTATGATGACTGTTACTTGTTATGTTACACTGTTAACACATGTGTTACCATGTGTTCTGGTTTAGGGCAAATTTGGAAGAAAACTTACAAAGGAGTCCCTTGGGTCCCTCTAGAAAGCAGATTCAAGCAGCCTCTTTCTCAATGGGTTCAGGAAAATATTTTCTTGGAGAAAAGTGAAAAACCCTATTTATTTAACAATCAAAGTATGCAAAAGCATAAAAAATGAATAATATTAAACAATAAAACCTCTCACTGTTCTGAAGAGAAGAAAAATTCAGAAGGTCTCTGTTGTGAGCTGTAGCTCAGCTCGCTCAGTCTCTTCTCAGTCTCTCCTGCACTCGAAAATGCCAAATGCCTGGCCCTGATGGGCCACAGGTGTGAGCTCCCGGTGTTCATCTGGGTTTTCAGTCCAGAGCAGGGCTGAACAGCTCCAAGGAAAAGAAAAACCCCGGTCCAGGGAACTTCACTGCCTCAGTGAAAAAAAAAAAACTAACTTAAAAGAAAAGGAGAGCTCACTCCCACTGTCCGTCCGTGCCGCGGACAGTACAGTCCGTGAGAAGGACTCAGGGAGCAAGTGCAGTTTCTGCAAACAAACTGTGCGCTTCTTCTCCCCTCCTGCCCTCCCAGAACCAGCCCTAAAGGTGCAGACCTGCATAAACAGAACAGGCAACTGGGGACAGAAGCATCAGAAAGTCACCCTAGGACACCACGAAATTCAGGTAATTGCAACTTCTGTACTACATAGCTGGTTCTATTACCCAGAATCTTTAAAGCAACTCTGAGATATGTGATAAATAGAAACGCTGTTTTGGAAAAAGCTTGGTTCAACATAGTCTTGATTTGCAACGACTATTGGCCTGTCTACTAATATTCTGTGTTATATAGACTTTAAAAATATTTCACCAGGTGGTGCTGTTACACATAACCTTCCAAGCATTACCCTACCCTCCGGGCACATGGGCACATGGCAGTCTTGGGAAAGCATCTATGGGTTGTGCAAAGGTGTCCCTGGAGGCAGAATTCTGTTTAGTCTTTGATATAACTGAAGGAGTTGTGGAAAGAAGAGTTGTCTAAAAGGCTGCTTGGCTGGCTTAATTTTGGACTATGTAAAGGATATGGTGTATTTTGTATGTGTATATAAATGTGTCTGTGTGTATGTATATTTTATAGATATATTTCCTTTACTGATCTCTCTGTCCTTCAAAGTCCTGGATATGACAACAGAAGGATCACACAGCCTCTGAGCAGAACGCTGCCATCCATTAGTGATGCATATGCAGCTGTGATATCTAAACACATGCTCTGCAAATGTACTCTGAAGAGCACAATTAAGATTAATTCATTTAGGGACTATTTTTATTATACAGCAAAACAACACAAGTGTTTTGTGTTACGTGGATAACAAAGATAAACCTTATATTTATTGAAATTAAACCAAACAAGCTTTGGGAGACTGTATAATTCTTCTATCTGAATACAGAAAATGTTTATATGCTCCTCTTAATGTTCTCTTTTAAAAAATGAGGACATAATGATATATTAATAAAAATATACTAAACACACTAAAATTATGAAAAAAACCAAATAATAGAATCATAAATCTAATCTAGAAGCAGTAGCCACTAAATCATAGTGGGTTCCTGGTCAAAGGAACCACATCCAACTAGATCAGGTTGCCTAGGGCCTTGTGCAGGTGAATAGATGGAGATTCCACAGTCTCTCTGGGCAATTTCTTCAAGGGCTTAACAGAATTCACTTGAAATTGCTTTCCTTGAATCTAATCAGACTCTTTTGTGTCACAACTTAGGTGCATTACCCCTATGCAATGCATTCTGCATTTTTAAGAAGAACTCGGCTCCATTTTCTCTATGCCATTCTATTAAGAATTTAAAAAAAAAGAAACTGTTGACTTCTCATCCTAAGGCTGAAAAAGCCCTGTTGCCTCATTCTCTTCTGCATGCATTCCAGCCCTAATCAGCTTCACTGGATTCACTCTTGTAAGTCAACACTTTTAAGATGCAGTTTGTGCTGCTGTGGTTGCTGCTTGTCCCATCCTCATCTATCTCTGAAAATAATCTGCCACAGATTTTTCCACAAGTGCTTATTGGATAGCTCAAAACAATAAAATGCCTCCTCACCCTTCTCTTCCCTTGTGAGTCAAAGAAATCAATTCTCCTCAGTCCCCTCTCACACACCATGTGGTGCTGTCCCATAAGTATTTTGATGAGTCTTCATTGGACTCACACCAGGGTAGCAATGTCTTTCTTGTACAAGCAGTCCAGCTGTGAATAGCCCACACAGGAAGTATCACCACCCTTGATCTCCTGGCTACACTCCTGCTATGTTGTTGCCTATCCTTGCTGTAGGGGCACCTAAAACCAACATTGCTGCCTCTCATTTATTTTACATCCTTCTTGTACACCAGGGTTTCACACCACTTTCCTGCAAATCTACTTTTTAACCAGTTGGTGTCCAGCCTGCATTGCTATACAGAGTTACTCCACATAAAATTGTAAGATAATAAATCTGTATTTGTTGAACTTCATGAGCTTCCTTTCAGGTTACCTGTCCAGCTCATTGAGCACCCTCTTAATAGCAGTCCTGGCCAGTGCATTGATCCCCATCTTTTCTAGTCCTTATCTTACCAAATGGACTACAAGAATACAGTGTAATACTCCATTGAAAGTCAAGGTAAATGTCCTGTACTTGCTTTCCATTCTCACAGAGTCTGGCATGGTATTATTATAGGTGGGCAGGATTTCCTCTTGCTAAATCTATGCTGGTTTTTCCCAATCACCCTCCTGTCACACATTTGCCTGGCTAGGGATTCCAGGAGGGTTTATTTGCAGTTCTGTGGACTGATGTTGGACTGAAGGTCTGTTACAATTTGAGTTTGCCTCTCTGATCTTCCAGAAGAAGGGTGTAATATTTGGTTTTTTCTGTTCATAAGGAACCTCCTCTATTTGCCATGACCTTCCAAAGATGATAAAGCATGGCCTTACAAAGACTGTGTTAAGATCCCTTATCAGTCTCAAATAAAATCCATCTAATGTTGTGGACTTGCATGTGCAAAAGTGACTTGATTGTTTCCGAATTGCTTCCTGAGCAATGGATAATGCTATATTCCCAGAGACTCTGCCAGTGGGCTCAATGACCCAGGAAGCCTGATAGCAGACATCATTGGTGAAAACTGAGGCAGTTAAAATGCATTGGGTACCTTGGCCCTCTGTGTACCCTTGTATGTTGATGAAAATACAGAAGTCATTATTTCTATTCTTTATATCTGTTTTTAATTTCAGCTAGGACTGAGTTTTGGCTTTCATAACTCCAACACTACTTGGTAAGGTAACATCTTTATATTCCTGCTGTGTAGTCTGTGCACATCTCTGCCTGTCATGGGAGTTCCTTCTGATGACTGAGCTTGATCAGGGGGTCCTTGTTCCTATTGACCTTCTCTGCATGTGCAGAGAATGATCTGTTGTTTTTTGAGGAGGACACTAACAGCTGTCCTGAGTTCCTTTGCCCTTTAGATCAATTCTCCATGGAATTTTTGCTAAAAACTCTGAACAAACTGCATTCTAGCACCTGGAAGTCCACGGTTCTGATATTTCTGGTGTTTTGCTGAGTTTTCTGAGGATTTTAAAAGCCAAGATCTTATGATTAATGCAGACAAAACTTAAACTCAGCCTTCCCACTATCTGGCAAATTCGTTTGCAAGCAACAAGTTATATAGAGCATCTCTCAGTGTTGTATCTACATTACAACCTCTGTCTAGGATGGAAACTGGAGATTTTTCCCTTTTCTTAATTGCCTGTTAAAAACATATTAACCTTTAAATTACAGACAGCAAATAGGCAGATCAATAAATATTCAATCTGTCTCTCTGTACAAGCTTAAAATAAAAATGATCATAGGATAAATGGATAATTCAGGTTGGAGGGGACCTCAGGTCATCACCTGCAGGGCCAAAGCTGATGACCACAGAATAAGGTGAGCTGTGAGGTCAGACCATTTTACTGAGGGCTTTGCCCAGTCTGGTCCTGAAAGTTTCCAAGGCTGAAACAGCACACAACTTTTTTATGTAATCAGATCCACTGCTCAATTGTTCTCATAGTGGACATGTGGTCTGGACATGTCTTGATTCAAGTTATGCCTGCTGTTTGTCATCATCTCATCCCTATGAGCAGCTTGGCTCCACCTTCCTAACAACTTCCTCATGGAAACCATCAGACTGCTGTTAGGTTCCTCCAAACCTCTCTCTTCCCCAGACCGAATGAGCCCCATTCCCTCAACCTGTCCTCATTTTATGCCACCAAGTTTACCATTTCCAACTCTGTTTGCAGCATTCTGTGACATCAGCACCAAGGTCTCAAATGACACTCAGGACCCTTTTAGAACCTCCTTGGAGGATGGAAATCCCATTTTGGTAGCAGACGGCCTGGGACTCTGGCTGTCTGCTGAATATGGCAATGGCTAAAATCCCTAAGGGAACACAAACTGATGTATTTAATCTCTGAAATGGGAAAAAAATTAGAGAAAGGAAAAAAATAAAATGAAGGCAAAGAAGCAAAGTACCCTACCGAAATTTTCAGAGATTAAATATTAGGAAAGACAACATTATAAAATAGTAAATACAGTAAAAATTTTAAAAGCTTTGTGTCTTTTGTCAGGCTAAACAGTGCAGACAAGCTTCTTAATTTCTTGAAGGTAAAAGGTAGGCCATTAAATGCATTAATAATATCAGAGATTTCATTTCACTGCAAAAAAAAACTCTGACTGAGAGATAACTGTGTCCTTCTACCACATAATATATTTGTTAATTTCTGAATTGTTCTAGTAAGTTCAGCTGTTTACAATTTGGCCAAAGGACAAATTTAATATTTCCTTCATATAAATTATTATGTGCTTGTTGATTCACTCCTCCTCACACATGGTAAGTTTTTCCTCTACTTATGTGTAACTATGTTCAAAGTATTAGATATGATGGCATTATATCTTCCTGGTGGTATATTTTATCACAATAAGCAAATGTTATCTTATTCCTTTGGATACAGAGGAAGTAAAATCAAAAATACTCTATTTAAATGGTTGCAACTGGCTCATGACTATAGTGATTGAAGACTACCCAATAGCTTAAAAATAATTTCTCATAGTATTGCTTAAGTTGGATATAAATAATACAGATTTTTGAGTAATCCTTTAGCTGAGAGATGAGTTTCACAGATTTTTTAATTTATATGGGCTGTATGACTAAGGAGTTCTAAATGGGTGGAACTCTTTACCTGCAAGGGTTAAAGTATAGGGTTTGGGTTTTTTTCCCTAAATGGTAACTTCTGTGAATTATTCAGCTTTTTTGACTGAACATGATTCATGTATTATAATCTCTCTTTTGCTTGAACTCTTGTTTATTTACTTTTAGAAGATATATATGTATATATATGTAGAAAAATAAGTATTTGGACATATGCAGCAAGCCAAGATTGTTCTCACACACAAAGCAGTCTAGAAAAACAACTGGATCAGGTACTGAAAGCTGTCAGAAAGGTTTCAAGAATTACACATTGTGTCAGTTAAGGATCAACTAATGGACAGAAGAGAGAGAGAATGTCCTCATAGAACAAAAAGATCTTGAATTTCAAGGTTGAAATGAAATGGCTAGTAAATGGTTTTAGTTTGAAAGAGGTAAGAAATTTGTACATCAAGAAAATAATGAAAATCTTAACCCAAATGTACCCAAAATGCTGTTACTAAGCAGTCTCCTGTTATAGGAAACAATAAAAAGGAATTAGTTTCTTTCTGTGATGGTCAATGTCACCATAAGAACTTAGAATTTTGGAGGTATACGTGAGTTAATTGGTTTACTTTGATTATTTGTCAGATGTTTTTCTCAAATGTTAAGGCAACCTAGAATGCTGCAAATCCAGTGCCACACTGTCTTTGTACAGATTGACATGTGACTTACCAGACCCCTAAGAAAAATGTCACAAAAAAGTTTTTGCATTTAGTAGACTTTTGTAGATTATTGTTGACCAATAAGAGAAGAATTAACAATCCTGCCCTGATAATAAACATGCTATAGAATACAAATAATATATATGAATATCTATTCTATTTCAAGCATTTGAATAAAGCAAATGTCTTACTGATAACTGAAAGCATTCTTATATATATATACGTAGCTTTTTACATACACTTCTGTAATGATAGCTCAAATGTAGAGCTATTAGATGAAAGAATAACATCAAAGCAATCCAAAATGGCAATTCTTACCTGGTTTGGAGCTGACTATTGCATAAGAGCTACATGCAGCAGTGAACATGAGAATAATTTTCCAGCTAAGCAATTGGTAAGTATTTGAAAATTTCCAGGCAAATAAATCTTGCCTTAAATAATTTGTTTGCCCTCATGGTTCTTTTAATGCTTGCTGTTTAAATGCAGAAACACACTATTTGAAACAGGGTTTTTTTGTTGATTTTTTTAATTTTCTTTTTTACTGATTAATATATGGAACTTCTTGTTTTTAAATGGTTGTCCAGTTCAGAGTTCCTTAAATCAGCAACTTAACCTACTTAAGGAAAATTAAAATTTGTGGCTTAGTAATTAAAAATGTGTTCTCAGACCTATAGATATATATCCTTTTATTTATTCAGGTGAGCTCCTCCACTTAATTTCTCAAAATTGCAGCAATGATATTAAACATGCGTATGGGGATGAATACTATGAGCTCTCTGGACCCCTTCCAGTACTATTATCTAAGACTTCTTTCAAATCTCTGGCCCTTTTAGTATCCTCTTTCATGAGCTTGCTCATCTGGGAAGTATATACAGGAATCAAATCTTACTTGTTGAGAATTATACCATTGCTTTAAAATGAAGGAAAGCCAATGTGGACTTTTTGTTACTACAGTATTTATCTTCAATTAGCAAGCCATCATTAGTTATGGTAATAGTTAGCTATCATTAATTACAGTAATAGTATGAAAATTAATTGCTGAAATTAATCCCTAATGGCTCCTTATGCTGTTTCTTCTACCAGATTAAAGATTTTTTTCCCTTATTTCAGTGCTCCAGATAAAGTGAAATAATATAAAGAACAAGCCAAGTATAAAATTACATTTTGTACTGTTATAAGGGGCATTTTTCTCCTGTGAGTCCTGGTTCCAGCCAGGGCAGGGTTAATTTTTGCAGTAGCTGGGAGGGTCATGGCCAAGACCCTGTGGTTCTTCTATATTGCCTCATGCCTTTCCTGTACCACACCAGGGATCTACACACACAGAGTGAAAGAATATCCTATCCCAGGTCCCACATAGAAACAGTTTTATTGAGAGGTGATATAAAGGCAAGGCAGGTGATATAAATCTTATGACAATTTGACATTGTAGGAAGTCTCAAAGAATTTGTCAATATTAATTCCAAACAAATTGATTTTAATTTATGTTTGTATTACTTTGGTAGTTTTTAGTGTTGCAATGATCAGCACATATGCTGGACACTGATTTTCACAGCAATGCAGTGAGACTGCACATGACATTCACTTGTCTGGAAGCTGAAGAAGCTTTGCCCCAGTGTCTCTCTTTAGTCTGAAGTGTTATTAAAAGCTGTTCATCCTAGTGAGGCCAGGGTCACAGCTCTGGAGAGAAAGAAACTGCACACAACAAGTCAACAAATAATGGAATCATTTGGGTCACTGTGATCCAGTCAACAGCTCAATGCTGCTGACAACAATCCATTTAAGGATTCTGGTCTCGGAATTCAGAGCAGACCACAGGAAATACCTGAGGGCACAAGGGGCCCAACTAGGGTGTGTCCTAGGGGAGATGGATGCAGGGAAGTGGAGATGGACTCACCTGGGTCTTGGCAACTCTGAGGCCACCCTCAAAGCAGCTCAGTGTACATGTCCAGGATGGCAAGCCAACCTCAAACTCTGTCCTGACACTCCTGACATGTGACTGGCCCCCAGAAAATGCTTTTTTGATTGCAGCCTGATGCAAAATATGTTGCAAGAAAATAAGAGAAAAATTGCAATCTCTTCAAATGATCATATTTTTTCTGCTTCTGCTTCATCTATTTGATGAAGGCTGTCATCTTCCTCTGTCATTTTTCTCTTCCTTAAGCTAGGAAGTCCCAGCTTGTTCAACCTTTCCGGATGATATATACAACACTTTAGCTGTTTTCCATTTTTATCATCAAAGTTCCATTAATTGTTTTACATCTTTCTGGAAAATAAAGCTTTCCTGGTAGAACAAGCTAGTCTAGGCTATATGTTTATACTTTCCTATTTATAGCCTGTCTAGTTTATACTTTCTGGAGTGATGTTTATCTCTTTTCACACTATCCTGACACTGTTATGTCACAGTCTTCTCATCATCCTCCATAGTCTCTTGTATGTTTTTCTGCATAATTGCTAGGGACACACTTCAACTCATCCCATCCAATCTTCATGATGTTTATAGTTCCTGCATAGGATTACTTGTCACCACCTTCTGCTGAATTTAATTTATCTCATAACTTTCTTTCAGTAATTTTGTATTTTTTTTTTTTCTTTTCAAAGGCTTCACTGGAGTCAGTGTAAGCAAAATTTGTATCTTCTCCTTTGTCCAAATAGAGTAAGAAGTAGTGGACCTTTGCAGAGGATATTCTGATTAGATATTCAGGAAAGAATTTAACTGCCAAGAACAGCAGAAGTGTGGGATAGTGTGGGAGTAAAATCTTCATTGCTAAAGTCCTTTCAGATCAAGATCGACAGGCATCTGTCAGGAGTGACATAAGTACGAGTACAAAAGTACTTTATGCCAGTAATGGAAGAGATGAGGCTGCTTCCAACAGTTCTCTGCACAGAGGAAACCAAGAATTGTTTGCCATTGCATGAGGCTGAAGAGTAAATTAACCATAGGCCAAGAAGGAAGTCTCAATAAAAGAACAAAAGCTACATTTTAAGCACATTTGTCAACATGTGGTCTTCTGAAAGTAATTCATAGGGATTAAAAAAAAAAAAAAAAAAAGGAATCAGGTGCTTGGAAATATAACATATATGTAGATAGAATCTATTGTTTGAAATTATTTTAAGCATGTTTATACAAAAATAGGCACCAAAAATTATCTTTCATTAAAGGTGATTTTTTTTTTCCACAAGTAATGCTGTTGAATATTTTTAATTTATTACTTAAAATCTTTTGCATGCTGCTCAAAAGTTTGCCTCCACTTCTGCAGAAAGACATTGCACACCTCTTTGTGTTTTTTTTCTTTCAGATTTAGAATCTCAATTTGCAGTTGAGCAGAAGTGGCAGAAAGTTTCAAGACCTGGCGATACAGTAATAAGTTTTCATAGTGATATTCTCTGGGGAATAAGAACAAAATAAACTTCATGCTTCACACGGTAAGCACCATGCAGCAACTATCAGCAGGTTGGGTGGAAGGGGAGAGCAGCCTGTCTTCTACAGCTGGTAATGCTCCAACTGCAGTGCTTCATTATTATACTCTGGTTTCTGCAAAACAGCCTCGTGCTTCTGAAAAGAGTAACTCGAAACTTGGAAGCCTACCGCAAGCAAAGTTACCCCAAGGGATCAAGAAGCTAAACTGAATTTCACAGTAACTCATTTCTTAATAAGTTTGGGGATTTTTTGTTTTCTTTTGTTTTATTTTATCCTCGCAGAAAGGATCCTTTTACAGACATGGTTCTTGCAATAATATAAAATGTACAATCGCAATAAAGAAATATCATTAGAGTAACTGTAAGTAAAAAAATACTGTTTTAAGTAGTTTGGTCATGATATAATAACTAGTAAAAATATACAGAAATTATTGTAAATACCTATGCAGAAATTAACTGCACTCTGTTTCTTTTTGTGCAGAGATTCTTCTCTCAAAGCTCTGCAGCAGAGAAAGTATTCCATTGACCAAAGGAATACTGGGTGCAAATTCATAAAGCTTTGGGGAAGGATGTTTATTTTAAAATTGCAGATTTCCCTAGCAACTAATGTAAGTAAAGTCAAATATAATATTGAAACCTGAAAAGTAGGTGCAAAATGAGACCTTTACTTCTTAAAATTTCTCTTTAAATATAGCTTCACTTTCCTTTAAAATAATTAATTCCCAAACATATGATTGAGATCAGCCAGAAGAATTTCATGCAGCGTTGCTGTAGAAGAGCCAAGCTGCAAAGAACTGTAAAACCGTACTGGGAATAGACTAACACACAGGGGGATACAGGCTTCTAAAATGAACCTAACAGTATTGTAATTACTTTCTCTTCAGATTATGGGAGATCTCCATGCAACTACTTTGGCTGTATTTAAACCTTAGGCCATTTTCCTAATAGCGGTATAATGTTGTTGCATAACATACATTTCAAATACGTGTATGTTTACGTGAGCAATTTAGTGTTAAAAACCAAGAACACTTATTTTAGTTCTGAAGGTAAGCTCTGAACGAGTTGGATGCTGCTTTTTCGAATTGCCAATACTGTTTGCAAATGGTGCCCTGAAAGCCACTCTCCTCAGCCAGCCAGAGTGCTGCCATGCATGTGATCCGATGTGGCAAGTGCTGGGAACTGGTGGCAAGGAACTGTTGAACTGAATAAATGATTTTGTGTGTTGGCAACAACCACAAAAAGTTATGCTCCTCTTTCCCTTCTCCCACCTCACTGACATTCTGCTTATGAAACAGCTGCAGGATCAGAACAACTTCACAGAAGTAGTCACAGCTCAGCTTTTATCGTGCATGTGAGAGGTTAGCCTAAACCTGAGAAGACAGAACTATCACAAGGAGCTCTACCAGGAGAGCGATGGCGTAAAATAAATTACATTTTAAACACTGTCAAGGAAATGTAAATAAGCAAAATGATTTTGCAGCACAGGGTTGTCTGCTGAGCAAAAGATGCACAAGGAATGCAATAAAGCAGACATAAGAAATACCTTGAAACTGTGACTTGAGTAAGTAGAAAATATTAAAAATTTGTCTTACAGAATTAACTTCTAGATCCTCCAAATAACTGTGCCACAACACAAGATCAAGAAAATAACAGCTAGTGTGTGACAGCTGTTAGTCAAAGTATCATACAGGATCATGAATAAAAAAAAAAGCTCCGTTATCTTGAAATAATCGAGTATATGTTTTTGTAAGATAGCATTATTCCATAACAAGAAAGAATTAAAACTCCAGTAAATAAATAAGTTTGGCTTGAAAAATGGTAACATCATACCACCATTAAACTCTTCTTGTTATTCATGCCCACTGTAGAAATTTCAAAAGGTAAAAGAAGGTGAGTAATGATTAGAAAACGGTATGCAATTTGATTTATTTTATTTGACTAAATAACCAAACTTATGAGTACATAGTCATAATTCAACAACACTACTAAGGGCAAATAAGAACTAGGATCTCTATTTCAGAGGAGTTTTACCATTTATGCTCCTTCAATGCATATTCCCTATGTTGGATCTATCAAGATAGCTTATGTTTCCCTTTTAATTAATAGTACTTTGCATCTGGCTCAGTCATATAGAGTGAGATCTCTAACTTTTACTGAACTTTCATAAGTATAGTGCATATATAACATTTTGTTTGTCCTTATGAGTCTCTTTTTCATTCCAGTATGTCCACAGGCTTCTTGCTACATGTTTCTTATTTTGATTAGCTGCAAAAATAGGGGCCATATGCTCCTCCTTCCTCCCATTTTTTAAAATAATCAGAGAGAAGCACATGTTAAAAACCACAATTTAATGTTGCAAACTGAGGAGTTGAAATAGCCTGAATAACTCATCAACTTCTTCTTGCTGCCAGTT
This sequence comes from Thryothorus ludovicianus, assembly GCA_013397245.1. NCBI lineage: Eukaryota > Metazoa > Chordata > Aves > Passeriformes > Certhiidae > Thryothorus > Thryothorus ludovicianus. Next base: position 974,089 of record VZTB01037520.1, read on the forward strand.
TGAAAAAAACATCACCATTGGACTTACGAGGGCGAGTCTAGGTTCACCAGATTATCAAGTGCAAAGAATGAGTTAGGAAGTGCTTAGAAAAGTGATGTTAAGCCAGCCACCAGCAATAAAAGTCAACATGGGTTCACAACAGGAAAATAATATTTAACTAATTTTATATCCTCCTATGACAAGACTTAGTGGGTGAAGAGAGGGCAGTGGATGTAGTTTTTCTGATTTTAACAAGTATTTTTGTCCCTCACAGCATCTGGGCAAGTTACCCAGCTGTGGGATGAGTGAGCTCACAGTGCGTGGATGAAGAACTGGTCGAAGGGCAAGGTTGACAGAGTCGTAATGCATGGGGCTGCATCTGTGTGGCACTCAGCTCCTCTGGGCTATCTATGATAAATGGGATGAAATTTGACAAGTCAAAATGCTGGATCCTGCACTTAGTATGGAGTAACACCAGACACAACTATAAATTGGGAGAGGAGAGGCTGAAGAGCTGTAGGAAAGGAGATCTGAGCGTGCTGGTCAGCAGCAGCAGCCCAGTGTGAGTCAGCAGCAACAACCAGGACCCAAACCCCCTCCTGGGGAGCATCACACACAGCATCATCAGCCAGCCAAGAGACCTGATTATCCTGATGTGTTCAGTGCTGGTGCAGCCTCAGCCCCGGCGCTGGATGCAGTTCTGGGCCCCACCACTTAAGAAGGCTGTAAAGGTCCTTGAATGTTCCCAGAGGAGGATAATAAAGCTGGTGATAGGGCTGAAAGTTATGTCCTATGAGGACGTTGGGGTTGTGTAGTTTGGAAAAAAGGAGTCTGAGTGGTGATTTCATTGCTCTCTAGACTTTTCTGCTGAGGGAAGGGGAGAGGGAGGTGCTGAGCTCTTCTGCCTGGCATTCAGTGATAGGATTCCTGGCAATGGTTCAGAGCTGCACAGGGAGAGGTTCAGATGGCATTGGAAGCATTTCTTCCAATGAGAGGGTGGTCAAACACTGGAACAGGCTTCTGGCTGAGGTGGTCAAAACCCAAAGCCTGTCAGAATTTAAGTCGTAATAACCTGCATTAAAACTTTGGTCAACACTGATGTGGTCAGGCAGTTGGATTGGATGATTGTCGTAAGTCCCTCCAACTGAAATAGCCTGTTCTATTTTAATCACATCATGATTTTAATACAAAATGATGATTTTAACTGCAGCTAGTTGTAGATAGTGAACCACAAAGTCACCCTGGTTAGATATTTCCACTAAGACCGTATTTTAACCCAAAAATATATTTAATGAGTTGCAGTATGGCAGCATGGGCATGTATCTCACTCCAGAGTCGTCCTTGCTCCTTTGATCATCTGTTCCTGCCCCACAGCACTTATATAAAATATAAAGTCATATTTGAAAAATCTTGACTTAACAGGGCAAAGCCATGTCATGGACAAGGAAGAATAACTAGTTTAATAAAGACAGAATACATGTCTGGATGCTATAGCAGAGCTGACATTGGCTATAAAAAGCTAATATGGTTTTCCTTATCAGGGAGAATTTCTTCCTAGCATATCACAGGGTAGACTGGAAACCCCTGAGGTGCGAAAGGTAGAAATGACAGAACGAGAAAAAATCTCATATATAATCTCACTTTAAGTAGATTCCTTTTCTTTTTGTCTCCCTTTACTTCACCAATAACGTGAGATATTTCCAGTTATGATGCTTACTTTGATGGATGCAGAAATCAGAGCACTCTGGAGAACACAAATAACTTTTCTTTGTTTGTCATACTGTAATTTGTCTGAAGAATAATTTTAGGTGTTTGATAGTGGGGTATTCCTCAGAGAATGGTCTAGTGATTATATAGATATGAATACTGCCAAGTCCTTCTTTCTGAAATTCAGCAAGCCTTTCCCAGAAGAAGCTGTGCTTGCCCAGCTTGTGTCACAGATGTCCTTGAGGTAGAACACCCATCCTTAGGATCACCACGATCTGCACCCCTACTTAAAAAACCTATTTCCCAAAAGGCTGTTTGCATAACCCACACTTCAGTAAATTGAGTTTTAAATTAAGCTGTGCTGTATTGCTGGGAAAAAAATATGGCAGTCATGAATGCTCAATTAAAAAACACTGAACACTGAATAATGGATATGGAATTTCAAAATTTTGTTGGAAGAGAACCTAAGTGAGACTGTCACATGCAGACTGAGCAGCATACATTAAAAACAAATATTAGTTTACTATTTAGAGTTTCCTCTAGTCTGTAGCCTTCTCTTTTTGTTTCAGATTTTGCTGACTGATATGTTTTGCTATAAAGTACTTTCTTTTTTATATTCGTTCTGAACATGGGCTCACTCCCAAACTAATTTCCAAATTCCATTGAAGACTCTTAGCCACAAGTGTTGGTTGAAGTCATTTTTATTATATTCGTTTTACTGATTTTTAGAGGAAAAACTATATCTATACTGGTGGTATGAATGTTCATTAACTAACTGGAATGAATTAAACTACTGTGAAAGACTGCTAAATTAAATGTATTCAAGTAAAAGGAAGCATTACTCACAAGCTTCAAGCATCTGCCTCAGATGAAATAGGCATCAAACACTGAAAGCAGCAGAGCCTTGTCTCACTGTGGAAAGAAATTATCTTAAGCCTTTACACTCAAGAAGTTAAATCAATGTACTGGACTGGCTACAGTTAAAAATAATTGACAGCTATAGGACTAACAAATGAGATAATGCTGAACAAATAAGGACAGCCTAATAAATTACTGAAATGTATGCAGCAGTGTGAAGGGGTTATTTTCATGGATTTGGAAAAGGGCACATTTATTTAGGGCAGTGAATGACAAAGATCTATAAGAACAGTGAAGGAACAACAAAATGTAGTGCATATATTTTCCTCATTTTTAGAAAGAATATTGCATTATTCTGTTAGGAATAAGTAAGAAAATTCTTGCCTCTAAAAAATATACTGAGTTGTAACATGCATATAAACAAAAATAAAGTAAAAATTGCAGAAAAGCTGCAAATATTAAATACCAAAATACTGCACAGAGCAATGCTACATGTTTTCTCAAATATTTAAAAGAAAAATACAAAAGGGCAAAAGGAAAATACAGCAAAAAATTTTTAATTAAGAGGATTTTTTTACTGGCAAACTAAAGACCTATCTTCTTTCTTCTGGGCACAGACCTGTCACGGCATTACATTCTGGAGAGTGGTGTATCATAGACTCTTAATCAAAAATCCTTGTTCTGCATCTAGATTTTCCTAGTGTACTAGCTTTGTGATACAGCATCACTTCTGCACTTATTTGTCTTTTTTTCAAAATAGAAAAAAACATTACACATATTAGACACCATCACTTTTGTTTCAGCCACCTGAATACTAATTTCTGCATACTAATAAAGGTTTGGGTTGGTTATCTGTAAAAGACTCAGTCCAAAATCAATTTTCTTTTCTCTTAAAGGTTTCTAAAAGGACATATTGTTTGAAATAACTTCATCAGGTGTAGTTCCATATTTTCAGACATGATAAACAAAATTTTTTGTAGAGTTGTATGCTTAAGGAGAAGAAAAAATGTCAAAGCTAGAAGTCATGATTTCAGAAGAGCTTGGAGGAGAGAGGAAAAAACCCACAGGTTTTGTCTTTTCCACTTATTCTAGAAGAATTTTAAATTCAGACAAAGTTCTGTACTTTGGTCATGTCCTCCCCTCCTATTTTTTTTCCTCTCCACAACTCACAGATAAAAAAATAAAGATGTTCGTTATGCACTGCATTTGTCTATTTAATCTTTGAAGCATGATGAGGTATGGGGAAGAAAGTCATATTTATCTTGCTATATAAATTTCAGAAGTTTATTTCTTTGATTCATTATCTATTATGTAGAGGTTGAATGAACACAGGAATACTTTTGAAGAGAAAATAAGGACTTTTGCCAACTATTTGAGGGTAGAATAATGATTCTTACGTATAGTCTTTGAGTTTCATATTTCATTGGTGGAGGCATTTTAAAAGAGCACACACTTATTTTCTGAAAAGATTAAGAAAGTTCTCCTAAAACATTTTAAAGACTACTAGGATGGCTGACCAGTTTGGCTAATTTTTCTTTTTCTGTAGCCTATGTTTGGGGGCATGGAGAGAAACATTTTTCCTACGTCACATGCTAAAATAGCTGTCAAATTCACTACTTCTGGTGATTTACAGAGTATTATACAATATTTAGTTCAGAATATCAAATCTTCCAGAGAGGTATTTTATACTTTTTCCTTTTTCCTTTTAAATGAATGCATTTTTGTGAAAGGTCTTAATGCAAGTTAAGCATTCAATCAAAGCTGGTAGTGCTTGCAGTCTGCATACAGGGCATACTGACTAAGAGTTCTGTTTCTGTTACTCAGCTTTTGGGGATGTTGATTTATGGCTGAGTTATCAAAGAATGTTCAAACATCATATTTTTTAAAACTTCTGCTATTCCTAGCTGAAAACATTTAGCATCGTGTAAATCATAATACAAACACTTCTGTATATCAATAATATTGTCAGATTCTTAACAGACCCTGTTATGCAGTTAGCAAACAATATGAGGCACTGAAGGAAATAATGGGAGAAGTACCATTCCTTCTTTCCCAAAGCTTCAGTTCTTTTATTATTTTGTGTCTCATCTAGAACCAATTTGTAATGAGCAGAGCTCAAGTAACATAAGGAGCAGGAAACATGTTTCCTTTCCTACAACAACACTCTGGAAGGGAGAAGTGTTATAATTATTGGTGAATCAGAACAGAAGAAGCATGTTGTCTGCAAATCATGAGGAAGGAGATGTCTGAGTTGGGATTTCACTTCCACAGTTATTTTCATTCATTTCCTTCTGCTGTTTTGTGCAGAATCACACCCTTTCCTAAGCTTTCCATAGTTATATCCAAAGTGCATTGGAGACTAAGAAAGAATCAATAATCAAATAGGCTCAGAGGTTCTCATGCAAAAGAACCATTCAGACTCCTTTTTTTCTCACAAAAAGCTCTGGAAACTTGTGCTGTCCATTTTCCAGCTGTTGCTAATATTGTGCAGAAAAATGGTAAAACCATGGGAAACTCTTGTAGATGACACTGCCTGCCACAGACACAGTTTGTGCCTATATGACTGACTGCCTACCCCAAAGGAGAGTTGTGAAGTGAGGGTAAATAGAAGTGGAAAGCAGTGCAGGCTGATGAAAAGTGTGCAGCCTTCAGCTCTGAATAAACCTGCCACACACCTGTAAGGGTCTGCAGCTTGTGTGGGTTAAACACTCCAAGCTGTTTGTTGCCTCTCTCCCAGCCCTGGCAGCTCTGGGATCCCTGAGAAGCAGACCAAGGCACTCCCAGCTCCAGAGAGCCTCCAGCAGTGTCCTCAGCCTCTTGTTAAAGATGCACAGGTCAAGTGCCAGCAAATGAAATTTTGCTGTTGTCATAACCTAAAACTCACGTGTCCCATAGGAGATGAATTTGCTTTGTGAAATGTGCAACAGCAGCTGATAAAGAGTGCACAAGATCACTACTGACTGCATTTTTCTATTATATGTTTCAAATGCTGAAACAACTACTCTGAATGAAATATATCTTGCTTTTGTTCCTCTTATTCTGAGACATAGTAAAATATTTCCATATTTTTATTCGCCTTTTCTTATATTTTGCTGTCTTTCCAATGCTGGTGTCCCTTCATTCATGCAAAAACAACCAGAATTTTACATTAGTCTTTTCACAGCATGGCTTTTACTCTGAAATGTTCAGATCTCAGTGGAAAATGTACAAAAAGAGTTTGCAGCTAGTTGTAAATGTCTCTCTCTAACTTTTTTTCCGGAGGACTTTTTAACCACTTTGCTATCTAATCATTCACTAATTTTGTCTCAGTGGCCACTTTGCTGGGACTGTTTAGAATAACTGTAGGCAACTAAATTTTGTGCTTTGTAATATGACTCCAGGCCATTTAAAAAGTTCTCTGAATGTTTCATGCCACTGTGGTTTAGGCTGCTTCATGTAATGTTCTGCCAGTCTTACTCTACTGTTCAGTCTTACTCTAGCCATCTCTGTCTCCCAGTGTAGCATTTCCAACCACTAATAAAGACATTTGAAAGCATAACTATGCAAGAAAAATTATTAGCATAGATACAAGTAAACCAGTGCTAATAGTAATATCTCTTTTAAATATCTGAACATTGGAGTTGCAACATACCAATAATAATAAAAGTCATAGCAATTATATTACAGTTTAAAAAAAAGAGATCACATTCATTGACTGTGCAAGCAATTAAACTGTGATGTATCAAACTAATGATTATGACAACAATATTGCTTATGTTTCCTGGTTTTCTGCAGCAATATTCCAATACTGCTTATTGTTTGATTCCAAGTTTTATATGTTATTAAACATACTGTTAAAGCTCCTGTAACCATGAAGCACAGGTATTTTGACTCCCTCCTTCTTCATATTCCATCCTGTTTTGAAATGTTCCACTCAATGTCAATCCTTTTGTCCATGGCTATGGCAGACAGCAATTGCCCATAACCTGTGAAATAGGTTTATACAAATCATCTCCCACCCAAGGTGGAGTGATATGTAATTCCAGAACATTCAGAATGCCAAACATGGTATCTTTGCTTTTTTCATACTTTCTTCCTGTGAATTACAAGGATCAAGACAAGCTTTGTCTTTCTCTGAAAAATATACGGCTTCAGGTCACTCTTATGTAGTTATTACAATATTTAAAAATTGCATGAACTAATCTGGAATTCTGTGATCCCCTCAGCAGCCTATCTCAATATTTTAAATATAGGCTGCCTGTTGCGGCATTGTTGTTTATTTTAATCCAGTGTTTTATTCATTGTTGGAAATTTTATTGTTAATGGTTTGTTCTGTGCAGCCCTGTATTTTCCCTAGGCTGGTTTGCTCCTGAAATGTATCCACCCTGATCCTAACTTTTATGGTATTCCCCGCCCTTTGGTCCTGCTCCTCCTCTATCAGTCATTGTAGCCCCACCCCTTGTTCCGGCACCTTCCTTGTAACTCCAACCCTAAACCAATCCTTTGAGTGTACCTCTCCCTGGGCATTCCTGGGTGTGTCCTTAATCTCGAGGCCCATTGGGGCATGTGACCTTTCCTCTCCTCCCACCTACCAGGCTTGGCCCCAAAGTTATGTTGTAATCCCCTCCTTCCTCCCCTGAGGGTTCCTCATTGGTTACTTGTTTGTATCCACCCCTTGGTTAGTAACTGTATAAAAACCCCTTCATGGCTCTGCTCAGGGTTTTTTTGTTATGGAGCCTTGGGCGGTAAGAAACTTTTTCTGCTGGAACCTCACAACAAAAAGCCTCCTCTGTTTCCTTTGCCCAGTCCCTGCTGTGGCAGGATACTCTGTGCCATAGAGTAAGCAGCTCTGAAGGTTCTGTGACTGGTTCTCCTCCATTCCTTGGAATTTCCCGACTGCTTGCAAGGCGCCGGAGAACCCCTTTGAGCTAGCTGAGGTCCGCTGAGCTCAACGATGGCATGGCTGAGCGCTGGCAGTGGGGACAAGTGCCCACGATGGCTCTGGCTTGGTCTTCTTTTAGGTGGAACTGCTTAACCTGGCCAGGCACATTCTGATGAAACATTTGATGGCTTAACTTTGCTTGCTGAAAGATGTCAGGAAACCTCAGGAAATCAGCAGCGGCAGCAGCTGCTGGGGAATCGACTCTTTGATTTTCCTCTGAAATCGGGCTGGGCAAATCAGTATGTGATCTCACATGCACAACAAGAAGGCAAACCATGGGGCCTCAGCAGGGTCTAGGGGAATTTTGAAGAAACAGTACTTTCTATCCACAACCGCCAAATTCCAATTTTGGGGGAGCATTGCTGGGAAGGCATTCTGCTTTCCATCATGGAAATTTTTGCTACAATTTTGATTTTAATACAGTACCCTGTCCACTTCCTTACCCTAAATTGCTGCATTATTTCTCCTCATACACCATGTGCTGCAGACCTCTGAGTTTCCTGATAACCCTCCACTGGACTTGCACCAGGACAGCCATGTATTTCTTCCACTGGGAAGCCCACAGGCAATCCAGCTGGGAAGCCCCAGAGCTAAGCGGAGGAGAGTTCTAAACCTACTTTGGCTTGCTGGCTACATTCTTGCCACCACAGCTGTTGGGCATTCCCTGCAGAGGGAGAGGGCTCATCCATGTTTACTTAGCCTTTGTTGTACACCAGGATTTCCCATCCTCTTTTTGCAAACATCCAGCTGGTGCCCAGCACATATTGCTGCAGAGTGGTTCCATCCCATGTGTGAGATTTCTGGAGCAGCACACTACTATACAAAAATTCTAGGGAAACAGTCGGAAGATTTCACCATTTATTCGATCAAACATTGCAAGCAGCTGACAGATACTCATCACAGAAGAGAACAGAAACAACCTTTAAAGATGGTTATTGAGTAGGTGAATTAGCAAGGAGCAAGATGTCAGTTTTCTGAAGCCTAACATATCCATTCTGAACTGAAAATATTTCAAAGACACTTGTAGTGCTAATTTATGTTCCTTGTTGTGCTATGTTTAATTTTTAATTGTTGAAATGTCTGGCTAATTTACATGAAAATGGACTCTACACAACAATACCAGTTGTTTTGCTATTGGTTGGTGAGGCAACTCTAGAAATGTTTTAATTGTTGTTGATAGTGGATTAGCATGAAGCTTTATGTGGAGTTAGAGATTAGTTTACTATAACAGAATAGATAAGAAAGGTTACCTGCATAAGGGTTCTCCATCTTCCAAATCAATCTCTTTCTTCTTCTACTGTTTTAAAGAAACTTGTGCTGAATTATTGTTATTTTTTATCAAGAAAAATTTGATAGCATAATCTAACATAGAGAGATATAACTCCAGCTATAGCCACTCCAACAGACATATGACACCCAATTGAATTCAAAATATGTGGGCTGGGATCTACAAGAGGTGAATGGCTAAAGAATAAAACATTTCAAAACGTAAATTAAATTTCCATAGAAAAAGCCAAACTACAATTACCATAAGAGTCAGTACAAACTCAACAAAAGAGCATGAATTAGAGTTCTAATTAATAGGAGAAAAAACAGTATCATCACAAAGATCTACCTGTCTCTTTTACAGGCTCTGGTTTCCACTGGAATTTTATTGATAAAATATTCATAATGTACCCTTTTTTTGCCAATTAAATAATAATCATGTCTGTCATAAGTTGAAAGGTCATTTATCTAAAGAACCTCACTCCTGATTCACTTCTTTCATCTCATGTCTTCTATTTGAAACAGCTCTTCTTTCCCTGACAGCAAGTCATTGAAAGTCAAAATTGACTAAAATGTCAACTTTTCAATCTATTCAAGAGACTACAGAAAATATATTATAAAATTGGGTATGTTTTATGACTTTAAGAAGCTTGGGGAAACGTGTTTCTATATCTGACATGCATTTAAACTTTACAACTACCCTGTTTCTAAAGGAAACAAAATTATGGTTTTCTCTCTTATTTGTAGAGATTTTCTACAACTTTTACAATTTTCATCACATTTGATGGCAAAATCCTACAGTATTACCTTGTAGAAATATAAGTTCCCTTTCCCTTCCTCCCTTCTTTTCCTCCTTTCTCTTCTTTCCCTTTCCCTCTTTCTCATTCCCTTTCCCTTTCTTGTTCCATTTCATTTTCTTTTTTCCCTCTGAATTTCAAAAGAGGTGCAATTCTCCAAGTCCCTCAGACAGATACTTGAGGATAGTCTTTATGAGCAGGCCATAATACTTCTCTTGAAGCAGTTCAGATGTGGAACAGCTCATGTCTGGATGACAGTCCTACACAGGATTGCCAGTGCCTGATTTAGTACCCTAGCCCAGAGCTATACCAGCAGCACAGGGCCCTTTTTGGTAACCCACAGGGCAAGCTCGGGACTGCTTGCAGTGATTCTTGCAAAGACACTTCCTAGCTTGCAGGTGGGACCTCAGCAGGAAGATGCTGATGCTTTTGCCAGGAACATGTGAGTTCCTACTCAAGAGCAGGAATCAGTGCTGAAAAGAGAACCTGATGCCCATAGAAATATTGAGCTTATTTAATTATTTAATTATTTATTAATTATTTAAAGGGTCTTTGTTAATTATTTTAAACTTCCTTAAAAATAAAATAAACCTCCTCCAGACTCAGAAATGTTCCCTTCTAAAGCAAGTAAAGGGCATTCCTGCAAGAGACCACTTGCCAGAGATTTTCCATTGCCATCAATTTCATTGAGGGAAGTAGAGATGCTGTGTTTAAAAGCCTCAGGACTTTCCTCATTATATAATTGTTTAATGAGCAGAAATAATTTCTCTGTCATCTCTGGAAAATTTAAAAAAAAATCAAGTAAGCTACTCCCTAATATTTATTTCCTCTGTACCAGCCATCAGCCTGTTCTCTTGCATGTCAGACTAGAGCCCATGAGCAATCTGATCTCATACAGTATAGTTAAGATAGGTTTTAGAGTAACTTGAGAAAAAAGGAAACGGGCAACATATCATTCCCCTTGCAAATGAATGAGATGTGGAAGTGGAAATGCCAAAGCATTTTGACATTAACTCTTGATTCTAACTGGCTTTCATGACTCATTCACTTGGTGAGTGAGCAACAAGATTGTACCAGAAAAGGAAACTATGAACAGCTTATTTAAATTAACATGTTTCCTCAGTAAAGTGTTTCCTGTTCTGATTGCAGGTAGGGCTGTGCTAACTTGTCCTTGCCGTGAACAAGGCACTCTCTCTTCTGTTTCCTGTGTGGGCAAGGACACACTGAAAGAATCAAGTGACAAATAGAAGCTAAGAAAGTGAAAACGTGGCTGAAACATCATGAGTATCATAGTACTTCTGGCTGGTGATACACCCTTAGAGTTCTGCCAGGGAATGTCACATCTGTGTACCATGTCACACTATGTTATGCGCCCAACTAAGGTTAAGCCCTGTATTCTGCAAGCAAAGCAGCTTCCACTAACCCCATAAAACTCTTAGCAAGCAGTCTTCTAAACTTTTTTTCTACTACCTCTTAGCTGACAGTGCAACAATGAGAAAGAGTCCAATGAAAAATGAGCTTCCTCATACTTCCCTTCAACAAATTCTGAGTTATGCTCAGAATCTGAGATAGATGTGATAAACCCAGACACACTAAACATGTGTTTCATTTACTGCTGCTGGGGTGAGTTGACCTTGGCCGGCTGCCAGACCCTACCCAGTCACTCTCTCACTCTACCTCCTGAACAGTACATGGACCAATCTCTGTCGCTGACAAAACTGACAAGATTTGGGACAAAACTACGTACTTTATTGCTAATTAAAAATAGATCAGGATGGTGAGAAGCAAAGACAAACACACCTTCCCCCTACTCTTTGCTTTCCTCCCAGGGTCAGCTTCAGCCTTTCACTCACAACTCCTCTACTTTCTCCTCTCCAAGCAGTACAGAGGATGGGAAACGGGTTGCTATGATTAGCCCATTACAGCTCCTCTCTGCTTCTCCTTTCTCCTCACACATTTCCCTGCTCCTGCATGAACTCTTCACTGGGTGTAGGGAAATCCAGAGTCTTTCACAGAATTGCCATCTATATTCAAGTTTGAACTTGCAATATTGTCAGCTGACACTTGTTCTCAGTGCAAACACCTGATAAACTGAGTAATGCAGGTACGAGGGTGAATCTAGGATGCTGAGTGAGGCTCAGATCCTTAGAGAAGGTGGCTCCCTGTCCCAGCAGAGGTCGAGCATGTTGACAGTGTGGCTGCTGGCACCTACACATGCCGCAGTGCCACTGACGCACATGGCCTGGCCTGGAGTCAGGGCTGAGCCAGGCTGAGCCAGGCACACTGCTCCCACTCTGGGATTTAGGCTCTAAACCAACACATAAGCCTGAGCTTTCTGACTCCTGCTTTCTTCCCCGCATCTCTGCTTAGTGTCTTCTAAAATGAACGATTTCCTGCTTAGTCTTTCTCTGAGGACTGAGATGCAGCATTTGGATGAGGCAGCTGTACTGAACTGACTCATGCTCAGTTTATGCTTAATTTTCAGGTATTTAACTGACGCTCTCAAACATGGTAGAATTGCCATGCTGTGCCCCACTGGATTTCAAGATTGATGCTTTCACACATGTTTTCTCAGCATTTGGCTCTTCAGGGCCTCTTTTCTCTCTTCCTCATATTTTTCATCATCACAAGTTCTTTTACTTGCATTTTTTCTTACTTAAAGTTTTTCCTTCTGTTGTTTACTCAATGGAGATTCATGCAGCTCTTTTAAAAATGTCTCCTTGCCACAGTATCTAGAAAGGTTTTTTATACTTCTCTGCTTGTAAGGTGCTTTTATTGTCCATTTCTTTTTAACCAGAAAGACTAGTGTGACATCACTACATAGCATGGAGATGGCAGATACTCTGGCTGATGAAATTTCCAGCTGCAAATGTACCCAGTGGAACTGGACAAAAGAATTTATATCAGGTTCAGTTTTTTTAATTAAACAGTGTGTGTGTGGGTGTGTGTACTATCTAAGGATAGGTGTTGTCTTTCTTGTTGTCTATAGAAAGGAGTACAAGTCTCTGAGCTACAACCACAAGTTCAGATTACCTGTTGCTTACATGTTCAGGTAGGCAATCTCCACTTGTGAAGGGGAAGTACAGCTAATCAAACTCTTACACTGTGAATACACATAAACCAATGTATTTAAACCATTCTGAGCTGGACACTGCTAATCTAAAGCAGTACAGCTGTTTTTTTATCAATAATCATCCCCTAAACATGTCCTAACATCATGATCAAGACCTTTCTTTTAGATTTCTCCTCTTTTCTGGAGGAGTGATACATTTTCATGTAGCTTATCACTGCAACTTAAAATTCTCCTTTTAGAGGTAGTTTGTGCTCTTCATCAGCAATGGTGTAAAGGCAAAGGGAAAAATATAGAAACCTCAGGGTTGTTATAAAACTTTATAATGAAAAAATCTGACCTTGCAGGGCTACAGAATGCAAATAGACAAAATTTACAGGAAAGTTGTGTATTAATTATGGAAATGTTATTCTGGATTTGAGTACCATTGTACATCTTGTTGATGTCATGTTGCAAGAACTGGTCTAAATGTTCTAAAATGCTCATTTAAATTAATGCACACTGCTCTTTGCCTTCTTCCTCTTCTCTCTCTTTTTCTGTACATTATATTTGTCACAGTGGCCTGGATAGCTTGCTCTATTTTTATAACTCCCCCC
>VZTB01037520.1:987327-1225976 GCA_013397245.1 Thryothorus ludovicianus
TAAATACTTTTCTGGCATCTTGTCTCTAATAATCTCTTCAAATGAACTTCGCCCAACCTTATAAATGCTCATGTCGTCTCCCACAGGGATGGATGGCTCAGCTGAAAAAGAAGGAAACTGGGAGGTTGCATTCCACTCTACTCAAAGAAAATGGAGTGGTGATGACATAGCTGGTGGTTCTCATTCTCACCTCTCTACAGGCACTCTCTCTTCTGTTTCCTGTGTGGGCAGGGACACATTGAAAAAATCAAGTGACAAGTGACAAATATGCTGGACCAGCTCAGCCCTCATCCTGCGTACGGTCTGCCCAGTGGAGTACTGGAACTCCAGGGAAAGGGCCAAGAACAAGTGCTACCTCTCAGTACAAAATCTATGCTCCTTTTCCAGACCTCAGATACTCCAAATAGTATGAACCCCAGAGAGGTTTGAAGTCATTGATAGGAAACTTTGTAAATGTCTTCATATATATATAAAGGACTCTAAAATAAGAATAATTTTCCAAAATTGAAGTGTTGAAATTATCCATCTTATAACTTACATTAACTCCCCCAAGCTGATAGATAAGAGTTTAAAGAAGAGCCCTCTGCATTCAACCCCCTGGTACGGCAGAACTGAGAGAAACTGGGCAGAATTCGTTGTGGGAAATGACACTTCCTATTTTCCCCCCAGAGATTCAAAACAGTAAGTCCTTTTTTCACAGGCAAGTCCTGACTGCACAGATGACTCCTTAGTGTCAACCGGGGGTGCTAAGAACATTAGAACAATTGTATCGGGTCAGAGCAGACATCCGTCTAGCCCAGCATCCTGTCTGGCGGTGCCTAGGGAAGTCTACGAGAACAGAAGCTTATAATGATGCTTCAAACATCTGGTGATTTGTAGCACAGAGATTTTTATCATTGTAATAAGTGTCTTGGAAGTAAGTAAGTAACTGAGTGAGGGTTGATAGATTTTTCCAGTTCTTTTTTTTCATACTTTGTTTTCTTTTAAATAAGCTTTCAGACTCCACGACCTATTGTCAAGTGTTTCCACAACCCGATGACACGATGTGTCATGATCCATGTTCTTCTGTGTCTTTTAAATCCATCAACATTACATTTATTTGAAGGTCTCTAGGTCATTCAATACTTGAAGTTTCATATCGGTCATTTCCTTTCCAGGATAAAGTATCCTTTCCAGGATTTTCAGTTGTTCATTGTAAAGAAACTACCGCACACCTTTGATGACCTATATAAATTTTTACCATTTCTACTTTATTATTTTGAAACGTGGAGCAGAATTGATTTCACAGAATCATAGAATCATGGAATAACCTGACTTGGAAGAGATCCACAAGGATCATCGAGTCTAACTTCCGGCCCTGCACAGCACTGTCCCCAAGAGTCACCCTATGTGCCTAAGTATTTTCCAAACAATTCTTGAACTCTGTCAGGCTGATGCTGTGACTGCTTCCTTGGGGAGCCTGTTCCAGTGCCCAAACACCCTCTGGGTGAAGAGCCTTTCTCTAATGTCGAGCCCAAGCCTCCCCTGACACAAATTCAGGCCATTCCCTCAGGTCTTGTCACTGTCACCAGAGAGAAGAGATCAGTGCCTGCTCCTCCTCCTCCCCTCATGAGGAAGTGAAAGACTGCATTTCATTGACTTTTACCTTCCAACACCAAGAAACGTAGGCTAATGCATAAATGTATTAATCCCAACGTATAGAGACAAACCTGATTTTGAGAAGCAGCAAGGGTGGGGCTATTCCACAGAGGAAGGCAGAAGAGCAGTGGGCATTTTGTGAGCTGGGGGTGACAGGCAGCGAGGCAGACAGATGTAGTCCCCTCACTTACAGGAGTGTGTCCCACACCAATCAGCACTGAAAAGCACATGCAAAAGCAGTGACAAGGTTCAGGTGGCAGACCTGAGACTTCAGTACAAGGCTGTAGCAATCAGACTGGGCCAAGCCAAACCAGGAAGTCATGCCACCAAGGCAGAGATAGCAAGGTACACAGGTGCAGCTGCCACATAGCTCAGGGCCTGACCCTAGCTGCAGATTCCAAACTAATAGATGGAGACCCCAGAAAATTTTTTTGCTCCTTCTTGTGTGCCCCTTGCACAACATGGAGATCTGGGGTGCCACACAAGCACTTTGTCAGAACCAATCATCAGCTCCTGCAGCTGAAACCCAACCAGAGCAGAAGAGGTGGCAGAATTTCTGTCTGGCGCGGGATAGGGACAGTCACTACATAGAAATTATAAGCTAGATGTGAAAAATAACTTGTTTCAGGTGGAGAAGTGGAGAAAGTCTCATGTTGCTGTTGTCAGCATGTTACACTTCTTTTAAATTTTAGATGCAGTTTTATAATTTTATTTCAACAAATGCAGTAATTGCTGTTTGTCACTTTTGTTTTCTTTTTAAAAGTGTTTTAAATGTTTTGTAGGTTCTCCAAATGAAATTAAAAATTGACTACATTTATTTAGTACTTTTCCTTGTTGACCTGTTTTGAATTTTTTTCTTCTCTTGATTTGTTTCCCAAATCAAAATACACATCCACTCTAGGCTGTGATTCACACTACTCTGGTTTAAACATGTACAGGAAAACATTATAATATCTGGAACAGCAGAATGTAACTGACCATTTAACAGCTTCAAAATTGGTAAAACTTGTTAGAATTAGATCATGGGGAAAACACGGAAAAATAAACAAGTGAAGAAATGTGAATAATCTTTTCAGATATTTAGATCATTTTTCCCTTAAAGTGAGCGGTAAAATCCTGTTAGCTTCATTAAGAGCTAAGAGTTTAACCCAGAAGAATACCACAGTTAGCCAAGTCAAGCACAATGGTAGTTCTGAAGCCCCTTGTTGGCTTCTGCATATTGTTTGAGGTGACCAAGGCATTGGATGTATAAATACTCATAGACTTTGTGAACTCAGTTTAGATCTTTTGCTTTGATCTATCAGATCATCTTAAAAAGGAAACTAGGCTTGCCTTCAAATCATATATTATACAATAGTGCTGCTGCAGGTCAGATCCCACAATTACCTGCACTGCTTCGTGGCCCTTCAGCTGAGCCGGTGAGTCACAGCTAATGTCACTTGGCACATTAGTTGCCAAAACAAGAACTGTTTGAAAAGTTATTCTCAGGTCATGAAAGAGGCTTTGTCATAGAAATAGCTAGAGAGAGCAATTTTTCCATTTGTGAGGTAACAGTTGCTGGAATAAATGAAAAAGATTGCCAAACGAACCTGGCCTAAAGGAACGCACAATGTGAGCTACCAGCCACACACAGATCTTCAGGAAATGACTCACCACTGGGAGCAAGAAAAATTCCAAGGAATGGCCAGGGTCAGGGCGCACAGCTAGATATGTTTTGTTCTCTTTATATAACTTCTTCCTTCATAAGAATTGAATGTATCAGAAATAAAATCATCAGAAGGATTGTGCCATCCCTGTGGTTTGCAAAGAAACCTTTAAGTTGATTGAATATGACTGTTACTATCAATTTTCATAGAACATCTTTCACAGAATGATAAAATGTTTCCTAGCTGGTGTTGCAAAGTCACCACTTCTATTTATACTACTGACAGAAGATAAAAAATTTAAACAGTCAAATTTTCCATTTTCTCTTAGTCACCTTTGGACAAATCTTGCTCTGGGAGTGACCTGGAGAAAGCTTGGCTCAAAATAATTTTTAGCTTGCTCTTTACTCTCAGTCTGGAGCACACATGCCCACAGTATTTCCAGAAATGTAAGAATGGTAATTAAAATTAATTTTTTCCTAAAATACAATTGAAATGATATCTTTGTAATAACAACACTACGAAGGTCCTTTTTTTTTTGTTTACCTGAGAATATTTTATTCAGAGATTTAATATACAAGCTCATCCCTCAAAACCTTTAGAATTCCAATCTAAAGGTTCACCCCCACCTGCAACAGCTGATATTCTCAGGCAATCATATAACCCAGGCATTAAGACAAATACCAGATGTTATAAAGCTGGCAATTAACATATGAAAAAGTTTAAAATCCTTTATCTCAGTGATGAAGCAAGGAGGTGTCAATACAATTTTTACGAAAAGTAATTTATAATATTTGCATTTTTCAAGCTAACACCACATGGAGCAGAATATCCAAGGGTCAACAATCCTTCTGTATTATTTTCTTTGAAATGTCTCTTTTTTTTTCCAGAAAGAGGAAAATTCTGCCTGAGAACTATATTGGCTGTTCTGATTATAAGGTGCGATTTTTTTGTATGTTAGGAAAACTACATCTGAAGTGTAAACCAATATTTACAGACCAGGTGTGACCTGGACATTAATATAAATGAAATTTTTGCTTTATTGTGAAATAAATCTCTTTGATAGTGAAAAGAAAAAAAAAGAAACTCAAAATAAAATTAAATATTAATATATATTTGTTTTGGAGGCATAAATACACATATGCTGTAATAAAGAAACTTACGACTACCAGTGTGTTTACCAGTCTCGCTAGTCCATGATGCATTCACTGTGTCAACAGTGTGTATTTGCTCAGGAAACATTAGTTCCTGTCAGGATCTGAGAATTTTGCTGGCAGCACAAGTGATGTAGTAAACAGACATGCCTTGGAAAGCTCTGGTCAGCTGAAATGGCAGCGTCTCCTCCTTCATAGACAGCATTCTGACATTCAAACCAGCTGCAACTGAAGCCCTCATTCCTGCTCAGTAAAAGCTCAGCTTATTCTCCCTTCTGCTTTTTATTTCTATTTTTGTCATTGCAGGGCCCTGTTTTAGAAGCTAATGCATTGTGATTTTTACAGTGCAGGAGATGAGAGGTGCTTCTGCGCAGCTCTCCCTCCCTCTCTCCCATCATATCCCTCCCAGATCACTGTTCCTTTGGCTTGAGAAGAACTGCATACTACTTTCGCTAAATTAAACTTTCCATAGCCTTTAATTAAACTTTCAGTGCTTTTGTTAATAGCCGTTCCTATTTGGGTGTAACTTAATGATAATAGCTACCCTGTAAAAATATGCTTCTTTCAAGGATGAAATGTCACCATCTAATCTTTTCTCCTTCATTTATTTTTGTCTTTCCTTTACTGGAATGTTTCTTATCAGCTTGCCTTGTCAGAAGAAACAAACTCTTTCTAAAGACTAATTCTCTTCTAGTGAATATTAATGACCTGGCCCTGGAGAGAAGCTCTGCACAGAACCACATCTGTGCTTCTCTTAGAGCTGAATAAGAAAAAAATACAGTTCAAATCTGATGTATTTTTTACTTGAAAACGAGCAGACATGATAAATATAGGCTCAGTTAGACATGAAAGAAGGCCTGTGAGAACCTTAAATTCTACATCTGATACTTTATTATTTCTGAAGCTGTTTTATCTCAGTCCACTTAAATTGAAGTAAATTGGATACAATTTCTTTTGCTATATTGAGAACATTTCTCTTAAAAAAACCCTACAAAATGTGTCAAATTTACAAACTGTTTCTTTGTCTCTAGTTTTCATACAAATAGCTGTGGCTGTGCTAGCTGTGAATCCAAACAGTCTACTGTGCCCCTTGAACTTCTGGACAATACGAATCTTTGTGCTTCTGAAATTATGGTAATTCTGCTATTTAGCACATCTCTTGGTAACATACAGGTAATTCTCAAGCAGCTGTGTTAGATCACCAATGCTATCAAATGTTAACTGTACTGAAAAAATCTATTTTCTTCATTAAAATGATACAGATTTTAAAAGTCAGCAATTTAGTAATAATTTCTAGTCCATTTTCTGGAATAGTTGTGACAGTGAAGCAAGTAGCATTGACATTGTTTTTAATAAATTTTATATTGTGTTACGACTAATTATTTTATCAATTATGGAAATGTAATTTCATTGGGAATGGATTGTAATAAACAGTTGTTCACAGTGATGAAAACTCCAAAGTGTTTTTTAAGCAGGGATTCTTTCTGACCTACTAAAAAGAAAATATTTGTAAACAACATTTTAATGAAACCCACGCCTGGGGCCTTAGTAAGAGTGACTTAATGTTCATCCAGCATATACAGGGAATTGGATTCTGCACTAACGTGCCTAAATGCAGACCTAACAAAAACCTAAACATAGACTAAAGAGTTCAATGTTTAATCTCCATTTTTTTGAACATTTTTATCCATTACTAAGGGAGAAATATCTTTCAGTTGTACTCCAAAATCCCTATGCATACTTAGCAATCTATCTCCTTATAAACAGTTTAATTTGTGTTTGAGGAAAGTAAAGAAAATATATGTCACAGATGTGATCAGACCAGCTCAGATTTTCTGAGGAAATGGTTTACTGATGCAACAAGCTGTTTGTACCCAATATGGTTCATCCTGGTGAATTTTTGAAGTCCTGATTTTCCATCAGAAAGCTCACAGCAAAATACTTCATTTCAGCTTGATTTGATTCTAACCAGAATGGTTTCTGTGTTGCCTTGTGAGTCCTGTACTTCTACCTTCTGGTCTTGGGGTAAAACTATGACATTATTAGAGCATCACAGGGCTGGTGGGATTCTTGTTGCATAGTGAGCACTGTTGTCTGGCCACGGTATCTAACACATTGGGAGTCTTTATTTTCATCCAGTAATCCTCTTCCTTCTCAAGGGTAACATTCCCCCAGGGAAGATACAGATGAATATTAAATTTAAATTGACACTGACATTAAAATAGTTTGAATTTGAGCAGTTCAGGTAATTTTGCCAAGTCAGTAGGAAGTAGTTCAATCTGAAGGATTTTTGAAAAGCTTTGAAGGGAAATTGCTGACATTTCTTGCTTTAAACTTTTCAGAAATTTCCATCAAGTTCTTTAAATTCCCTCACAGAAATCTGTTGTATTTATAGAAGGAGAATCCGATCTGAAAGGTTGTCTTCCAAACCTTTTTCTTCCTAGAGCACTTTATTGTAGAGAGCAGTACATGCCATCCTTTCAAGAACACATAAATATTTGAGCAGTGGACGTGAAGGCAGAGCTGACAATCTTCTGCGAATAAAACTCATCCAATCCACATCTGCACTATCAGGTCTGTGAGAAGAAAGAGGGAGGAAAGTCTTGGCAAATGCTGAGAAAGAATATATAAATACCTGTGAAGGTTTTTAACCACTTTAACCCTTGACTGCAGAAGGTGAGGATAACAGAAAATTATTTGCACAGAATTTGTGGAACTGGGAAAGTGCAATTACTACCTCCATTATCAGAACTCTTTCAACAGAATTAAATTTTTTTCTTGCTTGAGGAACTTGTTTAGACTTTCCTAATGAAAAGCATTTCCTTACCATAAAAAAGATTACAATCCATAAGACATTTGATTTTGTTAGAATTTTTTTCCTAATTTCAGGCAAATCTTACCATTTCTGAAGAACTGATTGAGGATGTATTTTTGTTTGTTTTTTTTTTAACTCATGTTTTTACATTTTACACCTGATCTCTAGGGCTGAGCCATCCCATCTGGACATAACGCCTACAGATAAATCATGTTTAAATTGGCCCAACAGAAAACGTAATGGAAAATTATGCAATATAGCTACTTATTCTGCCAGTAAAGAAAATTTAAACAGGCATTTCCTAAAGTGAGTGGAGTAATATATTGATGTAAAATCAGAAAACACAATTACACCAAGCCAGTTGAGACCTGAAAAACAGTATGAGACCTTAACTTACATGCTCACTTTTACATTGTGTGACCCAAGCACCAAGGGAAAAAAAAAAACAATTGCAGCACAATCATTCATAATGAGCAACAATGTCTGCATTAAGTATTTAAAAGTCTAGGAAATACTTTTGTAGAAGAACATTTCTACCCAGCATGAGAGATAAATCAGAAATCAAGACTGTATTATTATAGTAAGTGCCCACTTGCAACAGTACTGACTACAGTCTCATTTTGCTCAAATATCAGTGACTGGCTTAAATTGCAAGTCTGAAAATTTGCCTGATCATTAAAAGTGTCTCAAGTATATGAATTTAAAATAATCTTTTTCTCCCCTGTTTAATAAAGTCATCGCTACCAGGGGAGGGGAGGATAAAAGAAGAAGTTTATTGAAGTAAATTTCTTTATCATTCCAGAATTCACAAAAACTTCCATATTAGCCAAAAGCCAAATACATATAAACAAAACATTACTGCTACTTTAAAGATAGCATATCTGTAGGTCCACCAGTGCCAATTTGGGTCATATTTCAGGGCTCTGGAATAATTCTCTTAAAGTCCTTCCAGCACTGCATAGGGATCTTGGTGGAGGAAAGCTTCTGGCTGGAAAGCCCCCGCAGAAGTGGAGGGAGCCCTGGAGAGATTTGCGCTGGTAAAAGCTCTCTCTATTCCAGCGATCTAATTTAGGGCTAAAGACACACAGTGTCTGCACCCTTCAATTCTACTTGCCACCTTATTCCAGTCAAAAATTCAAAGGCTGGACTTAAACTTGCAAACTGCACAAGTTAGGAAGACCCTTGATGGAGTTAAATAGATGCAAAGAATTGTCTATCAAGTTTTTGACTCTGGTTTGGAGCCCTCAAGGATGGGAAAAAAAAAGAAAATAATTGTGTAATATATCAAACTATGATCCTGATTTATCCAGAAACAAAAACTGGCACAAAATAGGGAAATTGTGTACTGGTTTCAAAATGAGAAATGACTACACTTTTTCTGAAGCAAAATAAAGCCTAACATTCAGATATGTTTTATAAATATTCAGGAAAAGGGCCAACAATTTTGATCTGGCACCGCTTGCATTTGTCTCTGTGCAGCAAGAGAAGCAACCTCTTATGACTGTAGAGAGGAGCCGGTGCCAGCAAGACTCTCAATCTCTTTTATTTTTGCAGCTCAGGAACTGGCAGCAATGCTCTGTTCCTGCTGTGATGTTCAAGTGACAGACATGGCCTGCCATACATCTTAACACGTGTGCTGGGCTGCAGAGTTGCTTTCTAACTGCTGCTTTTTTCAAAAGTGATGTTTTTTCTTATAAATCCCAGCTGCGAAGGGGCAGCATGAAGCAGGAGCAGTCTTTGTGGTAGTGGTTGCGATGTTACCTGAGCTGCAAAACTAACACTTCCTCTCACCACCTCCAAGTTTTCCAGAAGCCAAACAAATGCAGCATCCAGTCTCTCCAGGAGATTTTTCCCGTTCCCAGAGCATTCAGTTACTCCAAGTTTTCTCCATCCTACAGCTACCAAGCAAGCCAAGCAATGATTGCCTCCCACATCCAGATACATCCCACACCTGTAGCAACTCATGCTACCAACCACCTACTGGTCCACTCCCCATATGTCTGCCCATTTCTCCAAGGAAGGCAGCTACCAGCTTTCCTGCTCCACACATATGGGCATGCTCCAAATCCTACCCTAACACTGCACTGGCAGGTTGAGTTAATTAAAGGCTAACACTTGGCACAAACCAATCTGCAACATGCCTCAATGAGTTTGAGAAACTGTCCCATGTGGAGCCACACAGAACTTGGTAGATCTGTTAACAACAGAAAACAGATGGTAATAGTGCATTTCAAAGGATCTTAAAGAAAAACTCCCAACACAGGAGCAGAATTTCAGTTGCTACAAGTGCTGTATGCTAGGATTTCAAACAAATTGTTGAAAAGAATCCTCAAGTCTTCAGCCATTAAAAAAACCCTTGCCAGATCTGAAGTTCTGCTCACAGCTCTTCCTGGGGCAGTCAGGGAGTATTTCTTCTCTCTGTTTTCCTTGGCCATGTTGGTCTTCTGAGAGCCTTATATTTTTGCTTCTCCTTGCCCTTTGGCTTTTCTTCAGCTTC
Organism: Thryothorus ludovicianus; assembly: GCA_013397245.1. Taxonomy (NCBI): domain Eukaryota; kingdom Metazoa; phylum Chordata; class Aves; order Passeriformes; family Certhiidae; genus Thryothorus; species Thryothorus ludovicianus. The sequence continues at coordinate 997,075 of VZTB01037520.1, forward strand.
CATTAACAGCTTGGATAGAAAGAAGCTAAATACTTTCTTACATTGTGCCTGCTTCCAGCTCTGATGTTTAGAGATACTTTGGGACCTTACAAAGTGGAGAGTGGGCTTAGAGGATGGCCTTTCCAAGAGCTATCTGGAGATGAGTAGACCTCAAATGTGCCACCTCTTGGTGCAGTTGCTGCTGCTTCTGAAGCTACCCCACTACTCTGGCTTGCATATGAATTGGTGCAAGAGAGGAGGAAGGGAATAAGCTGTTCACTGAGTAATGAGATGGATTATTCATGGCCCTGACCGATTTTGGAGCAGCGTCAAAGTGCTGTCAATAGCTGATGGTAAATAGCCAAAAAATGAAAAATGATCCTTTTGTGGGCTGTGTCAGCAGTATCAATCACAGCAGCATCCAAAAATCATGGAATAGATACAGCACATTTCTGACTGCTGATGTTCAAGCAGAATAAATTATAAATGGACATAAAAATCAGGACATATCACCTTAAGCTCATTTGTCTACTCACACTTCTTTCACACACTATACAAAAATGGAGCATTTTTAACATGTATCTGGTTTTTCTCAATTGTTTCTTTTCCTACTTACAAATTCTTAGGTTTGTTTTAGTGTTTTAGTGTGATGCATTTTTTGCATGCTTAGGTTTTATTTTCAGGAAGAACACAGATTTGTTGTAATATAAAACCTAAATAAGTTATGCTGGAGGGTACTATGGAGAGGCACAGCTGGGGGCATTAACTGATTTCAACTTTGCTGCAGAGTAATTCCAAATGCAGACTTTTTGCCTTCAGTGTTTCAGTTAAAAAACCAAACTAAACAAATGTAAGTACAGGAAAACCTCAGCATCTCTCAGGAATTTTAAAAATGTCTCTTAAATTTTCTGTTTCTGAAAAACAGAAAAAGAGCCCTTATAAACTAATGTGGAGGTCCACATAAGAGACATAAAGTAGACAGAACAGTGGTGAGAGGTGTGACTCTTCGGGCAGTGAGTTTTCTTCAGACAATCAAGCCTATGCTTTTATATTTTATGCAAAGCCAGTACGTTGGTGACAGTTTTGATTTGGATTTCTTGAGCTTACTGTTGTGTAAAAGAAATCAGTAACAGTGATAATGATGAACATTTCAGGAAATGTTATTTCTCAATTCTTTGTGCAGGTCCTGGAGAATGGGGATAAAATGGGGACTATTCTAATACAGAGTACTTGGTAAAAATCTCCTTTAATAGTAGGATTTAAAATATTGCTTTAATAAATTTTGGAGAAATTTTCACAAATTTTAAGTTGAAGTTATTGAATTTCTTTAACTTCTTTTTCCTTTTTTTGCTTAGCAACCCACAGTATTAACAAAATCACTATGTCTATTTTCATGCCTTTACATTTTAACCCTGGATTTTAAGGTGAAAACATAATTCAAATATCTAATTAACTTCTTATAGCAACTCTTAAAACTATTCTCTTAATTGAACTTCAAAATAGATTAGTTGCATTTCCTTCAATGCTTATATCTCTCCTTCTAATAATCTTGGATTTTATTTTTTTTCCCTTTAATTCTATATTATTCAGTTAGTAACTTTTTTTTATGTCTTAGTTTGGGAATTATTTAGGCAAAATCCTATGGTCATTAATGGAAGACCTGATGCTCCAATATTATTTATATGCATGTTATTTATATAGTGAGCAAGCTTCTTGCTCCTCACTGTACATGGTACAATATACTAATATACTAATTTCTAAAGCATTTAGTACAAACATGTACCAACACACAGTATAAAAATCTGTAATTAGAGTGCTGCCTCTTTTTACTTGGAGCTGTATTAATAAGCATAATATTAAATTTATTATACTAAAAATCAGCTTCTTGCAAGTCCTCCGCTAATGAGAAATTTTAATCCTATGTGGGAATTCATATCTAAGTGGATGCAAGTAATTAGCTTCGTATTCTAGCTTCAGCTTAGCGTTAAATTCCAGTGAGCATCAGTGGGAACTTTAGACCTAGGACTGAAATTGTTCACAGTGCTTGACAGATTTGTCAACCATTAATTTTGCACGGACTGTGCTTATTAAACTAAGTTCTCATCCTAGGCCAAAGTTTGGTCTTTTTTACAGTTTGGGAGTTTGATTATAAGGATTGAGGTATTAGAAAAAATGCTAGCAGTAGCTCTTTATATATGGCAGCTTCAGAATGACTTTGCTGCCCATCTTCATTTGAAAACCCCCTCCTGAAGCCAGAGGGGCAGCTGATGGGCAGCGTTGGTGCCCACCTGCAGACATATGCGGCTGCGAGGCGCCGGGTCCTGCTCCATGCTGCAGCCCCTGGAGCACCCCCAGCCTGGGCTTCTGTCCAGGTCCCTGCTCCACCCGGCTCTGGGACTAGGCCAGCTTGGGAACAAAATTGTTTAGCCCACCTGAGACTTGGATTTTCTTCCACACCATTAACTTCCCTCATAAGCTTCCTTGTTCCGTAGCTCCAGCCAACTCTTGCTCTTCACTCTGCTCTTGCCCTCCGTGCTGGGGAGGTTTGGGATGCTCCCATTCCTCTCCTGATCCATCCAGTGTCTTCCCTATGCCAAGGGTGTGTTTTTCTCTCTTTTTCTTGCCTCCTTGCAATCTCTTCCCTGCCCTCCTGGGGAGCAGGCATACCGAGCCAACAGGACATGCAGCTGAGGCTGTAGCTGAGCTAGAAAGTGTCACGGGCTTCCTGGAAACACAAATTGATCTACAAATGTTTTTGAAGGGTCCTGAACCTCTGGCTGTGCTAAACTTAACAGTTTATTTATCATGTCCAGACACACATTTAACAGAGGAACCTTATCAAATTAAAAAGAAAAGGCCTCATGTTCATTTGAAAATGGCTTACATATACAAAATATGCACTTGATAGAATTTAGCATGTACAGCAACAATAATATTTCTACAGCCTGTTTGTTCAAATTATTTTAAAAGGCTTTTTCAATGAGTAATTATGGTTTAGAAATCTCTTGTTGGTAGCACCTTCAATTCATGGCTGTGGAAACCTAAAGCACTTGGAAGAAAACATTTTTATAATTTGTCTAATTTAAAACTTGAGTGAAAATAGTATTTTCCTTTAAATTAATTGCATGACATGAGTGGGTAAACACTTTAAAAACTAAGGGCAATATTTTGTATCCGAGATGGCAGTCTTTAGACATAACTTACTATTTGGATGAAAAACATAAAGAAGTTTAATAAAATGCTAGATGGTTGTACACATATTTTTACATACAAAAACAATTAATTACATGTAGTTTTTGTTAGACTATGTCACTGCAGTGTGGTGTCTGGAAAAGAATTAAACAATGCAAAAGGATTTGAACTACATTTGTCACATTGTCCCAAGATAAAAATCAAAGTTCTATCTCTTCCAAAGCAAATTGCTGCAGAAAAGCATTACAGGGACTGTCTTGGTCAGAGCAGTAACATACAATGACATTCTTCACTGTTACAGAAAATCAGTACAATTCCATTTCCCTGCCTCCCAGCAGGGCAGCTTGATGCACTTACATTAAATTCTCCACCTGTTTCTTAAAATGCTTGCTGTTTATATCTTCAGGGTTCTACCCTAATTTTAGCTACAAAGAACCCTCTAGCTCTAGAAAACAATTCATTTCAGAATTGTCTTGCTGTATTTTTTAATGTGTTTAAGAAACAAGACCACCTTGAAATAAAATGGGGTTTCATTTAAGAACTTAAGCAGTGTCATGCTAATCTTATAACATCTTTGCTTACCAATGACTTTTTTCTCTGAGTTTGCTGCCGTCTTAGATAAGAACCCTGGTTAGTTCTGCTGGAGCCTGTTTTACTGTTTTGTTAAGGCCATAATACAATAAACATTCCATGAAGGATGATAATGAAGACCCACCATCGTCCCTGAGTTGCAGCAACATAAACTGAGATAGAAAGCAAAACTAAGAAGCAATAGTGGAAGGACAGAGGAAGGACAGCAGCCCCTAAAATGGCTCTACAGATAAGAGAAACAATCTTAAACTAATCTTCTGAATCATTAGCATTGAAATAGTTCATACCACACAAGACTAATGATTGTTCTCTACAGTAGTGGAAAAGGCTAAAAGAAAATGAACTTTTTTTCCATGTACAACAAAAGTAATTTAATAACCCACTTTTACAGCATCTTCATATGAGCTTTGCTCTATAGATTAGATATTAGTCTGTTTTAAAACAGACTCTAAGCTCTGTTTTTGTATGTCAGATTTATTGTTCACATCAATGACAACTTGAAAATATTAGGGAGTAGCCTTCTCTGTAGAAAAAACATTTAATGCAAAACAATGCTGCAAAGTTTCACATGTTGTCCTTACGATTCAGTACTTAGCAGAAAAGGACACTTAATAAAGTAAAATGTAATCCAGTTCTTTGGGCTGTTTTCCCTCTCTGGGCTGCTGAATACATCACCAGTTACTAGAACAGAAAGCACTTATTTTTGTATGAGTGGCCCAAAAGCTCAAATTCTTTCACCTTTCACAAAATAAAATGGTAGCAGTGATATCCACTCAGACTGTGAGGAGGTGAGTTTCCTGAACTTGTGGTATTTTGAAGGGGAAAGATGGGGGGTATAGCTAAAAAATTTTGAATGTGCACTCAAAGCTTGGGGCTTAATTTGAGTTTGTTTTTCAGCTAAGTAATAAACAGCTGTAGAAGTCAGCAAGTCTGCCACTTCATGGAGGAGAAACTAGAAATATGAAGTCTAATCGTTTCCTAAGCATAACTTGTTCTGTTTACACACATAAGCCTTAGTAAACATTTTTTCCAGCTGTTCTCTATATCCCTGAGAAAAGCTGTGTCCCATGTACTGCAGAGTAGCATACACAGAGATCAAATTATCTGACGTTTTAAGTAACCAACAATTGCTGTATAGAAGTTGCATATCATATAAGCATGGTGAGGCTTGTGGGCAACATTTGCTGTGTACAGGTTTTGCTTAATATGAAGGGAGTAGAGAGTATCTTTCTTTGTAGCTGTCATCTTCAGTCCAACCAGAACAACAGCTGTGGTGGCTGCAGCAGACAGAAGGGTAACTGCTAAATGCATTCTGCATGCAAAAGCACAAATCCTGTTTATGTCAGACTGATTGGGGATGCTGTGAAGGAGCATGGCAGATTCCTGCTTCACAGCTGGGCTGGCCTAGAGACACAATCTGCCTCGTTGTTTTGGCTGTGTGTAAACCAGCATCTGTCCTTTGCCTGACCGGAACCACTGCACACTGCAAAAAATAATCCCACTGAAATACAATGTGCACATTCTGGTATAATCTGGACTGATAATCTTTAACATCACTGAATATTGATGAGAACCTGCTATGAGGCCTCCAGGTCTCTCTGTAGGAATACTGTTTTACCAGCAGAGATGAAGACTAGATTGACATAGTTGCAATTTGTCCCTCTGGTCTCATCACAGCTCATGCTCAATACACTCATGCTAAAATACAGTCAGAAGCTGGAAGATACACATATACACTTTTCCTGTTGTCCCCAAAGGTATTCATTTGCATGACACTGTTATTTTTCTTCTTGTCTGCTTTGTCTATTTTGGATTCAGTGTGTTGCAGGAACTTGTAAACACTGTTTTACTTCAGGTTATACTTCTGGTAAAGGTTCCATACCCTTAACTCTAATAATTTATTATATTACTCTTGTATATATGATTTATGTCACTCTTGTATTAGAACTTAGATGAAAGCAGACACTGCAATAGCCACAAGCGTTTTGATAAGGGGGATCCTCTTGTTAAAACCAGAGGAGAAATGCTTTCAATTCTGCCCTTGATGTGTGGCACCAGTCTTAGTTCCTTATATAATCAAAGAAGGAAGAAATGAGTGGAAAAGCTAGGAAATAATGAAATGCATGACCTAGAAAAGGAAGAAGTGAAATTAAAAACAAATAAACATTTTGTGCACCACAGTTTAAGAAACCTGGGATGGCAAAAGATTTTTAAGCTAGCAAAACCCCAGGAAAGAGTCTAATTTCCATTTTACATCTCATGTGTCAATTTTGGTTTATCACTTTTATATGGATTATCCTGAAGCCTCTACCCAAGGAGGGTAATCTTTTCTTTTTTATGTGAACATCAGCTTCAGGACATCCATATAAAGACAATGCCCCTCATGCTGTTCAAAAATTAGTAAGAAGTTAGCTTCAAAGAAAGAAAATGGGAGAGGAAAATATCGAACCATGTTGCTTTTTATCAGAAGTCAGTGTTAAATGCCTTATGTGCTTTATTCACAATGTTCTTACTGAGTCTATACTGAGGCTTGTCCATGAAAAAAAATTAAATACAGCTAGCTACAGATGAACACAAATTACCTGGAGCAGAATATTTTAGATTAATGAGTAATACAACCTTCTTTTTCTAAAATTAATTTTATGTACAACGTATAAATAAGTAAAAGAGATAATTCAGCTTCATTTGGGACTGATAAATTTTCAGGAATTAGTCATCTGATTAAGTGTATAAGACAGGAGTTCCAGGCTGTGATTCATCTGAAGTACACTAAGCAGGATGAGATTCTTAGTGCTCTGACTAGGTTAAGACTCTATACCAAGATAATTGCTTCTTTATTTGTTACCCTCTTGGCTTGTGCTGGGGACAAAAGCAGCATGTTGGATCTACTTCCATCAGCAGACTCTTCTTTAGTATGGAAAGCTGGGAACTTGCTGTCCCAGGAGTCCTTTTGTCACTAGGGTGTTGTTTAATTCATCACCTTCTCCTCATAACAAGTGTGAGGGATTTTTTAGAGCGTTACAAGTGCCAGTTGCAGATGCACTAGAGATGAGTTTTAAACTTTAGTGTGGTGAGTTTACTTTGGATATGATGACCTCTCTATGCCTTGCAGGAAGTCAGTGAGCTTAATCACTCTCTCAATAAGCCCAGAAGCCTTTAAAGCCTCCTGTGGCGTAAACAAGGGAAGAAGATATCTGTTCCCGCAGTGATGAATTGCAGTTACACACAGGCATCTCCTCTGGGGAATGTGGAGGATGACTCTCAGAAGCATTACAGGTTGTATGAGTATAATGTGACTGCATGGTGTGACATAGAACCTTTTCTTCTCTATTTATAATTTATGTTTTATGGTAACGAGATACATCTCCTTTTAGTCCTTCTTGTTCTGCGGGTTCAGAGGTTGAGAGTGTTTCTCTTGTTTGTAAAGAGAAATTTCCATCAATAAATGAATTTTGTCAATATAAATCAATGTAGTATCTTATAATATATGTCAATATAGTATCTTATTGATATCAAATGCAATACGTTAACTGCCTTTCTTCATCCTTATAAAAATTTTTGGCAGTTTTTTGCAGCCCTTCAAGCTCTTAATGATGTGGATGAAGAATATTAACTGACCCTACCAGGGCTTTAGATTTAGTCCAGGAGCCATGATAAAGTGCAAGCTTTGCACTAAAATGTATTTACTACCTCATCATAAAAGTCTATGAGATGGATTCTGAGCTCAGCATTGGTAACTCACAGAAAGAGGGAGCGTGAGTTCCTGGGTTGCTTTTGGCATTTGCATTGTGTCATTCTGCTGCCTGGAGGGTGAGATACACACCACTGTGACCATGTCGTGTGCAGCACTTGTGCAGCTGTGCTGCGTGTAGTGGAGTGCTGCAGGGCTCGAGCTGCTCAATTCCTTGGGCAAACTATGGTTTCCAAAGGCAAACGTGCTTAGAATTGCCCTGGTGTTTGTCACTCTGACCTTCAGGTATTGTGGAGCATATTTACACAAAAATCAAATTGTATAACAATTCCACCAAACTTCTATTATTTTCTTTTTTTTCTACATATAATACTTAGGGCAATATTGTGATCTCAGCAGATGTATATTTTGGTTTGTAATAAGTTGAATAAGAAGGCTCTAATTGCTCAGTGCCTTAACCAAATCCACCTTTTATTCTTCCTGTGCTGAAACATCTCTTTGTAGGCTGGAACTTGAGTTTTCTTGAATGCTAAAAACTTTATCAAGGACGTATCCAGTAACATAATGGTATGTTTTCACTGCCAGTGAAACTATGTTTCATGTTCTAAGAGGGAAAGTATTCACTATATCATGTTACACGTTCTTAATTTGTGGCAGCTGGACTGACAAACCAGAGTGTGTACAGCTCATCTTTGTGCAAGTTTTGTATTACTCCTGGATGTTCTGCATGCTTTGGCAGGACTGCCAAGACACTCAAATTCTGTCAGAAAAAAAAAATTCTCTTTGGATTTTAGATTTGAGATAGATTGGATGGAACGGATCTAGAATATGACACTTACTAAGATAATTACTCCTATCATTTAGATGGTGATAAAGTTCCTAGAGAGGCTTGAAAATTAAGCAAAATTAGAAAGGGAAGGAAAAAAATTCCCAAAAAACAAAAAGAAAAGAAAAAAAGAACTTTAATTGTTACTGAAATCCCTCCAATGGCCTTCTATGTACCCTATAAAAGGAAGTATGAGTATTACAACCACTTTAAATTTAAGTCTGAATCAACAGAATTGCAGAAGATTCACTGTTTAGATTTTCAATCAGATGCTGTAAGTTGAATTAACAGAAATAATAAATAACATTTGGAGAAAAACCTGATGTTTCAGATGATGAAATTGCCTCTTTATTTTTTCAGACTATGATGTAGGGTATTCTAGTCAACTAAGATGACATTTCCATGTGTCATTTACCTTCATAGACATTAATGAGTTTTAAACAGAAACTGGGATGAAATATAGCAGAAAAGGGGTGTTTTTCACTTGCAACAACATTTAAAAATATTTCAGTTGCATTTTCATTTCATCCAACTGCTGATGAGGATAAAATACCATTCCTCTACTGTACCAGTCAGTCTCAATGCCTGTTATTTTCACAAACATAAATATGGCACGTTCACTGTCTCTTCCAAGGTTTTTTCATAATGCACCAAATCTAATCTGCTCTGAGTGTTTGAAGGTTTTCAGTGGAAGGTTGTGATATTAAGTCTTGAAAACATGAGAGGCAAAGCTTTGCTTATGGCTCTTAACAGTACTCTGATGTCATTTCTTGTACATAAGATATTTCTATAATTGCTTACAATGCTTTGAGGTTCTGATTAAAGCAGCTTGGTGCAGGGGTACAGTAATTTCTTTAGGTGCTGATTCCAGTACTTTTTTGACTCAAAAAACTATTAGCTTTAGAACATGTTGTTAATTAAATTAGCCATTATGTCATAATTGTGCCACAATCGTTGTACTATATATACAAAACATATAAAATAGTAGGTTTTCAATTGCTACTGTTCGTACAATCTACAGCCATCTCTCATTTCCAAGATGTGAGCAAGCAGGAAAGTAGTGGAGCCTCTCACTCATTCAGCTCAAACTGCAATGAAACTCAAGTTTGTGGAAAAAAAACAGATACAAGAACAAAAAGATGGAAAGTAGACCTATAAAGTAGTAAGAATGAAAATAAGAACATCTCTCTTCAAAAAAGTCTTCACCTTTCACTTGTTTTGGTTCATGTCCCAGTCTAATAACATCTGATTTTAGTCTGATTTAGACGAACTTACCCATCCTTTTCTGCATTCCCTTCCTGTCTTCCATGTCACACTTCAGTCTGCTGTCCTCTGGAAGCTCAGGTGTCTATGTATGTGTTTTGTGTTTTTGGATCACTACAGAATTCATTTTAAAATAGGAACTGGGTTAAAAACCTAATGTAAATAAAGAAAGACCACATTAAAAACAAAGAGTGGTGTTGTTATTTTTTCAAACTGTGAGTTTCATTCACTTAGGAAAATACAAGTTGGATGGCTGAGTCAAGAAAAAAAGAGCAATAGAATTGGAGGTGTGTGTTATTTCAAATGAAACTTAAAGAACTTCACGGCTTAAATGTTTTTTTGCCCTTCTCCTCCACTTTTCAAATATCAGAGGTATCATAAAACCCAGCATGGCAATTTGATGGTGCTTACTGTTTGGAAACACTGCCTATTGCCTCATTTTGCAAAGGGCCTGTTATAATTAGACCCATATACTTTCTTTTAGGTGTAACTTAAGGCTATGGCTTTTCTTGTATTCTGGAGCAAGAGACAAAGAGGGATGTTCATTGTCCTGCCATGAAATGCCTCTCCAGCTGTGTCCTGGGTGAGAGGTGTGTGTGCTGTGGGCACCTGTGTGTGTGTGAGGCAGGGCGTGTGAATGCAGCCCTGGGTCGGACCGCAGCTGTGCCCACGGAGCTTGCCAGTGCACCCAGTGAGGTGGCCAGGGAAGGTCAAACCCAGCTGGCCACTGGGTTGGTGAATTTGTCCCTCAGCAAGAGCTGAGAGGGTCTCTAAGTGCAGCCCTGGGTGCAAAAGCTGCAGGAAGGCAGCTGAAGTGAGCGCTGATCCTTGCCTGGACCCACAGATCACACCTTATGTAAGGTGACCACCAAGGTGACTTTCGTCCTGGATTTTAGTGATTAAAATTTTAAAAGGTCATAAAATGTTAGGAGACAAGATACACAGTGAACAAAGGGTTAGTCAAAAGTTGTAATAGTTCAAATAAATTAAGCCTAAAAAATGATAAGCATTGAAGCACACTGTTGTTACAGAGCAATATTGCAGATAAACCCAGTTCCCACAAGAATAAAGTTGCAGGAACTTAATATTCCTTTTAATAACTTTTCCCCATCTTTAGAATCATCTAGGAGAGATATGGCAAAATTCTGGGTTTTTACTGCTACCTGACTTGTCTCACTCTGTTCTGTCACTTTGAATCCCACACTCATCAGGAAGTGACAGATATTTTCACAGGCCAAGAAAAACAACAACCACTAAAACAAGAGAAGAGGGAGATTTATAAGATCATTCCAAAAGTATTATTTAAAAGACTCTTTTCCTCTCAAGAAATAAATTTTTCAGGGACAATGTGAACCCAGGAACAATGTCAAAAACTGAAAGGCCTGAAGTGTTTTGGAATTGGATGGTCATGTAATACCTTCTTTGTACCACTATGAAACAAAAATAAGCATCTAGTCCAAGGATTCTTTTTATTTTTCCTTCCATTGTAGAATCACTAATAAGGACGTGTCTGATTATGCAATGCTGGATAAAACAAGGTGGAATTACTAAGACTTTAAATAAATGGTGTGAAAAAACATGGATTTTGCTAGCAAAAAGGCAAGGACAAAAAATGAGTTAATTCAGATATTTTTAAAGGAAAAATACATGTTTTAATGCTATAAATAAGCACTGTAGTATTTAAATCTGCCTGATCTCTGTGATAAAGACACAAATTATATATCCATAACTGTTAATGAGACATTTTTCCCTTTTATCATTTTAATTGATAATTATGAAGGCAACTCAAACTAAACAAAATAGACCTTAGAAGGAGTAAACACAACCTATTTCAGCAGATAAGGCTCTAAAGTAATTACTAATGTCTCCTTCACAAAGACATCATGCCTTGTAGAATCTAGGGGGAAGAATGAAAGATCCTTGATTACTTTTCTTTCCTACCTGCACTCTTGCTCCCATTTACACTGTCTGGGGTTTGGAACACCTCAACGTTTTTTTTCAGCGCATGGTTTGAGCAAATGGTATCAACTAAACCTACTTTTCCTGTCTTTTCCCATAGAATCTAATAAATGCTCTTTGATTGCTTCATGTCTAACAACCTTATGCAGTATACTTGCCTATATATCCTGAAGTCTTCTATCAGATTTGGATGGACAAAAAACAGAATCTGAAACGATGAAAGAATGTCTACATCTGTCTTTGTGTGATGGTCAGTGGATGACTATAGTTGAAATAAAAGCATCAGCCACATTATCAGGATCAGTCTTCATTTATGTGTCTTCCTTTGATCTTTTGTAGATAAAAAAGAGCAGTCCTGCGCTTTTCATCCTGGTAATGATTTCCTAGCCTTTGCCTCTAAAGCTGTAAAATTTCACAGATTTTAGTTTCTGCTAGTTTGACATGTATCTAAACGTGCTTAGTTCCTAAGCACAGTTAGAATGCATCAGAGAATAACCTTAATTCAGAGAATAACCCTAACACAAGAAATGAATACAGTTTTATAACCTTTAGGGTTTTCACAAAAAAGGATTTTGACAGTGGCAGGTATTTTTCAAAAGCTGTGATCTTATGTTAAATTTCACAAGTTATATGATAATTTTGGAGAGCTGAATCACATACATCACTGATATACAGAAACAGACCACAAGAAAATCTTGCTTCATTTTAAGTAATTATACACAGAATAAATATGCAGGAAGTATCACAGAAACCCTTGATTTTTAAAATTGCATCTGCCACTGCTATGCATCTAGTAAGGATGTACAGAACATTCTGAGATAGAAATGCAAAAATCCCAAGACGATGGAATTCATCCTTCTGGAAGTACAGCATATGTTATACTACACTTGAGTCAACAAATTGGCATTTCTGGAAACATAGATGAAACTATGATTCCTAACATGTATCAACAAGATTTGATATAGCTTTAGAACACGGAAGTAATTTTTCAATCTGATTTTAAATGTTCAACTAGAACCAGTAAAATTAAAACAGCATGGCAAAGGTGATTTTCAGAAGTAGTATATCTGTGTTGGCCTGCGATTAACATGTACAGCACATCTGACTCATTCTTGGCTGTATCAGGTTTATGTGGAAAGGTTTTGGTAGTGCAGGGGCTGAGAGGTGGCTTAGAATGGACAAGGGGAGACTCAGGGGAGACCTTGTTGCTCTCAACAATTACCTGCAAGATGAGTGTAGCTAGTCTGGCATGGGTCTCTTCTCTCAAGTAACAAGCAATAGGACAAGAGAAAATGCCCTCAAGTTGCACTAGGAGAGGTTTAGATTTGATATTCAGATAAGATCCTTCACCAAAATAGGTGTTGAACAGTGGAACAGGCTGCCCAAGGGAATGCTTGAGTCACCATCCCTCGAGTTTATTAAAAGATATCCAGATGTGGCACTTGGGGACAAGATTTATTGGTGGACTTGACAATGCTGGGTTAAAGTCTGGACTCAATGATCTTCAGGGTCTTTTTCAATCCAAATGACTCCATTACTGTGTAAGAAGCTGCCAGAAGCCTCCTCCATTTCAGACAGAGCAAATGACAGACGGCTCCAAGGTGGACCCACTGCTGGCTGAAGCTGAGTCCGTCAGTGACAGAGGTGGCACCTCTGCGGAAATGTATTTTAGAAGGTGGGAAAAGAAAGCTGCACAACTTCATCCAGAGAAAGGAGTGAGAATACACCAGAGAAGCAGCCCTGCAGACACCAAGGTCAGTGGAGAAGGAGAGGGAGGAGGTGCTCCAGGCACTGCAGCAGTGGCCTCTGCAGCCTGTGGTGAAGACCATCGTGAGAAAGGCTGTCCATGCAGCCCATGGAGGACCATGTTGGAGCAGATTTGCTGGCAGGGCTGGTGACCCCACAGGCTTGTGACCTCATGATGGAGCACACTGGTCCTGAAAGACCGCAACCCGTGGGATGGACCCCACACTGGAATGGGGAGAGTGTGAAGAGGAAGGAGCAGAAGGGACAAAGTGTAATGAACTGACCACAACCCCCATTCCTATTCCCCTGTGCCACTCAGGTGGAGGACGTAAAGAAATCAGATGTGAAGTTAGCCTAGATTACTTGTTTATGCAGTATTGCAATTTCTATGGAACAGTCCTGCTATCGATGAGAAATGTTGCTTTGACTAGATAGTCCCATCAATACTAAAGTTTTTCTTCTGGGAAATACAGTTTGAGGTTTAGTGACATGACAACAGTGTGTGGGAATGAACAGCACTATCAACTAAGACAGTTCAATTCATAGCAAACACATTTCCTGGTAGTGTAGCTTCACTTAAGCCAGTGAATCTACCCTGACAAGAAAATCACTGCTGCTGCAAGAATTAGACATACACCTGACTTGATTTTCAGAAATGCTGAATCTTTAACAACTTTCACTGTGACTGCTGAAATAAGTACCTGCAACCGGATTTAGGAGCTTTGTTAGTAATGAAATTTCTCTGCCATGGACTCTGCTAAAACTTGTGCAAATGAAATTATCTGAATATATCAGGGAGGGATGACCAAAGCTGCACTGTGAGATCTCTTTTTAATTAAAGTAGGCATTACTGAAGTCCAGAAAACTATGAGTGTTTAATATCTTGAAAAATGAAATCACTTGATTTTTACATACCTGGCCTTTGTCATTAAAGCTTGAACATTGTAGCTTTACATAGTGTATATATTTGTGCATATATATCATACATATATATAAACTTTTTTATAGTTCCCCTATCAGTAAAATAAACATTATCCTTTCTTGCTGCATCTCTGAAAACTATTATGAAACCAAGTTGGGAAGTCATGAAAAGCAATTGTGATACTTCCGAATTTTTTTTTTCCAACTTTCAAAGAATTCTTTCTATAATAACAGCCTTTTATCAAAGATCCAGTGAGAAATGCTTGAGCAACTTATGCATGATGAAATAGAATAAACAAAGAGGAGATGTGATTAGGTAAAAAAAAGCATTTCAAGGGCACTCCAATGAAAACACTTGACCAAATATAATTTACTGACTAATTATTTTAATTTTTTTGCCTTTCAACATCATAATGTGGCCTTTCATATCAAGGATATATGCAAGGCAAAGATACGTCAGCAAGAGCAACACAATAGTTTATTTATTAATTGACAAGGTGAAATTTCGTTAAAGGATGGTTATTGCACACATATCTTGGAGTTATCTATTTAACAACTACTCACCTCCTACCTCCCTGAGCCCAGCATAACCCATCTATGACAGTGAGAACTGTAACTCTTATATAATGGAACCTTCATGACACATACAAATATTCTGGAATATTTTAATCTTAATTTTTGTAAGTCAGAAATATTTTCTGAACTCAGGTTCAAGCATAGCTTTATAATTCTGACAGTAAAATCAAATATCCAGAAACTCAGGGCTTTTTGCCTGAAATCTTATTTCTGTTAAAAGAGTGCTGACACGTGTGTAAAGGCCCATATGTTTTCTTGAATCCAGGATCCATGGTTTGTGAGCACTGATGTGTGTTGATTCAACCAGAGTCCTTGTTGATCTTTCAGGTTTCAGTGCTAATATTTCTGAGGGCAAACAGTTTGGTAGCTTGAAGTCTTAGCCATTTCTAAAGGATGGACATCAAGAAATGTATAGTTTGGAATGACCCAGGTGATGGGATTACTCCAGAGCTACAGTGATGCCTTCTCAAGGCTGACCTGGAACAGAGACTAGACAGAGCAAGAGGATAAAGTAGGTATTTATTGAAAGGCCTCAATGGGTACACCTGGGCTGCACAAGAGCCCAGTTGGGCCACACCCAAGATGAACCCCAAAATGGTCACAAAATAGACACCCGATCACGAGGTCTCACACTTATAAATTCTGGTCCATTATCATATTTGAGTTAATTGTCTAATTATAGCTTATGGTAATGAAGCTGTATCCTCCGTTTTTTTCTTTCCACTTCACTGTTGTCTTTTTTCTTGAGCTTGAAATTTGTATTGGTTGTCCTTGGTCCCAACTAGAAAAGGAATTGTTTTGTCTAATTGAAGAGAGTTTACCAACACTTAATATGAAACCCAGAACAACGCACTAAAACAGCAAAGAATCTGAAAAACATAAAAGCTTAAACTTAAGCCGTCAACAGGGTACAGGCCTCTGTTCTGTTCTCAGTGCTCAATGCATCAGTTTCAGGGGGAGAGTATGGCCCTTGTCCAAGTGGGCCCACAAGTGTTACCTCCTTCTAGAGGACTCTGGCTGTGTCTGTCTTCTGTAGAACTTGTCTCTATTGGCCTGTCTGTTCTCCCATGGCATGGCATTGTGACATTGGCAGTAACAAAGCAAAGGCTGTGCTTTAGCCCACCAGAACTGCTATTTTCTAATGTGAAAGTGAAGACACACCTGCAACTGAGACAAAAACTCTTCTGGGATAAGGCTGATGTATTGTTTATGACAGATAAGGCTGAGGTGTTGCATGGGGCAGCAAGAGTTGACGCTGCTCGTCCTTACTGCAGGCTGGGATGGTCCCAGGACCATCCTTGGGTTTTGTTGTGCAGACAAAAAATTTATACACTCCAAAATACATCCTGAGGCTGCATCAAGATATGTGAGTAAGAAGAGAAGCAGAACCCCAGAGGGAGCTGTGAACTGAAATTGTCTGTCAGCATAGGCTTATGACTTGAGACAATAAGCTTGCCTGATCTGAAGATAAAAGCCCTTGGTAATCTGGAGAGTCCTAGCTTCCAACAGCATCTTTAGGAACCTAGAGCATGTCCTCAGCTTGAACAGAGATTCACGGGCATCTATCTATTTCTGAGTAAGCACTTGGAAGTGCAGAATGTGAATTTTGGCTAGAAGAAGGCCTCACATACTTTCACGATTGACAAAATCAAAATTTAATGTGGACATCTTTAGAAATGCAGAGCCCTGTTTCATTAAAAATCAGTTGGGGAACTACACTGTGTAGGAAATCCAAGGAAATCATCACGTAATTTAATGGGTTTAAAATTCAAAGAGGCGTGAACTGAAAGTATATTTGGCATAAATAGATCTTTCATATACCAGACAAAACTATAGAAGCAAAGGAAAATTTCAAGTCAGAAAGTAGTCATTAGTGGAGCATTCTTTATTTTCAAAGTTGTAGCAAATTTGTCTGCCGATATTTAGTCTCTACAATTTTCACTATCTTCATTGTTTTTTCTTGAAAGGAGCATATGTGGGCCCCTTTGAACAAATCTGTTCTTAGATTTCCGAAGATGAGTTCAAATTTAAAAAGAAATTAATAGCTCCTCTATATTATGGTAGAGGTGGGACTTGAATTCCTACACTAGAACTACAGATGCCAGTATATTTTCACTTTGAAGTTCTGAACGTCTCAAAAATTATCAGTGAATCTTTATTAGTGGAAGTATACAGGATTTTTTCTTTCTCAATTCATCTGCTTATTAATTTTGCAGCTGCCACTGATTTCTTACTTCCTAAAAGCTAGGTAAAACATAAAAGATTGGAGTCTAGTGGCGATTCCAGAGACAGATGTAGCAAATATATTCTACATATTTAGTATTTACATAGAAATATCTTCTTTTTCGCTGCTTAAAGTAAAATTTTTATTTCAATAGTAAAATAAGAACTGTACAAAGGTCTTCATGGTAGCTCCCACAGAGCTCCCAAAATAGTCTTCTTACTCTTTTAATTTGATTCTTATGACTTAAATTCTTTAGTATTGCACAAAGAGCATAGGGTTTCTTGCAGCAAGATGAAGGGAAGATGCCCTGAGAGAGGTGGCAGGTTCCCCAAATACCAACAAACTCTAACCTAAACAACCAGCGCCTCATTCCCTGTGAAAAAACCCTTCATCTCAGTTGAATACTTAGGCATCTGTGCTATGGTTTGAGGCCCTGCATGATTCATCACACCATGATACCCTCTATCCTGGCATTTTCTTTCATGTTTCGGAGTTTCCAAGAGATATTGCAAGCATTTCCACTCCCTACTTCTGAAGACGTCATGTACCACAAACTCCGTCAAATGGCAAATGCAGCCAGTTCAGACATTAAGGGATTACCCTTATCCAACACTGCTGAAATATGCCCAACCAAGCCCATGACACCTGGAAGACAACCATTTCAGAGCTGGCATTACAGGAGACAAGCCAGCACCACCACTGGCACTCCTACACTAAGAAAGATGAGCATGCATTGCTGAACAGTGTGTTGTGCAGCATTGGCACATCGCTGCAAGGGTACATAACCACACCCAGGGCAGGCACAGAAGGTGCTGCTAGGAAAAAACCCATTGTGCTGACAGTCAGTGTCACTGGGCTCCTGAACACATACCTAGATGTCTGCCATGGGCTGGCCATGCAGCCAACACACCAACATCCCACAGGCCACATGCACATCCAAGCAAGATGCAGGCAAGGAAGAAGCAGCCTGTTTTCTAGGGCAGAGGACCATACTGCCCACCTGGTCAGTCGGTCGACTTAAGGAAGGGCTCTTTGGGAGATAGCTGGCATGCTAGCTGCACTCTGGAAGAGGTTAAAGAATTTCTACACTAATATAAAAATGTGCAAAGGTAAAACCTGTGTCTGATTTAGGGTTATAGCATTCAATTTAATTCTTCTGCATAGGTAGTATAACAGTCGTTGCCCCACTCTTGGCACACCTCATGTACAGATACAGATAGAACTTTGTTTCTCATGCTTCATAGCCCCACTTGGCCATCTCTTGTTCCTCTCAGTATATATTTTATATGTTGTTATTGCTCTGAATTAATGCTGTCAACCCTTGGATACAATGTGGTTCTCTCCTGTAACTTGAAGAGGAAGTTCTTCATCGGGTAAGATGTCTCCAAGTATTCAGAATCCCAAGCCTGCAAATCAATTCTCTACCCAGTAAGGGATCTACCATGTAAGAGTCATCACTTGGTTCCAACCACAACTCCTGAGATTTCTTGCCCTGCACTTACAAATGCTTTTTTTCCCCATATCTGGAATATACTGATAAAGGAATTGTAGTAATGACATGCCTGTGGTCCTCCTTTCTTCACATTAGCTCATGAAGAAGCACACACAGAGAAGCTGGAGTGGGTGAAGGAACTCAGACTTGTGTTGAATGCTGATAACCCTTCTCAAGCCAAGTGCAGTGAAGAGCACATCAGCTGGATTTTTCCTGCTGCTGACTGTGGTAATGAATGAATGTCATTTTTTAGTAAGCACAGAACACATTTTTTCCAGCACATTTTGCCACAGTGGCGAAAACAATCAGTGTGAGATGACTTCTTTGATTCCCCCCAAAAAGTTGCCATTCCATCTGGCTTTCTGAAGCAGGAGAAACTGCCTATGCCCCAGGGAAGACACATACAATACCAAGAATTCTAGTTCAGGTTTTAAGCAGCAACAATTTTCTCCTCCATGCCCAGCTCTAGTACAAGGCTTTTTCCCTGTTCACAAACATGTAAAAGACTTGCCAATACAGGAAAAGCACTATCTATTTTCCCTTTTTTATCTCCTGAGCTCTGAAGTGCTGTTTGTTAGCAGAATAAGGAACGTGTTGCAGGCTTAGTACACAATTGCTAATATTTTATGAGCTCTAACCAATTTCTACAATTCCACCCGCTGCAGCAGCTCAGAGTTTCTTAGAACAAAAGAAACCTCTTTCTCTCTGTGTTTCTTGGTATCTGACATGGCCAAAATATTGCAGCTAAGATCAACATGAGACAGAATGAGAGGACAAAAGCAGTGGAAATTGTGTCAGGAGTACAAGAAAGATGAAGCAGGTACTCTTCATTACCTATTAATGTTTTATTTTGTATTGACATGCAATTGCAAGAAAATTATCTCATTTTCTTCCTTTCTTTGTTAAGAAACAGCTTCCTGTAACCTTATCTCTATTGAGTCTAAGATAAATTTGTATGCGTTTTCCTTATTTAATTAACTGAATCTCAAGCATAGCAGTGCTGAGCTACGGAAAGAAAAATAATATGGATATGTATTACGTTAAAAATTTTGATTGAGGAAAGCTCTTTAAATGATACCAAAGAATTGTGTCATACTTTCTGAAATGGTGACTAATGTGTTCCCCAGTGTGGCACAGAACCAAAATCAATGACAATAGATTAACTTTAATATGCTGGATGTAATGGCTACATTTTGGAAGGAACATTAGCTCAAATTGGCTTTAGCCATGCTACTAGAACAAATGAAGCCAACACTTAGAAGTTAAATGCATTCCAATCCATTTAAATGAAATGTATTTAGTCGATACTACTAAACACGCATTTTTCTTTGGCAGGCAGGACCCCGGGACATCTCTCCGATGACTTCAGGCATGAACATCTGTCAGTCACAGAGTTTTTACTAATCCATCCAATATTGAGGGTGGGTAAAACAACTTCAGTAGAAGATTAAGTTGTTTAGTGCCTTGGCTGTATACTAAAAAAACTTTTACCTACTTGAAACCAGTTAGAAAGCATTTCCAGATCCATTTGCATAACATGATAATCTTTTCTGAGCTCCTCCCTATTCCCTAAGGCAAACTGGATATGCTACAATTCTGAGATGTGCTGGCTCATGACATGTTAAGGAATATATGCCTATTTCTCTGAGCACTCACTTTTTGCAGACATTTTTACAAATCCTGAAATGATTTTGAGATGTTCTATCTTCTGTGTGTGATGTTAATTGCTTTAGAAATAGACTGCCCACTAGAGAAAGAAGTGTGAGATAGCTGACCATCCAAATCCCTACTTCATTCATTGTTTAAGAGGCAATTTTAAAATTTAAAGCCCTCTAAAGAGTCTGTCAGAGAGAGCTGGGAGGTAGAGAGGGCAGTCAGAAAAACCCTTAGGGGATTATTTCTATTTAGCTGAGCAGCTCAGATTGCTGTCAAACATTAGTGGAGTAAGAACTTTTGACTTCATGAAGTGACAATTAGAGGGGGGCCACGAGAATTCATAGATATGTGACAGCCTTGAAATCAACAGAGCTCTTCATCTCAGTAGAGGATTTATTTTATTTTTAACAGCAGGTTGCATTAGGTTTATTATGAACTATGTTTTGATTTTTTTTTTCATTGATTTACATCGCTCTGAGAAAAAAAAAGTATGAATATCCAAAAATAATTTTCTTCTTTAATTTTGAAGTGGATGTAAATGTCTCCTGCTTCAAAGGGGTCACTAACTACATGTGCATTAAGATCAGAATTCTGAAAAATCTAAAAACAAATTACAGACTATATTTTGAAGAAAACATTGAAAATAGTGAATGTTAGCATCCCTCTCTTCTGTATGTCCCTTATTTATGAAAGACTCCTAGAATTATCTATGATTTTCTGGACTGAAAATTTTGCAAAAGTGGATGTCAGTTTATATGGGACATAAGCAATCTGCTTTATGCATGATGATGTAGACAAAAGTGTTCATAATATACTGAATATGAAATTTTATATTAAAAGATAGTGCAGTTAACATTAAAAAGGAGTGGCATCTTTAAATATAACATAGAATTGAAGCTATTGAATTAATTAATTGTCAGAAAAAAGAATTGAAGTATTTAGACAAAACAGGATTTCAAAGTTCATTAATTTATACAACTGATTTCAACTTAATTGTTGGCAGACATCTATCTTCCATGTTCATTGGCATGCTTCCCCCTCTCATTTTCCCAGAAGTAATAAATACAAGATGGATGGGTGTCTCACTTGAAGCACTCTGTTTCAAAAAGATCTGAATAGATAACAGAATTAGAGTCAGTACAGGAGCTGCAAGACAGGTGAGGAGCTTGCTAGAGGGGTGACTACAACAGGTACTGCTGAAAGAATAAATACCATGCCAGCAGATGGTGATTGGTGGAGTTTTTTAAGTACTGCCCCTGAGATTAATCTTTTCCAATATTTTCATTGATGATGTTGTCTTAAAGCAAAAGCACATGCACTATAAGGCATGCAGAGTGTGCTGGCTGGGATGTATAAAAGAGGTCTGCACGAGAGAGTCCTCATGAAAGAGGACTGCAATAACTGAATGACCAGGACTGAAATAATAAATGAGAATAAAATCAGTACTGCTATATGCAAGGCAATGCACTTGGAAAAATACTGTAGATCTCAGTTGAAATTGGGAGTTCCTGCTTGGAAATAACTGATAAACCATGGGACCTGTAATCTCAACTAATTAGCTACAGGTTTATTACAAGCTATCAAGATTAAGCACCAAGGAAGGCGAATGCAGTTCTATTATGTATGAGGAAAGTATTTCAAAGAAAGAGAGGGAAATATTAATGTCATTATAACAAATACTGATCAACTCCATCAGGGAAACAAGATAAACTCCTGACTATCTGTGCTAAAAAATATGAACGCAAAACATGTACAGAGAACTACAAAATCATATCTAAGCTGTGAATATGGCCACCCCACAGTATTTTCTCCCTACATCTCACAAGAAGAGTAATCAGCTAGAAGCTATTGATGCTCTGTTTCACTTTCGTGACATGATTTTCTTCACGTAGTGTCCTGGCTTCAGCTGGGGTAGACTTAATTTTCTTTTCATTATCTGGTGCAGTGCTATGTTTCAGATTGAGGATGAGAATAATGTAGATAACACAAAGATGTTTTAGTTGTTGCTGAGTTGTGCTTACCCTAAATCAAGAACTTTTTAGCTTCAGGAAATGGAGGAAAACAGATGGATGTACATCCAGATTTCACCACAATGCAGAATGAAATCCTACTGAGTAACACAAGTGAACCTGGAAAAAGACTCATTTAAAGGAGACTAAAAGGAATCTTTTAGTCTCCTTTAAAGGAGTCTTTCATAATGTTGCAAAATTATGACTTAGCTGAAACAATTTCCTTCTATAAATAGAGAATTTAATACCAGAAGGAGAGAATCAAAATGATAAAACCATCATAAAAGAAAATGGATAAAAGCAGTCTATATGCAAGTGTACCTGGATGATAAAGGAGGTCTATAGCAAGTATCAGAGCACTGAAATCCTGAGCCACCTTTCCAAAAGATCTGCCTGTTCCTAAGATTTATTCCTTTTACAAAGAGAATTTCAAGTGCTTGGGAGGAGGAATATCAAATTTTGTGCTTATGCAAGTCAAGGCCAAGACTCAAGAAGTCCTACTAAACATATCTCTGCAAGATTTCACTAGAACCATAGTTGACAAGTGGCTGTTTTTAATTCACATTTATTTCTGTAGGCCATTATTTAACTACTTATATGCTGATTGTGTACAGCATTGTTCTAGTGTGGCAAAAGGTAAGCCTATGTTAAATGTCTTGCAGAAATTTAAGCCTGGAACAATTTCCATTCTAAGACAGAAAGAAATTACATGCTTCTTATTGAACATAATACTGTAGTAGTCAAACAGTGACTATTTGAGACCACACAAAATGCAATAAGGTACACATCTACATCACTGTTATGTAATATAGAACTAACTATTCCAACTACAGAGAGAAGTCAGAATTTGTCTTGTGTTGTTGAAAGATATTGGGCAGCTGACTGCCTTGCTAGGAAGAAACTTTTAATACTAATGCTTTTTAAGAATTCCTTTTATTTGTTCCCACTACTTGCAAATTCAAGTCCACCAATAACTAAATTGTCACGAGGAAAATCCTCCAGGGTCTAACAGAACCCAAGGACGATCAACTACTGAGCAGCTCAGTCACTGCATCTCATTTATTCTCTGTCATAACCTATAAATTATTTTTCTTTCATCTTGTTTTCAGTCCTACAGAAGAAATTTGAAGAGACAGTCTGTGCCTATCTCAGAGAACGTGACTGATCCCCTGACACGGTAAATTTGTGGATCTCCTTTATGGCCTCTGACTTCGTGTCAGGCAACTGACTTGAGGCTGTAGCTCCCACTCCAAGAACAGGACAGCTAAAAGGAACACCCAGCCGTGTGACATTGAAGTAATCCCATGACTCCAGGACTTTGTGATGATGCCAAGATCTGCAGCCATTGAGCCAAGCATGACTAGCAGTCCTGCAGCATTTCCCACCTAGGCAGTTTTTCAGCAGAACAATAGAATGGAAGGCAATTGATATCAGTGGTATGATTTCCCAAAAAAAGAGTAGAAGTGCATGCTTCCATTATTTCAGAGCCACACACCTCAGCACTGCCAGATATGGCATCACCATAGACATGTGACTTATAATTGTATTTGCAGCAGTGATTACACCAGTGATGGACGCAGAGCCCTCTCCCAGTAGTAAGATTTTGCCTGATTAATATGGTCAAATGCCTACCAAATATCCCCAAACCTTGTTTTTCCCCCCCTAAAAACTTGAAGCAAAGCCATGGGAAATGCAGTCAGCTTCTGAGAAATGCAGAACTTGTTGGCAAGATATTACTCTCTGCTGGAGGCAGTCGGAGGACTGGTTTCAAATTTCCAGAACAATTTTCAAGCAGCTCCTGTTCATCACAGTGTTTGCCTTCTGCTCAACCCACAATTATCCTCCATTTTGTCTTGGTTTCTTCAAAAAGCATTCTTCATGTCCTTGATATTTTGTATTGCATGTAGATGTTGAAGTGCTGGTAGTGAGAGCCTCCAGGTGTGGCAGAGATGAGAAAGAGAAGCTCTAGAGTGGAACAGAAATCCACATGTCAGCCTGTGGAAGACTGCAATCTGGAGCAGGGGAAAAGAGTGAAGAGGAAGGAGAGGGTAGACCTGCTGCTATTTACTGACTTGTACATATTATCCCCCAGTGCACCCTTCACATCCCTCTGTGCCTCTGGGTGGGGCAAGCGTAAAGGAATGAAGGGGTCTGAAGGAATTAAGATCTTGGGAAAGAGGAGATGAAAGCTTGTTTCAGTGTTTGGGGTTTGGATTGTACCATTCTAATGTGTAAAAAGATTGGCAATAAATTGATTCTTGGCAAGTCAAGTCTGTTTTGCCTGTGCCAATAATTGGAAAGCAATGTACCTGTGTTTATCGCCACCCATGAGTTTTCTCATTCCTGATTTTTTTAAAATTTTTTCTTATTTTCTCTCTCAATCCCCCTGGGAGCATAGTACAGGAATAAGTGAGCAGCTGAGTGAGAGTCTGGTTGTTAACTAAGACTAGTCCACCACATATTTACATCTGCAAGATATATATAGAGATAAAAACGTAGCTGCTCCCAAGGCTGTAGAAGAAAATAAAATCCTAGGAAAGAATGAAAATAACTCAGTTTGCTTGCAGTTTCAACTGATTTCTGCTCAATAGTGCTTCTTTTCTGTATCAGTAAACCTATTGTGATAAGAAGCATTGGTATTTCACTCTTTAAAATGTAATTCTTTTTAGGAATTTTTTCTCTACCATATCAAGCCACAGACTGGTCGGGTGTTACACACAAAAGATCCCTTTCCTTAATCCGGTGAGACCCCAGCTGGAACACTGCATCCATTCTTTGTGGTCTCCAGCACAGTTAGGGCACGGATCTGTTGGAGTGAATCCAGAGGAGGGACAGCAAGATGATCTGTTCCACACTCAAATGGTTTCTCAATCAGGATGAAGTCTTTGAATAGCTCATATATTAGTGAGGTCCTTTGGAGGTTTATCCTCCTTTTAAGGAACAAGGGAGGAAAGAAGCTTTAGGTTTAATGATGTGTTTTTCTAATGGAACTCTGGTCCAATCTGATTCTTTGTTCTTTCTTTCCACTTAGTTACATGGAAAAATGTAACATTTATCAAGTAATTAATTTCACTAACATGTATATCAGAGGCAGATTCAAAGGTAAAGTTCACTACATCAAAAAGGTGATAAATTCTCTTCTGCAGGCTGGGTTGATCATACTTCTTGGAGAATGTGGGCAAGGTCACAAATACTGCATTTCCACTTTTTGCTACCTTCTCTCTTGTCACAAAAGCAACATGTTAAAATATTCCCATGGATATGCTGGAATGCAGTACAAATGGGATTTCCCTGATAGTAAGGCACTACACAGCACTCCATAGATATCCAGTGGAACACAGTTATGTTAGGGATTGATACTGTTCCTTACCTGCATGTGAACTGGCCAAACTTCTGACATTCACCATTTTCTTTCCTCTGAACACATGCAGTACTTATAGATGCTAGGTTACAACAAGGGCAAGTGCAGCAAAATAACTTTTAAACAAAAAGTTCTATGAAGCTGCTTCCCCTCTACCATCTCCTTTCACTGACCGTTCCAGTCCTGCTCAGACAGATTTCATCAGATATCCAGTTGTAGACAACACTGTTAACCTTCTGGGTCTGTAAGAAACAGCTCTATATTTTCCAGCAGTTTCTTAGTGTACACTGCGTTGCAAATTCCCAATTTCTCCTCCTCCCCCATAAAAATACAGAGAAAGAAGTCGCACTTCTCCCTGCTGTCCTCCTAGAATGCTTTTAAGGGAAGATAATGTACAACATCTGTAAACTCCAGGTAACTGCACAATATGTGCTCTGCAATTAGCCTTCAAATATTAAAAATATTATCTAATAATTATTAGTGACACTAAGCTAGAGTTGAACCTGTCTTAGTTATTCCTATGTATATATAAAAGAAAAAAATGGTTCTAGCCACATTTACAATTATTTATACAAGATCACATTGTTAAGGGGATTTTGCTGTATTTGCGGGGTTAATTTTTTGTCTCAAACACATAATTCTAGTCTTCACATAATTTCCTATTGCTCATCTGAGAATATTTTTATTCTCTTTTTTTTCCCCCATAGCATCTGTTTTAGAGAAGCAATATGTTTCTTTGCATTAAACAAGTGCTGTACATAGGGGTTGTCTGACTTCAAAGTTTCAGCTTCTTTCTTTTGCTTATGCGCTTTTCATTGTTGCTGAAAATATTTGAAAAAAGGCATATTGCTTACTTTGGTAATTATAAACCAGTAAATTATTCTGAATGCTGCAGCTGCAAAGATTTACATTAGTCTCTTGCAGTTTCGTAACTACCAGCCTTAATAGAGTTATGTCTATACCAGGAACACTATAACATTAGCAAAATAAACTGAATTGTATATGAACACACTTAAAAAGAGAGGCCTGCACAGTTGGTACAATTCCTGTGCAGTTGCCAAAGCCCTTTAACAGTCCTCCCCCTCCACACTGCTGTTTTGCATGATGCTGTTAATGTCACATATACAGACGGTGTCTGTCTTCCATGTTAAGGTTGCATGGTAGGAATTGTAGAAAAATTCATGTAGAAAAGGACCTCTGAAGATCTTCTAGTCTAAATTTACTCTAAACAGGACCAGCTTCACATCTATGCAAGGTTGCTCAGGACTGTGTCCTGAGGGGGCATCAGACCCAGCATGGCCAGCTGGGCAAGGGAGGGGATTGTCCTGCTCTGCTCTGAGCTGGGGCAGCCTCGCCTCCAGTGCTGGGGGCAGGTTTGGGTGCCACAGTATAAAAAAAGCATGAAACTATTACAGAGCATCCAAAGGAGAGCTATGAAGATGGTGAAGGGCCTTGAGGGGAAGCCACGTGAGGAGTGATTGTGGTCACTTGGTCTGTTCAGCCTGGAGGAGACTGAAGGGAGACCTCAGTGCAGTTACAGCTTCCTTCTGAGACAAGAGGGGGAGCAGACACTGATCTCTTCACTGTGGTGCCCAGTAACAATCTCAGGGAATGGCCTGGAATTGTGTCAGAGGAGGTTTAGGTTGGATATCAGGGAGAGGCTTTTCACCCTTTTCACACTTTTTTCACCCAGAGATTGAACACTTCCCAGAGGAGTGATCACAGCGCCCAGCCTGGCAGAGTTCAAGAAGNCTGAGACAAGAGGGGGAGCAGACACTGATCTCTTCACTGTGGTGCCCAGTAACAATCTCAGGGAATGGCCTGGAATTGTGTCAGAGGAGGTTTAGGTTGGATATCAGGGAGAGGCTTTTCACCCTTTTCACACTTTTTTCACCCAGAGATTGAACACTTCCCAGAGGAGTGATCACAGCGCCCAGCCTGGCAGAGTTCAAGAAGCTTTTGGACAACACTCTCGGGGACACGGTGTGATTCTTGAGGCTGTGCAGGGTCCTGTGCAGGGCCAGGAACTGGACTTTGATGATCCTTTTGGTTCCCTTTCAGCTAAGGATATTCTGTGGTTCTTAGTAAGGGAATGAAGATCATTTCCTCTTGAGGGAAGGTAACTGCTTGTCTTTCTAGGTAGTGTGATGTCATGCAGCTGTCTGACATTAATAACACTAATATTTATGTCATCTAAACTACAGAACTCTTTTTAAGCTTTAGACAATTAGGTTAACAATGATTTATATATCTACTGGAAGAGCTGAGATTTGGGATGATTCCATTTAAGGAAAGCCATGAGAAAAGGGGCTGACATGCTATATAGCATCACACTGGATACCAGAGCAGAAACAAGGAGAAAGACAGAAGGGGGAGTGGACAATACAAAAGCCAGGAAATGAAGGGTTTGTATTTGGCTTTTCGCTTACTGGAGGAACAGCTTTGTTATTTTTACCATCCTTCAGCTCGTACTAGTAAAAGTCTTTTTATGGAATACATTTTCTCAAGGCCTGCTTTATAGATGCACTGTGTAATGCAAAGCATGAACCTTTCAAATAGTTATATTAACAACCAGCCATGAAGCTGACTCTGTTCTTCCTCTGTAATTATACCTTGCATGCTCAGCAGCATATAAAAAATTGAAATTGTCCTGGAGAGTAAACAGTGGACTCCTCTGTAGAAGCCACACCTTCAGGTGCTGTGTATAAGGAGGCTTTTGGCTCTTTATCATCTTCTTTTGACGTTCTTTTGCTCAATGATCTCTTCAGATAAGGTGGGGTGGGAATAAATAATGACTGACATGAACTGTGTTTCAGTGGTCCTGTCAGCCAGAACAGTGCCTGTGAACCACTACTGCCACTGGAAAACAGAAGAGATGGTTTCTTTGAGCACGCATTTATTGTGTCAGAGTCTGACCCCCCCAACAAGTTAGTAAAAAAGAGTGGCTGAACAAAATCGAGCTGCATGTGTCTCACAACTGGCCATTTGCCCTAATTCTACAGTTCTCTTCTCTGAAATTATTATATTGCAGAAGGAAGGTTTTCATAGAAGATTAAAATAAGGAAATTCAAACATCAGAATTTGAAATATCAAGTTATCTCAAGAAAGATAACCAGTCACTAAACCTATGAGTTCTACAATTCTGTACATAGAAACATGCATACTTTTTTGGTTGTGCACCATCCAACCAAATTGATTTTAAGCATTTGCATAAAGATTCAATTTATTATTAATAGCTTGCTTAATTTTATTGTGAAATGATTGTTTTTACAAATTAAAAAGAACTCTCTTAATGGTATTTCTAGCTTATGCATCTTTATTTCCTTTTGAAGGATTAGGATATTAAAAGCATTATAATAAAGCATGAATTGAAAATTAAAATTGTCATTAAAATTCTGTGAAATAGAGTACTGCAGAACTATTTCAGCCAGTCCTTTTTGATTTGTTTACTTTAATCTAGTTGAAAACTGATGTTAATTATTACAGTGTATATCTGTAAAATATGTCATGGAAAATGTAATCTCAACAGGTCTGAGCAATGATTTTTCAAAGTCTTTCTACTAACTTACAGAATTAAAAAAAAAGAATATTCTGATTTTTAAATGTAGAAGATATTAAATAACATTCCAAATGAGGAAAGAAAAAATAGGACTAAGTTAATAACAGATAATAGAACTCAAATAATTATGTATCTTTTTCCCCTTAAAATTTTAATTAAGCATTTTTTTCAGCACTGAATCAGTATTGCAAGACACACAGGAACTATCAAATGACTACAAAGTGAAATTATTTTAATTTTCTCCATATGGTACAAAGCAAACAACAATCTTGACACAAATCAGAGTGCCTGTTTGACATCAGGATTTCTGCCAAAATGTAGGTGGTTGGGACAGCACTCCTGTCTTCTTCTAAAATTATACAACTTGATTGTTCTGTCAAAATAAAGTTTTCTAACCTGATGCACTAGCAGAATCTGCATGTTCTCAATCTAAATGTTGACAAGGTCTGAGGAAGGAAACTCATCTCTCACAAGAATGGAGAACAGAGTAATAAATGTATGAGACAGAGACACAACATGAAGATCAATTATCTAAAGAGAAAAAATATGCATCGGTAGTAATTCTTTACTAAGAGAGGAGCAAGCAAGCATAAACAGAATAATTTGTTCTTAATTCTGAGAAAAGAGACCATAGCAACCTTCATGAACAAATGTTTTTACATGGCATATAGACAGCATGTCATAAACCCCCACAATCTTCAATGATTTAACAATCTGTTTTGGAGTCAGATTAGCACAGCAAAAAATATTAACTTCAACATGAATTTTCACAAAGCTTTTTTCATTAGTAGCCTAAATTTTACCGGAATAAAACATTGTCAGCTTTATTGACTTCATTTTCCCTGTTACCTAAGGTGCCTGCAGCTGCCAGCTCTCAGGCCCTTTTAACATCTCTCAACAGATCATATGCAGCCCAGGCTGAACATGTTATTTAGCACATGATGTCACAAAAAGTGTCTGATATTCACAGCCTAATGACCTGCAGGCTTCCGGTCTCAGAAGCCATCTCATATCCAATTATGTCTGGTAAAATTTTGTGTCAATTTACGGTTGAATCTTTGTGTCAGGATCATTAAGTCTTTCAAAATGACCTACCTGAAAAAAAAAAATCACAGGATAAGTCTGTGTGGTAATTCTGTTAGCAGTGAAAATGAGGTTGTTTATCTATAACTCAACAGAGTATGCCCAGCTGAGGCTTGATTGGTTTTTTTAAGTTGGGAGAGTAGTCATGCACCATGCAAACCCTTCCTGCTCAAATCATGGCACATCCAGGTCAGCATACCTGGAAATCTTCCTTTGGGAGACTCTGAAGGAGTGTTTCTCATTCTAGACACCACTCTTTCTGTCAGGAAAGATAATTTCAGCTATCTGAGAGCTCCAGCTGCAAAGGATTTTCTGACAGGAAAGAAGCCTGTCTTGATCATCTATGAGATGGAAAATCTCTTCAAGAGTTGTGTTTGAATGTCTACAAATAAACAGAAGAGGAGCAATCTATCAAGGGCATTTGGTGTCTTCTCATCTGTGTGTTTGTGTTAACAAATATCATACCTATAAAATCAGAACATAAAAAACAGGAAAAGTGTAAGATATGTTATTGAAATAAAGTAAGTTACAATGTAAAATTTTTCCAGATAACTGGACAAGTGTTCTATTTGCAGGCTAGGGTGGAAGGAACTGACTGAAGACTTTACCTCTTGTTCAGAAAAAAATGAACATGAAGAGCACACGCAAGGACAAATGATAGCCTATCTGCAAGAAAAAGAGCTGGATACTTCACTAAAAAATCTAGAAAAACTGAGACTGTTCAAAAAATGCCCATCTCTCACTGGGACCTATGCTGCTATGAGGAAAATTCTCTTCCAAGCAGAGCTGAAGACTTGTAAAATCTAAGGCACAGATACATCTTGTTCTGTTTAAAAGAGAAAAAAAGCATTGCTTCAGTTTTAATCTGCATTTTTTTCAGATAAAATAATGGAATTATGCTTAGCTGAGTAATAAGAATTGGAAAAATAATAAAAATGTGGTAGTGGTGATATTAGTGTGCAATTATTTATTCAATTTCATGTAAATAAGGAATCTTTTCCTGTATTTCTCCTTCTGAATTTCTGTATCTTTGCAACAGTCGGGTCATCCAGAAAAATTTTACAGTCACCATCCTTAGAATGTTTCAAAAGTCACCTTAGCAAAGCTTTAAGCAACCTCATGTAGCTTTCTTTTCATTTAGTTCTGCTCAAAGATAGAATGGGTCTAGACACCTCCAGAGACCCTTTCAGATGAAATTTTTCTATGGCTCTGCAATTCTGTTTTTGAATAACAAGAGAAAGATAGAAATGAAAAAACTGTTCAGTGAGCAAAAAATTCATTGTCCCTATGGAGTGATAGAGTTTTGTCTGTCAAAAGTTCCCTATTCTCACTAACAGGTTGTCTGATGCCAAATATTTAATTAACATGTTTCAGTCCTTTGCTATCTTCATAAAGAAAATTAGAAAGGAACCTGGAATATGCAGCTGTCTTGTTGGCTTCCTTATTGTTAGTGCAGACAGAAAAAAGGTGTTCTTGACCTTATAGAGAAATAATTAGTTAAAGCAAAGAAAATATTATTGTAGCATAAAGAATTTAAGCCTTGAGTCCCTTTAGGTAGGAATATAAATATTAGTGGTTACTGCAGATTCTGCAGATGATTTTTTAATGCCCTGTCAGATTACAATTTATTTCATATTCTTAAAGGAGAAGGTACTGTAATACCCAGATTTTCATCTTAGTTCTTTGTTCCTAACTTCATTGCCACCTAATAATTCTGACAGTAGTGCTGTCAGAAAACATAGAAAAATGCATATTTGGCTGTACTCTTCTGAAGAAATGCTTGCAAAGGTATGATTTTTCATTGTATTGTTTCAGTTTTGATGAACTAGTGCAGTGATTTGCCTTCTAGTGTCTAGGAGCATCCCATTTCAGAATCCTTTGTGCTGAGCTCCATAATTGTTTACTTTAAAGGGGTTTACTTTAAAGGGGGTTTACTTTAACTTATCCTGACCTCAAAGGAAAGCTTAATTGAAACAATCACCAATGGCAATGAGCACTTGCATCAGCCCTCCAAGCACACAGGTGAAACTATGTCACTGCCACCCCGCCACTGTTCAGACACCTTTTGACATGCCAGCAGGTACAAATCACAGAATCAGAGTGGGTCAGGTTAGAAGGGACATCAGTGGTCATCTGGTCCAGCCTCCCTGCTCAAGCAGAGCAAATGGCACAGGACTGTGTCCAGATGGTTCTTGAATACCTCCAGTGAGCAATGAGCGTGTATACAAGCCTCTTCCTATCTGTGAGTGTTTACATGCATCAAATCTGTCCTTTCTTTCACAGCACCATGTTTCCCTGCTGCCTACAACTGCTGCCTTCCTTCCATCCTCTATGTTGATAAAATAGTTTACACTTTCTAAACTTGTTTAGCCTGCCTTCCCTTCCTGCCTTTCAGGAAGCTCAGCTTCTCAGAGACAGAATTGTCTCTCATGATTTTCTGGCAAAGAAAATAGGAGGAGACCATTTAATTTTTTAGGACAAATGCATTCAGATTTAATTTCGTATTGTGAATATAGTACTTCTGCCCAAATATTCCCTTTATGGCTACATCTGGCTAGGCACAAAATGCCAGCAGTGCCTCAAACCTCTGCAGCCCTTATTTACATTTACAATATGCTCAGTTTTCACATCCATTGAATCCTTTGACTTTGTTCAGCTGACAAGTAAATGTTCCTATTATTGTACTCTCAATAATGTAGATGCAGTTTCATGAGTATGCATGCCAGGAGCAGAAAGTAAATTAGCCATGATGGAGCATCAATTTGAAGCAGAAGCATTCCTATAAAGGTGTTATCTAAAAGTTTAATTTCTTTGAACTTTTAAGTCAGATTTCATTAGAGGACAAAAATATTAAACATATTACTCTTTACATTAAACACTCTGCTTGGTTGCCTGGTGCAGAACCCAGCTCCTCCTCTGGCACTCTGTGCTGGGGAAGCCCTTCCAGCTGTCTTTTGCCATCCAGCTCCTCTCCAATAACTTACTGGGTTGAGCACACTATGCACAGCCACTTCTGCTTTTCTTAGAGCACCTCTTCTTTGCAGTCAGCTCTTAAGCTTTGTCTGAGCCTGCCTTTATGCTACAGAGAAGAGACTTTACACCTCTTCCCCTCTCCATTCTCTCCAGGCACTCAACACCTCTGCAGTGTTGAAGGTCTTGCCCTTTCCAGTAAGCTCCCTGGAACCTCCCTGTGCTTTGTGTGCTGGGTAGCTCTGAGGGAAACTGTGTTTTCTCCTCTCTGGAGACCTCTGCTCAATCTGGAGCAAGGCAGCCACTAAAAAGCAGAGACTCTCTTGCCTTGAAACAGAAACACAGTTTTTATAGTAGGACATACCACAGAGTGTGCATAAATTAAATGATGAGCAAACCAGTGGGACTGTTCCAGCATCTTTCACAGTAATACAGACCATTGAACAGACATTAAAAAAATCTCTTATGAAATGAGAAAGGATCCAAAACCATGAAACAGAAGAAACAGAAACTAAATTAGTTCGGCACTCAAGTGTCAAATTTCATGACCCAGTTTTAAATATTTCTTCAGTATTTTGTCAAACAGTTTAAAACATTAGGTTTCCAGATATATCCAGATATATTTTTTATCCCCTACAGTATGACACATTATTTCATATTTTTCAGTCTCTTACTGTTTATACTCTAAAGTAAGTGGTTTTTTTTCAGTTGCTAGGTATGACATCTTGGATCACAACTGACAGAGTTGTAGAAGATGAATGAAAAGCTATGGGACTGCTTCCTTCAATTCTGCTTATTGATAACTACCAAATTCACTTTTTTTTTTTACCTCCTAACATTCAAATGAATATTTCAAACTTGTCTTCATAGAAATAAATAGGAAAAACTAAACATACGTCAGCAGTTCTTCAGCAGAACGCTGTAATTGTGAAAAAATGCAGCGGGCAGCAAAGAGATGTGCTGATTGTTGCTCCCGAAGCTGGGTATCAAAACAGATGTGCTGAGAAAAGCATCACCTTAAAAAAGGTTATGTTGTCCCCATTTGTTATATTTTTTTTTTTTTTGTAATTTATTACCTTTCCTTTAAACCTTTCTCTGAGGAGCAAGAAGCAGATTACTTTTCAAAGCCTTTAGAGGCTGTGGGTGTGTTTAGGTTAAGTCCTGCATTTCAGTTTCTGGGCTGTATGCCACCCACAAGGAGTAATGATTTCTAATCAGTTGGCCCTGGGATGACTCCTGTACAAATACAGAACTTCTCCCTCCAAGGACTCAGTATGTCTCCTCACAAGGCAAGAAGGCAGAGGACAGAAATATTCAGGGAGCTGAAGATTTGTCCCTTCCTTGCCCAAAGAATTAAGGAATTATACTGAGACTGTAAATCAATATGTGTGGAAGTCTGCATCCAATTACAGGAACCCCTCAAGCATCAAATACACAGGATATATTCTCAACCACTATCACACTAGCAAAGCACACTGTTGTGGTGGTGAAGGAAATACATGAGAGGTGCTGTATATTCCAGAGTTCTGCTGCTATTGCTCCTGAGCGATTCTGGACAGCTGTGTTACAGCGTGGGGCTTGGATCAGCACAGCAGGCCTGCAGCTCTGGGAATGTCTCTGAAGAGACTCACATGTCTAATACTGGTGGAAATGAAAGACCTCGGTCTTTACAGCCTCAGTGTGAAGGTGATCTTGTTTGCAAGATGGGAACAGCAGGAAATCAGCATCCAAGAATGGGTCAGTCACTGTTAAGGTACCTGTTCTCCATCTGCTGCCATGCAACCCTTCTATTGAGAAACTAAAGCAGTCCTACACTTTCAGCACTCCTTTTCACAAGCACCAGACACACACAAAACTTCAGATTTTGAAATGGTTGTGTGTACAGTCATTGTGCTGGTTACACATGTTTGTGGATGGTAGTGGCACTGATTTTGTGACGTGAGATTTTAGGAGGCTATGATTACTGAAATTGCTTACTTTTCCCCAAACATAACACTTTCCATTTTGAAAATAGAATGTGAGAAAAGAAGAGAGCATCATCCAGATTGATGACAGGCATTCACAGTGGAAAGCTCAGTCTGCATCCATGATATAAAGCTAAATAGATATGAGAGACATGAGGAGTATATAGAAATCAAAAGATTTTTTAAATAATCTCATTTACTTATTGATTTAGGATAAAGCCAATACTGTAACAAGTTTGCTTCCATAACTATTTTCTTCATGTCAAATAGGCAACAGTATTTTCATTTTTGAAAGATCTCATTTCAGTGGAGTTTACATGAAGAAAGAAGACATGAAAACATGGAAGACAAAAAAACACCGTGTAGACTTTTTTAATGACAGTCTGAAAATAAGTACAGAAAAGCATAAGTTAAGTAAAACATTATAAAAACACTCAATGTATTTTCGTCTAATGATGGAGCTTTAGTCTCCTATAAAAATCAGTATTTTTTTTCTGTGACTACAGGAGGAAAGTGATATATATTAATTTCTGTTTGATCTCTTGCTTCTGGACTTATTTGTGCCTCTACAGCCAGACCTCAACCTCTGTATTATTTCCTCTATTCTGTCAAGTCTTCCTAAGTTACCTTCTCCCTTCCTCATCTGCATATCATCTGTTGATTTTATCCAGTTTCTTGGTTTCAGCCACCACATAAGCCTAAGTCACATATATTTGTCAACTATAACCGTGTCTTGTCCCTCAGCCTTTTCCCTGTCACTGCCTCTCTCTCACTCTGCTCAGAAGGTTTGCTGTGAACTCAATCTGCAGACATTTGCTGTCATCATATCTATTCCTGTTCTCTCCTCTGCTTTCCATATTGCCTTCTGCACTCTTTAGGCCTGCACGACAGAAGAAAAACATAAAAAGAGAAAGACTCAAACAGCCCTTTCATTATATAATATAATTTACTCACTGTCTTGTGATCTGACAGTACTGCTCTGTGAAATTTGCTGGTTTTCTGGGGAATTTGCTTGGCTGTTTTATCCTTGAGAATTTTGTGCCCACTATTGCATATTTTAATAGAATTTGATGAAAAAGCTCTTTTCTAATCACAACCATATGCAACATACTTTTTCTGTATTTGAATTCTGCATTTTATACTTCTTAAGCCAATTGGCTTAAGAGAGATTATTTTTGTCTGGAAAATCATCCTGTTTTTAAACTGTAATGGAAGTAACATACCAGCTGAAAGAAAAGTATTTGTATTTTTTGGAGTGTGTAATGAAACTGAAGAATCTTAAACTTTAGAGGAGTTTGACTTGTCTTCATGAATGCCTTGCTTTCATGCTAAAAGCAGTATTCTTGGGTAGACTGTTGGAGAAGAAGTGAATTGCAGGGATGAGAGGTTTGCTCCTTTGGCAAAGAGGCAGGTAACACAGTACATCTGCTAGCCTACTTAAGAGACTGACATGATTTGCTTCAGATTAAAAGAAAAGCTGGTTAAAAATACTGCACTATTTCCCACTTTTGTCCAAGTGCATTAATAATTATTTGTAGGAATAGATACAGGACAAAAGCAATAATATCATATTAAATCCCTGAGTGTTTCAAACTTTGTGTTGGCATTCATTCCTAATTGAAAGAGTTCCAGTCAGTTTTGTACAGATTCTGCCTTGATGACAATAATTATAAGTTCGCAAAAAAAGAAAAAAAAAAAAGCCTGCTTGTATAATACAGACTATCATGCATCATCCTTTTTTCTTCCCAGACAGCTGCTCTTTTTCTTTCCTCTGAATACATCCAGGCAGATTTCTGATAGCTACAGCCTGGATCCAGCTTTTGTTTTTCCTGTGAGGAAAGTCAGGAATGGAGGTGGAATCAATGATAAATGGATGCTGGAGAGTAATTCAAGTCCAGGGGTGGGGGAGGGAAGAAGAATTGTCAGGTATTTAAAAATAGAAAGAAGTTTGCAGAGAAACTGCAGACAGAAGACACACGGGCTGAGGATGGGGGTTGAGAGTAAAGGAGAGGAGGGCGGTCTGTGTAGAAGCAGAAGCTGAGACAAGATAATGGGATGATCATGGGGACTGTGGTGAGGAAGAGGATGCAGCCCTGTGGTCAGAAGGGCGTGCACCAGTACATACTGGGGCCAGACCAGATAGAAAACAGCTGCAAAGAAAAGACCTGAGGGTCTGGTAAGCAACAAGTTGAATGTAAGCCAGCAATGTGCCCGTGGGGTAAAGGTGACCAACAGCATCCTGGGCTGCATTAGGAGGGTGAGTCCTGCCAGCAGGTCAAGGGAGCTGATCTTTCTCCTCTCCTCAGCACTGCTGAGGCCACACCTGAAGTCCTGGGTTCAGTTCTGAACTCCCCAGTATAAGAGAGTGACTGAGGTACTGGAGAGAGTCTAGGGATGAAGATGATTAAATGACAGGAATGTTGCTTATATAAGGAAGGGCTGAGAAACATGGGATTGCTCAGGCTCAGTAAGAGAAGGCTAAGGGAGGATTTCACTGATGTATATAAATACCTGAAAGAAGGGTGCAAAGAAGACGGAACCAGCTTCTTTTCAGTGGTATCCAGTGGCAGGACCAGAAACAATGGGCACAGACTGAAAAGCAGGAGGCTCCTTCTGAGCATCAAGAAACACTTTTTCACTGTGAAGATGACCAAGCACTGGCAGAGATTGCCCAGAGAGAATGTCAACTTTCCAAATTTGATGATATTCAAAAGCTGTCTGGACATGGTCCTGAACAACCTGCTGGGAGACCTTGCTTGGATGGGATGTTGGACAAAATGAACTCTAGGGGTCCCTGAAAAGGTCCCTTCTGTGACTGAATCTTAGGAGGAAAGTGACTCTAGGAGAAGAGTGTTAGTATAGTTGCAGTATGGAAGTTCAAATTTGTGGAACTTGAGATGGGAATGCTTGAAGGTTTGTGCTGTAAACTGACTCTCAGGAACCGGAAACTTAAGAACCAGGGTATTTTGGCAGAGAAATATGAGAATTGCATTATGCTATTCCCATTTCTGTTTTGAGGACAGATGAACTAGATAACTGTCCACTTCTATTGCATAACACTGACAAGCATAGAAGCTAATTTGGTAGCTCTCTTTTGCACAGTACCACAGTATTTTTGTTACTTAACCTAGGTTTGTTAGAGAGGTTATTTGTGCCTGCTGTACCCCAACAGCAGACTCGCCTACCTTCATACACACAAAGAGACATGCAATTCCTGCTCTCGTAATCATATGCCACAAAGTTAAAAATATTGTGCACTGAAAGGAAATTTAAAATAATTTTCATTGCACTGACTGCAACATAGCAGCTTTAACAACAAAACAAAATACCATTTGCTATTGTTGCGAGTAGCGATATACTTTTTAAAAGCTTGTTTGCTATAAATCTGACAGGAAAACCCCAAATCCATATGTTTTTTTCCATTTTATCAATTTTTACCCAGACATACAATGAGTCTTCCAAAGCTGATTTGCTGTTCTTTTTGAGCTTTTAGTTTTCCCTTGGCTTCATTTTTTTTTTTAACCTCCTGTTGCTTTAACTCACTTCTAGTATTATTTGGATGACAGATATATCTTATCTTCTTTGAGAGGCAGGGATTTATTAGCACAGCTGTTCCTTGTGATAGACATTGTGTAAATGGAAAAAATGAATTCTTTCTAGGAACATCAAGGGAGAGATATCAGTGACAAAAGCCAATCACTAAGTTTCTTTTACCGGGAACCTTGTGCCTACATCCTCTGTGCTCGATTTCTCTCCATTTTTCAATTATTATTAATATTTCATTGCTACATTGCTACAGCTTCTGAATTTTTCCAGAGAAGTCAGCCTCTAAGGGGCTGAATATTGCAGACATGTAAAAGAAAAGGCTTAAGAAATAGTTCCTCTGCCTGTTTATCTCTTTTCTCTCAAATTCTCACAGTCTTACAGAAAATTTTTTCATATGGTCAGGACGTGGCAGCCTTTATAGCAACCCAAAAGCCAGATAACTTAAGCTTCCTCAGTGCTGCATTTTGCTTTTCTGAAATGTCCTCTTAGCAGACTATGTCTACTGCAGGAAGCCAACCGAGCCTTGGAGTATAAAATACTGAGACCAAGACAATGTCTTCAGGACTCAGAGAAGAATAGGGATGGGTAGAACTGCATGGGATGCAACCATAGTGAGATAAAAGCATTGGCTCATTCCCATACATCAGGCCTCAATTCCTGAGTTTAGATGCTGGCAGGAGAATCTTAGCATTTTTAATAAAAACCAGTACAGCTCTTTCCCTTAAAGTGGTGAAGAAAAATTCATGGAAGGTCTGAAGTCGCGGAGGGGAACTAACTCTGGAAAGAATGGTCTGTCTTGCCTAAAGCAACATCCTAGACATCTTAGTGAGCTGCATGGAAAATAGTAGGAAAAACACAGTGCAAGAGGAAAGAGGCATCAATAAATGCATGTCAAAATATGTTGGGGTTTTGTTGTTGTTTATTATTTTCTCAGAGGACATAACTGCTGCTGTTGGGGCACAGTTATGACAGGTTTTGTTAAGAAGCCAATTTAATTTCAGAAGTATGGAGTTCTTTCAACTTACCACCCAATAATTCATGAATCAGACTTCAGATCTCAGTGTTCTTTGTAGTCTTGCCAGACATACCTCAGAAGACTACTTAAGAGTAGCAAATAGCATGACAGATTTACAGAACAACTTGGTGAATTCCTGACTCACTGAGGTAAGGAAGTGTGGCCCGGTGGGGACGACATCCATGTCACTCCAGTGCTGCATCTGCAGCTCAAAGAGGTACTTCTCATAGAGCTGCCTGCTGTCTTGGGGGGCACTGCTCTCAATGGTGGGGCAAGCTGATGAAATACTGAGGGAAGATGATGAAGGCCCCTTATATTTAGGGAAGAGAGTGTGTTTGCAAGCAGTGACTCTGTATTATTTAAAGGGACTTGTCTGCAAGATACAATGGAGAAGAGAGATGAAGGAACAGTGAAATTATCTTTGTGAAGGGTAAAAATTCTCAACTGTGGCTCTTTCATACTGAATTTCAGATTACAGCCCATTTAGAAGAGTCTGATTTATTCTTAGCCTTTGAAGTAATACAAGCAGTAAATTAACAGTCTTACTTCAGGGAAAACATGGAAAGCCTCTGGAGCAAAACCACAAATGCAAGACAATGCTCCATTATGGGTGCAGTCTGCCCCTCAGGTCTGCATGGGCTTTTTCAGTCAGTGTTTTCCATCCTTGCCTGCAGATTGGCAACAAGGAGTTCAGCTGCAGAACTGCATTATGCAATTCTTTGTTCAAGTTCATGGGGAATGTGGGGCTGGAATAATTCATGCAGACGTTTGAGAGGAGGATGAATGCAAAGTAAAATCTACATCTGGATTACAGAGTGCACAGAATCAGTGAGTCCTGTGGAACTCTGAATATAGGTGTACCTGTGGGGAATGCCAATTGTCCAGTTACAGTGTGTTCTCCTGCTGTTTATGATAGAGAGTAAGAGCAGGTTTCTGTACATGGGCTTCCCACTGAGATGTATTTTGCTAAAAAGGATAGAGCAGATTTGGCTTTCAAATATTAAAAGCATGACTAGGCCGAAATCTAGGGTATGGATCTGGATAGAAAGTCTCTGCAACTCACAAAAAACCCAAGATACTGAACTGTACTGCAAAGCTCAGCAAAGGGTTTGGGTCAAGGATTTATAGTCAAATATGGCGTGAAAGTACAAGCAACATAGGCAGTCTGAGGGGTGGGAGAAACGCCAGTGATTAAGTAGGTTGTAACTCTAAAGGGGCAGAATTATTATTGTGCCCTTT
This sequence comes from Thryothorus ludovicianus, assembly GCA_013397245.1. Taxonomy (NCBI): domain Eukaryota; kingdom Metazoa; phylum Chordata; class Aves; order Passeriformes; family Certhiidae; genus Thryothorus; species Thryothorus ludovicianus. The sequence continues at coordinate 1,037,937 of VZTB01037520.1, forward strand.
GGGACATTCCAGCAACTTCACTCAGGCAGTAATTGTCACCATATCTGTACTGCCTTGTATCTCAACCAAAATGCACATGTTCCTGCCTTGGCTCTCCACTGTCCTGTCATGTTTCCAGGAGATGTTTCAGTGAGCAATCCAAATGAAGAAGATCATGGACATTACTGGACTGTGATGACGAGCAGGTTATGAGGGTAGAAGAGGAAAATACTGTACATGAGCTCTAGCAAAGCTTTTCAAGAAAATTCTCTGCTACCAGGGGAACACCAGCTCCCTCTTTCTACACTGAAGTACCTTTGGCTTGCAGTTGTGATTTTCACCATGACGTGCATCAAGCATATAGCGACAAGCAGACCAGTAGTACAAGTTGCACTTTTGAAGGTATTCACAAGAAGAATTCAGGGTCTCAATAAGCTTCTAAAACATTAAACCAAGGATCTGATATTCCTGAATACATTCACTTGACAAGTGTCACTGAAGAAAGGAGTTCCAAAAATGTCTCAGAAACATAAGCCAAGAACAGAATTAGAAATAGATCAAATGTTTTGATCAGGTCTGCTATTTAAGATCTAAGAGCAAATTCTCCTGTTTCTTAATGCCACAAAGGATAAACTCCATGAGAAACCGTATTTTTTTGTTTGAGACTGTGAAAAATCAGTATTAGAGATATCAGTTTCTATAGCTGAGTTAATGGTTCATGTGTTTAAAACTAATAGTGTAGTGGATGAAATAAGCGACTTTCACTAACAAAGAACTGTCAGACAAAAGCTTACCTATTCCCTGCATCTGTAGTTGTCAGGAGAGAAAGAGATCTGCCCTGGAAGATTGAAAAGAATGGAAGAAGGACAGAGCTAATTATTTCAACTTTGGTCTATGCATACTGAGGCTTTCAGCCATGGCAATCATGGAATATGATGAAAGGAACTATATTGTATATGATGAAGCAGGAAGAATAGTCAATGTTTACGCTCAACATGATGATTTGGAAACCCTAGAAACTGCAAAAGAAGATCAATATACAAAAAATTCAAGGTCAAACTAGCAGATGACCCCTGTTTAAAAGGATGTAATAATTAACAATAGATGATATAACTAATAATAATAATAATTGAATGCTTAATTAAGGAGAGTGCATGAGTGTATTTTTGGTCATCTGAGTTCCTCTGGTTTTGCACAGAAAACTTGTTTAGAATAATTCATGTTTTGTCTACATATGCTTTCTAACAAGAGTTTTTTTGTAGCCATTTCATTTAGAAGATGAAGAGAGCATACATAGGACTCCACATATCAATCACTGTGTGGCCCTGTTAGATGCTATACAGGGTTAAAGAACATGTTTTTGCATATGAAAAAATGCATTTTCTACAAAAGAATACTAAGATTCACTGGATAACTAACTCTCATTTCTTCTTGCTGACATTGGGATAAGACAGTGCTAAAGATTACTTCATCTTAAGAAAGTGAATTTTGGAAGCTGTAATTTAGTAGTAGGGTTGGCCAGAAAACAATTTTACACAAAAAATAGCACTTGACATCTGTTTCAAAAAACCCTGCAACACTAGGTTTTCGTGAAGAAGCAGTGTGTGGAAAAAGTAACCAAAGTAATGAGGTACTTTAAGAATGTATGCTGGCAGATTTTTGAATTTTTTCTTGCTGGCTCTTATTCCTTGTGTTTGATTAAAATATTTATTGGACCAGAGAGAAAATGAAACACTAATTAAGTGTCTTTGTTTGGATCTAGGAAGCCACTGGAGCAGATAATGACAGAAAATACTTCATTAAAAATATACTTATTTTTCCAATTAATAGCTTAGAACCAGCATCAAATAGAAATGTGAAATTACCAACTGTGATAATTGAAAAATTATTTTAGTATCAATAATAGAAAGTCTGACCAGAAAATTTTAAGCTTTGAAGAAACAATGACACGGAGAACAATCTCAGATATTTATTATGTTTATATTGTTTCATTCCTGATGTTATATACACACACATGGGCATCTGGTTATTTGGTGAAGCAAAGTTCTGATTATTTAATTTTCTTATATCCTATTATATTCATGGAGTCTAACATTCAAGTAGTTTAACAATTCAGGCATGCAAATGCAATCAAAATCTCCATTTAGTTTTTAAGAGACAGAGGGAGTTCTGTTAGGAATTTTAAACTGGAAAAACCTGTCTTTCACATTATAATTGTCTCTAATTAATACTGCCAGAAATCTCAGCTATAAAAATCTTTACCAAACACTGAGTCACACTTAAACTGGTGAAAAATCCTTCTCTTGCCCAAGCAAACATTAGAGAAAATCAGTTCCAATGTGTTCCCTAAAACTGAGCACTGATTGACGGTTGTAAGTGAAGACAAACATATCAGCATAGACAAAGTCATTTTGTTGAATTGTGGAACATGATGTATTTTCCTAAATGGTCAAGAGAGATATGAAATTCAGTAAATTGTATTGCATATGTTATATATATATATGTATGCATGTATGTATGTATGTCTATGTTTAGCCTGAATAGAAGAGTTAAATCTCATTCTTTTAAAGATGGAACATGGGACATGAGGAACTGAGCCTATGGAATGAGCCCACGTTACAGGCTGTGAGACAATTCAGCCAACCCTGAGGTGCACGAAAACAATGGTGGGAAACAAAAAATCATATCAAAAACTTGACTCATCACACACTGAAACTTCGTCCAATCCACGGTGTCCCTGCCTAAACACAGTTCCTAAAGAAACTGAAATCTTCTGGAGGCTGGATACACACTCTTTGGTAGTGGGGGGAACAACTCTCTGTGCAAAATAGAGGTACCTTCCCCTCTCAGGGCTGTGGCCTGTGGCAGGCAGGTGCTGGTGAGAGGAGTGTCTGACTCTAGGGGAGGAAACCTTTGGTTCCAGTTGGTGATAGTGGTACCCCTGCACTTACTGCCCTGATGCTCCTGCTGTCATTGGGATTTATTCTCTCCACCATTGTAAACAGACTTGTAGGGTAAGACACTCTCCTTCTTGTTCCTTCTAAGTGATGCAAAGAAAGAATATCTCAGATATAATCCCTTGAAACCTGAGACAATCAAAATAAAACTACAATATATAGAAAATACAGAGAGTGTAAAAGAGTCCATTGCACAAACTAGGAAAAATGCACAGATGCCATTGAAAAATCTCCCTTTTGTTATGTGAGTGTTAGGGTTTTTATCGTGAAATCTTTAAAAATTTGTCTTTTCTAGCTTTTCCACATATACATACTGCAATTCTGTATTCTATTCAAAGTTCTCTTTTTGCATTATATTGCACTGGCACATAATGTAATATACATGTATTGCAAACACACACACACACACACACACAAATTGTAAGGTCAAAGCAATCAAAATGCCAGAAAAATACTGGTTTGGGTCTTTGGAATAGATAATACATCTTCTGCCTGCATACGCTCAGGAAGACACAATGACCATCACTGAGAGACCAAGTAGTTTGTCAAAGTAGTGTTAAATCAATTGAGGGTCTGGCAATGAAATTTCAAAATCAGTCAATTATCTCAGAAAATATCAAGTTGTGTCCAAAATCTGTGTGCCTTACACCTGCTTGTCCTATTGAGAAGAACATAGTAGAGTGATGGTTAGCAATTGTCTTTGGTCATTGATTTCTTCAGTTAAAATTCCCTGACTTTAGACTGTTCTTCTTGTGATAGCCCAAAACACAGTTTTAGGTGACTCGAGATTAAAATATGGCCAATATTCCACTAAACATGGATTACTTAATAATATATTACTCTATTTCATAATATTATTACTCTTGCCAACCGTTTCTGTCTTTCTCATTTTATTGAATCCATGATATTTGCCTTCCCTGACAGACCAAAAAGAAACTTCAATATAGAATAGAAAATGGATTTCCGGTTAACTTCTGTTGCATTTATTGATTCTCTATTACCTATTGTGAGACAGTGATTTTTCTTCCCTTTCAAAGACACAGATAATAATGGCAGAGTTTATTCTACTACAGCTGCTTCCAATCACAAAAAAATGGAACTGCACCACCACTTACCTTGGAGATAAAAAGAGAGCTATCAAAAGTCTCATATTTGTACAGAAAACAGGTAGGCATTACATACCCATGTATTGCATCCAAAACAATGATGGATGAGTACCAAATCCATTTTTGGGAGCGTGGCATAGGTTCTTTGGAGGAAACCAGATATTTCTGCATTGTTAATACTTTGGTAAAATTGTCATATTTTCCTCAAAGACATGAGGGGAAGAAATTCACACTGTTACAACCTGAATATAAATTTTCTTTTTGATGTCCCTTATTTCTGGGGCCTAAGGGGTAAGTAATAAGTTTGTAATATTTCAGTTCTGAGTTGTGTTTGTTCTAGCCAGTCAGGTCCTCTCCCTCTGTTCAGGTTTTTCTCTGGTTCCATTCCCAGGAATCAATGTGTGACTGGGAATATTCAGCATTGTTAGATTATTTGCTGGTTAAAGATAAGTTGTAGTTGCTAACTCTCTTTGAGTACAGTATGGGTAGTTCTCAGTGATGTCTTTTCTCAGGTGAGCTGGACAACTTCTAATAGTTCTGAGCTGCTGCTTTTAACTCTAGAATACCTGTACACATGAAATGCTCTCATAGCCACAGTGTGCTAGAGGGTTACACTCAAAATATTGTCCAGAGCAGAAAGGCACACAAACCAGGGCAGAGCTACGAATGCATTTTTTGGGCCAATTATTTTTTAATTTACTATGTTTATATGTTTCCTTAGGATGGGGTATAATCTTGTTGCTTCTTCCAAACTAAACACTGAAGACTAAGTGCAGTCCTCCCCCAGCCCCCTTACCCCAGCAGGGGCACTTAGTCCTGCAGTGACTTTGCAGGAGGGGCAGCCCCCAGCCCTCAGCACTCTCAGGCTGAAGCTAATCCAAGGAAAGCAGCAGGCATGTGGCCATCAGGCAACTGCTGACACCATCTGAAGTCAAAAAAGGCCTAACAAGATAAATACAGACTGTACTGAGAGGCCAGTACAAAGCCTGTGGTGCTTTCCAGCTAAAGGGTAAAACAGTATTTATGGGGCTGCTTATGTATAGTGCCATCATGGTCATGGAGGTAGGGGAGGAAGAGAAGTGAAGATGAAGGTCTACATTCTTACACATTTGGTCTTTCTCTAAGTTGCCTCTATTCTTACAGAGGAGCAACCTGCTCCAAAGTGTGAATTACCCAAATGTTACTTCTCAAACAATACCATGCTGAACTTGACATTTTTCTACATCCAGCTGAGATTATGGCACTTAGTGGGAAGGAGATCTGTGATCTTTCCTAGTTAAAACAAATTCAAGGGCAGGAGATTGAAAAAGCAGTGAAATAAAAAGCAAAATCTTTGTGTTGAAAAACAAATATTTGTTGTAAATTATGAAAAGACAATCCTTTATAGTGCTTTTAAGCTCCTCTTGTCCATTTTAGCCAATGATTAAAAAGAGTAAGAAGAGTGAGAATTTGAAATGGGCAGGCCTATACATCTTTCTTAAATACTAGGTACATCTGAGCCTCTTAGACAAATGCTGAATCAGATCCACTGAAAGGAAAGGAAGAAATTATACTCATACTGTGGTGACTTTTCTTCTTTCCGTGTTCAGCAAAAAGGCCTGCAAGGTGCTCTTATGAGAGTGCTCGAATAACAATGGATATATGTATTGTGAGGACATCTATTTGAATTTAAAAATTCTAACCTCAGCATGCACAAATCTTTTTTTAAAAATTGTGGCCTTATTTTTATTTCAGAGATTCAGTCTTGAAGTATTGTCCTAAAATCTTGTTAAGTACTGATAAGTTAAAAATGCTCTTGAGTAAAAATTATACAAACTGGCCTATGAACTCTTGCAGAAGAATAAAAAAACATTTTATAATGTTCATATCCAAATCTGTGCTTGAAATGGACTTTAGAAGGTTGAGCATGAAGCTATCTCTGGGCCTTTTTATGTAAATGGTAAAAAACACTGACTAAACAAAAGCTTTTTGAGTACTACATGTTGATAGCTCCATATACATACAATGGCAGAAAGTTAGTCATCATCCCTGGAGCATACAATTAAAGTGACAAGATCAAATTTGATTACAGCAGTGTTCTTGGTGCAAAGCAAATTTTTGAAGTAGATTAAATATTCCAAATAAGTTTATGTAAACTTCCTTAGCAGGGGGAAGAGAGAGGCACTGGAAGGAACAAATTAAAATTGCGAATATGTAGGAAATTTTAAGCAAGGAATAGTCTGTTTTCATTTCTTGGATATTTAAAAGATACGCATAATAGTGTAGGTGAAGTAATTTAAAAAATAAGTATGAGACTTGATGGTGGAAAAGAAATTCAGAAGGAGTGATGTGCATTTGTGTATGTAATATACTTTTGTGTTTGTGTGCACAGAAAGGCCATCAACCTTGTAAACTAATTAATGGGCAAACATGGGTATGGAAATAATTAGTATAGCATAAATTAATTCATAAGCTCTGTATCAACCCTGAAGCTTACCAACTAGAGCAGTCTGATGTAATCGATCCCAGCTGCAAGGTAAAAGTTTTGTATAAATTACAGAGAGCCAGTGAGAAACATATGCAGATTGTAATGGTTCCCTTTTATTCAACAGAAGGCATGATGCTCAATTAAAAAAACCCAACCAGTGGCCCAAATGGCTAATGAGAAAAATTGAAAATGAAATGAAAATTTCTCCAGCCTGCCTTGCCAGTAGAGATGCACACACTCCAAGACTGAGTTCTTTGCTCCTAGATCTTTCTGTAGACAGCTGGCTCCAGTGATGTGCACAGGAATGAGGTTATAGGACCCAGGGAAGTGCTCAGAAGTGAGAGCTCTTATAAAGAGGGCATGTGGCATCTTCCCAAGGTGTTAGTTTTGTTTAATGCTGATGGAGTTTCAGATGTGAGACTTGAATTGGTGCTGAGAGAAACCTAAACATCTTCCTGAACTGGGAACTTAGGTTAAGCAGCACTCACTCTCTTCCAGTCTTCTGGACCCTTGTAAGCCTTCAGCAGGAGCAAGATTCACAAAGACTGTGGCTATAAAACCATTCTGAGTCCTCAGATTGCCCCACCTCATTTCTGTCTTAGAGCTCTACATGCCCAGTGGGAGTGTCCAGACATGATTCTTCTCCCACTTCCCTCAGGAGGCTGGGAAGAGCCAGGAAGATGCTCAAATATTTTATTTTCCCTGTGGGACAGCCATGTCCCAAAATACAATAATATAATTCATCAATTCCAGTATTCTTGGGCCTGCAAAAAACTTGGATTTTTTTGCCATTGAAAATGTGATCATGCATAAACATATGGAGCTTGTTAAAGCAAGAAGGAAAATAAAGCAAAATAGGCACTGTATTTTGCTGAGTTTTAAAGATATTGTTACATTCAAAGATAAAATGTAAATGTTATCTTGAAACCTATTATTGAACAGTGTACCATATAGATTTCTGCTAAAGAATGTCGGGTTTTCTAAGAGCTTGTTTAAAAATTATTCATAGTATTCAGATTCCAACATTATGCTTTATGCAATCTGTAATGCATTCCCATCTGTCAATATTATTTGCAATATTTAACTAAGAAAATCTATGGCTAACCTCTTTGAAGGTTACTGAGACCTATTAACACCTAGTTATAATTGCATTTTACATGCAATTTCCTTAAGATTTAATTTCTAGTGTACTGCTAAATGAAATTAGATACTTAGCCCTGCTTCAAAGACTTAATCTGAGAGTAAATTTAAAAAAAGAATTAATAAAACACTGCTTTGATTCCCTTATTCTCTCTCATCTATAGACACTTTTAAAATTGAACTAATTAGGCAAAGCTGAAAATACAAACACATTTCAGCACCTGGACTTTCATTATCTTTATTTGATTCCTTTTTTCCCCACTTTTTAGCTCTGGGACATGGGATCTAAATCATCAGTTAACAAAGTCTGCATGTGTTTGGCTTTGCAAGCCAGAATTTTCACACTGTAGGCAGATGGAAGTCTTGGAAATACTGGTGTGCAATAAAAGTAGATATTCTATCTATTTTGAAATTTGACCCCACAAGGAAGGGAAAGAGGAGGTGGCACAGAATAGAATTCAAGATATTGTTTATAACAAGAAGCATGAAATAAGATCCCTTGGATACAGTTATTAGCACCTGTCACCTTGTGGGTTTCTGCAAGTGGATCTGTTTTCTATTAGACCTATTAATCATTGTAAACTGCTTTGGGCACAGTTACTGAAAGAGAAATGTTAATATCCAGCAATTAAACTGATATGGAGACTCATCAGCTTTATGCTCAACAAGTATTCTTGTAAGATCATAGACTTCAGAGCAGTGACTTGTATGATAACTATTATATATACAGTAGGAATTGTCTGCTTGAGGTCTTGGAGTTCTGAATTACATCCTCAGTCTCTTGTGACCCTACAAAAGCAATCTGATCTCATAGTTTCACTGGAGGTCACAAAAGAGCGTTCTGCAAAGACAGCCAGACTAGGTCTGATTAACTGGTCAGTACAGAGCTATAGGTCAAGTTCTGCATCACCATCATCTTGGTTTTTTTTGCCTACTTCTGTAATGATGATATTCAGTTCCTTCCTTTTCCTACTTATTTAGGAACTTGTTCACATAGTCCCAGTACAAAATCTCTAATTTCATAAGTAATTTCCCTGGCAAAGAAATTAATTTTTGTGGTATATGTCACTAATCCACTTAATTAAATTTAGCAAGATGGAATCCCAGGGTGGCTCAAAGTCATCAAAACTTATGTGGTTATAGCACTGTCCTGCCTCAAAGCTCATGTCAGCAGGGAATGATCAGGAACCTGATTTATCTGAGCAGTGATTCTCTTCAGTGTTGTCTTGTGGAGGTTTTTCTCTGGTGAGGGTTTTCTTGTTTGCTTTTTAGGGTTTTCTAAACCATGATACTTCTATGAAACATTTTTGTGAACAAATAATCTGGTTGACATATAGCCAAATCAGCTATGTCATTCTCTCAAGGCATCTAAAATACTGGGAAGTAAAGGATGCAATTTCATGTAGAGATTATTTAATGGAAAATGAACTACCTGTTGTGAGTAAGCTTCTCATTGATGAACCTCCATAGAGAAAGTCATGCCTGAAGGATTTAGTGCTAACACTGGCTGTGTTTGAGCTCAGAAGTAATACTCCATTAAGGAAATGACAGCCTAGATATTAGCAATAACTAAGAATTTTTAATGGAGCTGGTAGCTGTTTCAGAGCAGAAATCTGGTTTAGGTGATAGAAGTGATAGATGGTGCTGCCGGTCAGTTGTATACAAACAAAGTCTGGAAAAAAATTACTTTCTGATAGATATGTGAGGGATCTTTAACAGGTTAGTGCGAGAAAAAAAGGGTCGCTAGTCTTGAAATAACATTATTGCATTCTTTAAGATGTTAAAAAATAGTAAATGTAGGCTTTACTCAGCAGTTATTCAAAACTAACAGAAAATTTAATCTCTGCTCTTCTCAATTTACTTTATCAATGGAAACCAAGAGGACTTCAATTTTCCTGAATGAAGAAATTACATTACATGTATCTTCTTGCTGTTATCAATTTCTTGCAAAGAATTGGGCTGAGAGAGGTAACACACAGCCTTGAGGACTAGGATATTTGTAGAGCCCCTTTGTTCTGAAAGGATCCTGTCTAACAATTGTTATTGCAGTAGAATATGTTCACAGCTAATCCATAGAATACATTCTGCTACCAGAAAGCTGAACATGGCCTCTGAGTGTTTCTGCTTCAGCATTATTGTCTGGAAAAATAAACATATATTGAGTTTTCAATGTTTTGAACCAAAGACTTCTGACAGACAATAAGTCAGCAGAGATGTCAAACAGTCCTGTGTTAACCGTACAACACCAGATTTGTGGAGTTCAGTATTTATGAACTCTGACTGCCTGATCACTTATACACTGTGCTGATTGGCAACAACACACAAAACACTTTCTAGGGCATAGGAATGTATACATTTGAGTGTTTATACCCCTGCTGCCTCAGGTTCAAAACTAGGGCTAGTCCACCAACAGCTTAGCAGAAATTAAATAACCTTGCAGTTTGGTTGGTACAAAGCACTTGGAAAGTAGCCCTGATGACAGTCAGAGAGCACTTGCAACACTGTCTTAGTGCTAGAATATATATAAACAATAGCATAATAAGAGCTGCAAAATCACACATACACATAAACCAGAATTTAAATGGTTCTTGTTAAGAGAGCACTTAATTATCCTCAATGTATGTAATTTCCTAGGGATTCAAAAAATTGAGTTCTTCTGTTATTTTATCTATCAAGGAAGGTGATCATACCTCTCACTTAGAATCTCCTGAAATGAGCTGAGATTAACATCTTATTACAGTAAATGAAAACTGAACCAGAAATCCAGGTGTCAGGAGAAGTCATCAGATCCTCTCTGGCATGATCACAGAGAACAAGAACAGGATGAGAAGATCCTGAAGTGAACCAGCAGTCACAAGCAACATCCTGAGGCACAAAGTTGCACCAAAAACTGATAACATAAATGCATAAAGAGCAGGGCTTTTTGGAACTAGAGTGTGATAAAGCATACATGTAAAAGCAAATGAGTAACTACAGTATGGGGACCCTGTTTTGGAAGACAGAAGGTTTATTAACACAGGACTTGTTTCATTTACAAATCTAGGAACCATCAATGTTTTGTCTCTCAGCTGATTGGTTTATATCAATTGGGAGAATATTATGATAATATAATTTAGTTTAATATAAAGTCTGTTTCCACTGTGGAATTTCATAGAGTCCTAAAGTGGTTTGGGACTTTTAAATGCCCAGTATCCTACAATGATCAGCAACATCTTTAAACTGTTTCAGGCTGCTCAGACCCCTGTAATCAAGGTCCGACATGACCTTGATTGTTTCAGGGATGGAGCATCTACCATTTCTCTGGGACACCACTTATACCATTTCATCACCTTAATTGTAAAAAAATGTCCTCATTATAATGTACTCTGAATCACCCCTCTTCCAGTTTAAACCTTGTTCAATTGCTACAGGCACCTGGCCCCATCTTTCTTATAAGATCCCTATAAGTATTGAAAAGAGGAAGAAAAGATCTCCCAAGAATATATGTTTTGCCTTTACACCTCTATTGACTCAATAAAACATGAGGAATTAGAGGAGTATCAAGTGCCACATTAATTAAATTTTGCAGGTACGAGTACCTGGAGATCAAGAGTTGGCAAAAGCCATTAAATCAGTGCAACCCATTCTGCAAGACTGCTACTCTGGAAAATCCTACTGATCTAGTAAGATTTTGGCCATGTAATGCAACAAGTGACAACTGTTTGCCAACAGACTCCTCTGAGAAGGTTGGCAATGGTCATGCTCTACTCCTCCTACTCATGCTACCAGGAATCACCACGGATACAAGAACTAACTTCCACCAGTCCCTGTCCTGCCTGTTTATGCGACAAGAAACTAAACATTAATCATGCAAAGGCTTATATCAATTTATAGGAAAGGACTGACGTTATCACTGAATCATAGCATCATTTGGGTCATCATGTGATGAAACATGCAGGCAATCCCTGTGTTATGACGGGATGTTCTCCTGTGTGAATTCAAATATATCATATTTTTCTGTCATGTTTTGAAATTTTAATACCATCATCTTTGGATCTTTTGAAGAAAAAAAACAAAATTATTTTCCTCTTCTCTATTCAATGTGCTGCTGCTGCTGCTGTCTAATCAGCCCGAGATTATTTCCTCTGATCCACTTCCTCACTCATGCATCTGAGTCTTGTTTGCTTTTGCTTCTGCAGCTGCAAGTTCCAAAGAGGAGTCTTTTCCAATGTAAAACACAGCTATGGAAAGGTGGGGGAGGAATATGTTACTTTTAGTCAGTCACTCCTGCATAAATGGTAGCAGTGCAATAATACATATTCTCAGCATTGAGGAAAGTGGATACACTTCTACTATTTTTCCTCAAATCCATCAGTTACTTAATTCTCAGGGCTACAAAGTAACAATGAATATGGATTCAGCTTTTGAGGGAGGAATATCAAATTGCATAAATATAGCATGGGACAGAGCCACCAAAGTAAACTGCAACAAGGAATATTTAGGACGGAAAAACATCTTGTGATGACAACAATACAGAAGCAGCTGGGACAGATAGCACAAGAACATCTCTCTCATTTGAAGATGGAGGACAGACAGATCTTCCTTGAGAAGAACTTAGGGAGATAGCCTTTAGGAGTGACCTAGATTTAGCTGTTGAGCTGTTATAAGGAATAGAATAGACTAGAAGATCTCTTTGAGATTCCTTCCAGTCCTGTGATCCTCTAATCCCTCCTTTCTTAGAATTTAGTAATTAATAAAATCATTACTATTGCTTACTTGACCTTGGAGGTGTTCTTCCACAGTTGTTTGTTCACACATGGGCTGGTCACATACATCTCTGTAGCAATTATAAGAGTAATTGTACTTGTAATAGCCTCAAGGGAAGATTGATTGCAGCTTGTGTGAGTGGAGGTTAGCAAACTGGCTGACTCCAGCCTATTCTCCTGCCCTCTAAAGCTTTTATTTTGATGTACTGTAATATGTTTTATAAAAATCCATTACTCTCATGCTCTAAACCAGGAGATTCATCTCAGTCCCCTCCTTGATGTTACAATTCAAAAGAAAGGATTAAGCAGATAGTTTAAATATGTTCTTTATCTCCTAACTAAAGGGCAGGTGGTCTCCCAAAACCAGAACTAAATCAACCCTGCAGTAAATTTAAGCCAAGTCTGAAGCAAGCCTGCTGGCTGCAAAAGCTTTAACAGATTGCCTGTATTACCCTAAGCTGTAGTCACACAGCCTGTTCTCTGCTAGTGCAGTCTGATGCTTTCACGCTGGGTTTTCTGTTTGGTTTTTCACTTTGTAAAACAGCAAATTTCAGCTGACATGCTATTCAAAAATTGTCTTTTGTATGACTGGAGTGAATAATGTTATAATGTGTCACAGGCTACCTGTAACCTCAAATCTCATTTTGGAGCTGTCACTTGCTGCTTCTCAGAAGCTGGTGATGGGTCCCCGATGGTTGTAATTGGCAGCAGGTGCTCTAAGGTTTTGAAGGGTTAAGCGACCTTAACTCTCATTATTTGCTTATAACCATGTTCAAAATTTACGGATCTTGAAATAGTGATTCAACAGTTATGGCACAAGAAGAGTTGCTCAGAGGAATATTCACTTTGAAAGTAAAATGCCTGTGTTGGTTTTCTAAATGTTCTAAAGTGTGACACTAATTCAAACAATGCAATCACACAGAGGATAAGATCGACAATTCTATTTTTATTTCAGACAATTCTTGTTCTCTCTCTCTGAAAATAACTAATCAGTTTAAAAAACCCAACAAATAATCTCACAATATTTTTACAACTTTAAACCTACTTTGTACCTTCTCCTCTGCATCTTCTGAAATCTATTTGTAGTTTGACTGCCCTTCACTTTTATTTTGGCTAGCACACTTTGTTTCTCACGCTTTTAAACAGATTGTCATGAGCACAAATATGCAAACTGATTACTGGAAAAAAAAATATGATTTTGCTATGGAAACAAACAGTGTCTCTTTGTTCCATGGGAAACTAGTGTAGAATAATTCCCCTCTCAGAATAGACTAAGAAAAATACTGAGCATATTGAAAGATTCATCTAAACCTCAGAAGCTATAGTCCAAAGACTTTAGAGTAGATGTATTAAATTAATTTTTAAAATCTATTATAGAAACATTTTCAAGAAGAGTCATCAAACATATGACCAAATCTTACAAATACAAAGCATCAGAGTAAAACACCAGGAAGCAGGGCAAAACAAAACCTCTCTCAATTATTTTTAATCAGTCTTAGCAATCCAGAGATGTCTCATCTGACTGGAAGCTGGTGAATATTGTCCCAATTTTCAAGAAGAGCAGGAAGGAGGACCCCAGAAACTACAGGCCTGTCAGTCTCACATCAGTGCCTGCTAAAGTTATGCAGAAGATTATTCTGGGAGGTATTGAAAAATACCTGAGAGACAATTCAGTCACTGGTCACAGCCAGCACAGCTTCATGAGAGCAAAGTCCTGCTCATCAAATGTGATTTTTATTTTAGGACAAGGTAACCAGTCTAGTTGATCAAGGAAAGCCAGCTGATGTAATCTTTTGGGATTTCAATAAGCTTTCAATACTGTCTCTCAAGATTCTTCTGGACCAAATGTTGAGCATTCAGTTGGATAAACACATCATGTGATGGGTGAGCAACTGGCTCACAGGTCAGGCACAAAGGGTTACAGTGAATGGGGTGACATCAGACTGGCCACCTGTCACTGGTAGGGTTCCTCAGGGCTCCATCATTGGCCTTGTGCTCTTCAACATCTTCATAAATGACTTGGATGCAGGAGTGGAAGGGATACTGAGCAAGTTCGCAAGTGATACAAATCTGAACAGAGCTGTTGACTCCCTCAAAGGCAGGGAGGCCCTGCACAGAGATCTTGAAAAATTAGAGGGCTGGTCAAACATCAACCATGTGAAGTTCAACAATGGAAAGTGGCAGATTCTGTGCCTGGGATGGGACAGCCCTGGTTGTAGGTACAGACTGGGGAATGAGATGCTGGAAAGCTGCACTGTGAAAAGGCACCTGGGGGGTCAGGAGGGCCAACCCTGTCCTGGGGGCATCAGGCCCAGCATGGCCAGCCAGGAAAGGGAGGGGATTGTCCTGCTCTGCTCTGAGCTGGGGCAGCCTCACCTCCAGTGCTGGGGGCAGGTTTGGGTGCCACAGTATAAAAAAGACCTTAAACTATTGGAGAGTGTCCAAAGGAGGGCTATGAAGATGGTGAAGGCCTTGAGGGAAAGCTGCATGAGGAGTAGCTGAGGTCCCTTGGTCTGTTCAGCCTGGAGGAGACTGAGGGGAGACCTCACTGCAGTCACAGCTTCCTCATGAGGGGAAGAGGAGGGGCAGGCACTGATCTCTACTCTGTGGTAACAGTGACAGAACCTAAGAAAATGGCCTGAAGTTGTATCAGGGGAGGTTTAGGTTGGATGTTAGAATAAGGTTTTTCACCCAGAAGGTGTTTGGGCACTGGAACAGGCTCCCCAGGGCAGTGGTCACAGCACCAGCCTGAGAGAGTTCAAGAAGCATTTGGACATTGCTCTCAGGCACATGGAGTGACTCTGGGGATGGTGTTGTGCAGTGCTAGGAGCACTGATCTCTTGGGATCCCTTCCAATTCAGCTTATTCTGTGAATCTGTGAAATAAGGCATAAGTAGCAGCTATTTATGGCCAAAATTGAAATAATAAAATTTTTGTTATTGGAATTACAAAAAGTCTGTAACAGTATATTTTTCCTTTAGTATTTCTCAGTTCTCTACATTTTTGCTTCTTGCCATGTCTAGACATGTCTCAGCATTAACACATCTAAATAGTTCAGAATTTAGCTAACACAAAGACTAATGTTCCTCTAAAAGTCTCAGGACTTGCTAAAGTAGATGCAGTCTGAGATTTATTAATATGCAAGAGAGGGTTTCTTGCAGTCGAGTTTTTTTCCTCATAGGTACAGGAGGAGACAAAAAGCCTCTCCCTTCATCCTTTTTATACATATTTTACTTTTTACAGGTTTTCAGAGCAAGTGTGGGAGACCTAGGTTCAATTTATTCCTGTACATAGCATGGTGTTGAAGGGATTTTACTGCTCATTGCATGCCCCCTAAAAGATGCCTGAAGCATTAACCAGAGCAGACTGGAAAACAACCTTTGCTGAAACCATCCTATTTTTCAGAAACATTCTAAATTTCTTGGCCAAAATAATGAAATCTCTAACATTCAGTACTCATGGGAGAAGAGGACCTGGTCTCTAGTCTGTGTTTCATTTGCTGTATTTTATTTTGTGAAAGGTCATAAATTGCCTCCATTAAAAGGACTGCAACTGACTACTTTCTTTTCCCAATGAGTTTCCTAAATACACGATACAAGATGCTCCTGTTTTTTCTGGATCAGTAAGAGTACAGTGTGTACAGGTTAATGGTGAACTAGTGACAACAAAAAGGGAATACTCTCCTGACCAACCCTGCCCTGTTCTTCACACATATACACTAAACCTGACACAGAAATGTGGGTGTGAGATTGCAAGGAGGAAGGAAACCAGATTGGCTTTCCCATATATGCATGACTGAAATGAAAGAGGGTAGGGGAGAGTGGTCAGGACAATAATAGCTTGTCATCTTCCGACTAGCTCTTTTTAAAATAAAAGTGTGATCCCTGTGTATTTCAAGCTTGTATGGCCTATTTTCAGGGGACATGGTATAGTGGTCAAGACCTTTCTCTGACCCTGAGTTAGTCATCAAGGACATGGAATAGAATTCAAGTAATGACATTATTTTTTAGTATTTTCCAGTTGACTGCCACTGGGGTGTAATCTCTGAGAGTGGAGCCCACCCTGGAACGGCCAATTCTCCCATGCTCTGCTTAAGCAACACATGACTGTGCATACTGACTACTCCCCTTCCAGCCAGTTACAATGATGTCCTTTGATTGCAGTCTTTAAATCTGAACCAGGAAAGAAGTTCTGTTCACTGATATCCATATTCTCCCAAAGAAGAATACAACATAAATGAATGTGGAAAAAAAGCAAACTGGAATTTTTCTGCTATTCTTTCATTCCTGTTCCTTGCATTGATTTAAAAGCAAATTCACACATAAAGCTTTCAAATGGATTTTGAAAGCTTTTTTGGATTTGAAAGCTTTTTTGGATTTGAAAGCTTTTTTTTGGATTTCAAAAGAAATTTCAATCAGCAGTTGTTTCAGAACTCTAACAGATAAGCTACACCTCTGGGTTACTGTTGGTATAAGCATGTTGGTGTTCTCTGGAGGTGCACAAAGTTCTGTGCTATTGGGCACAAACATGGATTATATTGGTATTAATCTAAATATGAAAGAAGATTCTCAAGTCATAATTTATACAGTTGTGTCTCTGTGAATGCATGTCCATCATCTAGGATCTACCTCCTGTCTTATGATCACTGGTAGACAAAATTCTGATATGACACAAAGTTCAAAATCATGTGGCAAAGTTGTTCTACATCACATTTTTGGAGTGTAAAGTGCTATGTTTCCACAGAAGTTCAGTACTAGAGGCTGGACCAAAAGGCTGTTAAGTAGGGACACATAGTAAAACAGCCCTGTAGTTACAAGCACTCTTCCATGTAATCAAGTTGTCTCAGGGCTGAACCTCATAAATGTGCCACTTGGATTTAGGTTTAAACCTAAGAGGCAGATGCAATTTGCAACAAGCAGCCTATTTCTAAATTCTTTGTAAGATATCAAAGATAGAAATCCTTCATCCAGTTCCCAGCATTTTAAAACAGGAATACTAACCATAAGAGAAAAACATATCAAGATGTGACATTCTGACTCCAGTGGGGCAGTTTAAGGAATAAAAGCAACTAGTTCTTTTTCCTTAGCTTAAATAGTTCAATTATTGTTTTCAATGGGTCACAAATCCTTAGGATCATTTCAGTAAACCTGTCTTAGAGAGGGATATTCCATGTGAATTTATGCTGATGGAACCAAGAAGGTGAAAACAATCCCAGAGGGAAAACAAACATACAAATGAAGCCCCTAAAACCATCAAATACAACAGCAGAGAAATTGAAGAATAGCAATAGCATTAATGCTGATAAACAGGCTGCGAAGGAAGGCAGGTCTTACTAAAGACATCTGATTTATTCTTTAACACAAGTGCAACTGTTAATCAATAAAAAGTTGATTTTCAAACAGAGCAGGCCATTCAGTTTGGGGTGGTTATCCAAAGAAGCAGATCCGAAAGAAAGTACTCCTCCACTACTTCTTAAAATTCAACTAGTGTGAACTCAAGTTGACACTAGAATCTAAGAATTTGCATTCAGATAACTCCTCTAATTGTTTTGATGACAGTTTCTCAACGAGTCTTTTTCATTCTATCATCTGATATTTGACCTCAAGTTTTTGTTTTCCTCAGAAATTTAAGTATCACACTAGGCACGTTAGTCTTTCAGCTACTGTAGTGCATCAAACATATGGGTACAAGATAGGATAAAAATTGACATTTTGCTAACCAACTTGTTAGGCAATGACCAAAGAATTATACTAAATTTTTAATGTTTTTCTGCCTCTCTCTTCTCATTGTCTTTTTTACCTTTCCTTATTCCGGTTTTCTTTGGTCACGATCTGCGCTTCTCTTGTTTCTTTGTGTTCAATTTTGTATTCTTTTTTTCCTTCTTTTCTCTTGCTCTCCCTTCACTTCTCTTTATCCTCTGTTGTGCCTCATTTGTCATTCAGGTAGCTTCCATTAGTGTAACACAGTCCAAAAATTTGCAACTGGTTAAGAACTTTATGAATATTTCAGTGTTACACCCAAACCTTGAAATATATTACTGGAGAAGAACAAGACAGACTAAAACCAAATAACATTTAAAAAGCACTGCTGTGGAAACTGAAATTGTAGATCAGCATGAACTCATAATTACCAGTTACAAGTAGATAAAATAAGACAGATAGGAAGAGTTCAAACAGAAACTTTTAAAATGTCTTATATAACTGCTGATTTTTCCGGTGGCTGCACAAGAATTACACCTCACAGCGACTAGGAAAAACAAACCCAACGGCACCGCTGGGACACAAGGGCAAACATACAAATTGTGACTAGTGCAAAGAGCTGATTATCATGCAATCCAAATTACATAACACTAAAACGCTTTTGTTTAGCTTAAAGACCATGTCAGTGTCATTTTTATCTGCATGAATTTGAAAAGTGCATCTCCCTGAAAGGGGTGAGCTCTAGAGCGCACACTGAAGTCACAATTCCCTGTTCCACAATTCCACAATTCCTTGCCAGGTAGCAAGGAGTAGCCCTCCTTGGCTCTTCAAGTTAAGTGCAAATCAATCTTAAAAATTCTGGGACTGGTGGAGAAAAAGGGA
The DNA here is from genome assembly GCA_013397245.1 of Thryothorus ludovicianus. Classification (NCBI taxonomy): domain Eukaryota; kingdom Metazoa; phylum Chordata; class Aves; order Passeriformes; family Certhiidae; genus Thryothorus; species Thryothorus ludovicianus. The sequence goes on from VZTB01037520.1 coordinate 1,056,912, forward strand.
GAGAGTTTTAGCATGAAGGCAGCTCCCAAGGCAAGGGGTGGGCACCTATGTAGAGTCTTGATGTTGATTTCTTCAGTGTGACTCCCATCGGTGAGCTGGATGTGAGTGCAGTCAGCTGAACTCCCAGAACAAGGGAAGCCTGTCAGGGCCCTGCCATTTTACTGGAAGTTGAGACATCTTTATAGGCAGATATGAAGGATGCCCCAATTTATACAGCACACTAATGTCAAAGAAAGTGTGAGACTTTGTATTGTCAAGCTAAAAAGCAGCATTCATATAAAGTGACTGAATTTTCACTAACTACAGGCTCTACCAGTTGTGAACTGAACCTGAAAATACAGTACTAACAATCCCATTCATCCTACCCATTTTCAATAGAAACATAATCTATTCAATAAAATAGAATTTGTAAGACTGTAAATTGTCTTCCTATAAATGTGAGCTGTTAAGCACTCTAAGAATGATTTCATTCAGCAGTCACTTACAAGAGAACATTTGTATTGGTTCCCACAGGAGGGATTTCAGGAGCAGGTCACCAGGATGTGCAACCTGTATAGTCTTCAAACATCATTTATGTCAATGATGCAGTTATCATATATAACTGTACCCTACAAAAACACTGGGTGGAATTTATCATGGTGAAAAAACATACCCTCATTTGGAAAAACATTCTGACTTTGGTCTTCTGACTCCCATGAATTATCATTTGCATCTAGTAGTTGAAGGAAACATTATTCATACTGTCAAGATTTAGCCCTTTCATCTGAAATCTCTGATTAGCCCAATTGTCTATAGAATGAGGGCAGTTTCAAAAATTGCACAGATTGCAGTAGACTGAGAGTAAGCACACAGAAATGTATTATGGGAAAAATCCCATCCAGAGCCTTTCAGTAAAAAACAAGCACCAAAATAATTAAAATGCAAGATGTTGAGAGATTGCTGCATGTGATAGCTGACATTACTCCTTCCCAAGGAAATTTCCGGATGAATTAAGTAGGATCTATTCCTTTATAACTAATTGCATCATCATTGCAAATCTTTTTTCATCTTTTCCTGCTGCCTCGGGGAAGTGTAGCTTGAAGAGCAAAACAACAAGCCCCAGAAATTAAACAAGGGTTAAGAATTTCTAGGGAAAGAGAGAACTAAGATGTTAGGAGTTGATTTTTGAGTCTGCAGATGACACAAAACGTGGAGGGGGAGGAGATAAAGAAAAATGGAGAAGAACCCAGGAGCAAGAGGAAATTGCTTTCTTTCCTGTTTGCCATTAACCTGCCTCACTGGAAATGCCCCTAGACTAAGCTACATGCTTGTGCAATGTTCCACAAACAAGGCAGTATCTTGTCCTTGAAACAAAGATGTTCAAAAGCACAGTCAGACACTAAAAACAAAGCGATAACATCTAATCATTGAGATGTCTGCCTAGATTTCAAGGTGGGAAGTGAAAATAATTATGGCATATGAACAAGGCTAATTCTGTGTGCAAAGGAATGCTAATTTTGCTAATTTGACATAACTGAGGAACTACATTATAACCTAGTGAGATAAAATAAGCAGTTACATAGTCTGCTGAAGAAGATAGTTTACTTCTGTAGAAGGTTACTCTTTAGTAATGCTGATTCAGGAAAATTACAGGAGACTTAGGCTGGAAGTGACCTTCAGAGGCCATCCAGTCTGGCCCTGTGACCAAGCAGGCTGATCTCCTAAGTTAAATCAGCTTGTCTGGGGCCTTGACCTTCTCATTCTTGAAAACTTCCAAGGGCAGAGATTCCATTAGCTCTCTGGTCAATCTCTTCCAGCGCTTAACCACATTCATCTTGACTTTTTTTCCCCCTTCCTTTCTATACTACATCTTTTGTCTACACCTACATGCACATTCCCATCTTCTCTATCCTGACAGGGGGTTCTGCCATTCATTATGCCAAATACAGATAAGGCAAGGTGTATATTCAACAGCTGAGTAAATGAAAACGGTGGGAGACTCCAGCTAGAGGATATTTGCCCTCTTGTGAGACCCCACCTGGAGTGCTGTGTCCAGCTCTCAGGCCTCCAGTATAAGAAGGACATAGAACTGGTAGAGCAAATCCAAAGGAGGACTGTGAATATATCAGAGAGTTAGAGACCCTCTCCTGTCAGCACAGACTGAGAGAGTTGGGGCTGTTCAGCCCAGAGAAGAGAAGGTGCAGAGGACCTTCCATTACCTAAATGTGGCCAACAAGAAAACCGGAGAGGGACTTTTTACAGAGGCATGCAGTGTTAGGAAAATGGGCACCGGCTTCAAACTGAAAGAGGGTAGGTTTAGACTAGTAACCAGGAAGAAATTCTTCACTGTGGGGGTGGTGAGGCACAGAGAAGCTGCGAGTGCCCCTCCCTAGAAGTGTTCAAGGCCAGGATGGATGGGACTCTGAGTAACCTGGTCTAGTGGAAGCTGTCCCAGTGAACTTAAAGGTACCTTCTAACCTAAACCATCCTATGACTTTGTAATTCTGTGACATCTTCTCAGCAGCTATTGCTTTTGCAAGTTCTAAAATAGTAATCTTTCTTCTCTGTGCACAAGAATATTGTAGGCCATGTAAAGCTGATTGCTTAAAGTATCACTGAATGTATTAAGAACAGTTGAGCTGAATTGTAAAAATCACCGCATTAGACCAGGTCTGTAGCAGCCATATTTATAGCAATGCATGCATTTTAACATCTAAAGAGTGGCAAAATTATGATTTCTCTACCATTTCAATATGATAAAACTGCTTTCTTTACAAGAAGAAGGAATTTAATCAATATGAAATATTTGCAATCATAAAGGGAAATGACTTTCTAATATTAGAAGTGGAATGGCTGAAATTGTTAAGAAAGGCAGGATAAGATATATTCCATTTCCTCATTTTATCTAAAAATTGAAATTATTTTACTCTGAAATAATTGCCTGTTTGTCACCCATCTATAGCACAACTGCATGAATTTAGCCCACACATGTCAAATAGAACAAGTGGGCGAACCTTTAAACATATTTAACTTACCCACAGTCAGCAGCACAGTCTTTTTTACTAGAGTGTTTTCCTTCTTCCCTTCCCCCCAAAATCTGCTGTCCTTTTTCCCTATCCATATAACCAAAAGAAGGCTTTCTAACTCAGTATTGTATGGGCCGACAGGCTCATTTTCCTGCAAAACCAAAACAGACACACACAGGGACAAGATCTTACACACGTGTTTCCTGGAGCAGCCGGAAATGGAAAACAGGTAAGTGTCCTGACATGGTGATGGCCTGGAAGGTGTGAGCTGGCCACTCAGAAATATGCTTATTCTAACTGGCCAGCCAGCTAAGAACCACAAGTCTCAGCTGATGCTGAGCCAAACAACATGAATTTTCTGTAACACTAAGGTATTGCTTACTGAGCTGTACTCTGTATGTGGATCCTACATCACGCAGAAATTATTCCATCAGCTGTCTGGTAAAGCTGAAACCACAGCACTCTCCTGACTTTCTTCTTTTTAGAAATGGCACACTTCTTTTTTTGAGATATTATTGGTTTTATTTATTTTGTTTCAGACAAATATATAAGCAAAGTTTATCCAGAGTTGGAGGCAGATTGATGGAATAAAAATTGTACTGAGGGATTAGCATAAGGGTATCTCTATGTTAATCACTACAGTGATTGTCAGTCTTGCAGACATATGTGGACTGTATTTTCACAGGAACATTTCTCCAAGGATTTACTGCTGTCACTGGCATAATAATACACTACAGTTGCTTATAAACAGCATATGGCCAAGGTGAAAGGAACATTGCTTTTAATGAGCACCTTGTCTTCCTTTATTTACTAGATTGGAAAATCTAGTATCAGCATGTCTTAGAGGAGGAAATACTTTCAGAAAAAAAAATTACTTCCAGACTAGTTTATCATGCACAGACAGATTGCTTTGCCATTACTCCCAGTGCATTGCACCTACATAGTTTCTGATCGGAAAGTAACTTGCATCTGACCAAATCAAAATTTACCCAGAGAAAGATCCTTCAAGGCCATGTGCATTTGCAGCTGACTGAGCTGCAAGGTCTACTAAAACCCTCTTGGCTACCCCAATTGACTGTGCTTTGGAATCCCTTTCCTACAGCACACTTTGGACTACAGCATACTTTTACATCATATGTAACACCAAGAAGCAGGTGGTGACTTCAGCCAGTGTTTGCTCTAAAATATATGCAGATTAATTATTTATTTTAGATAGACAGATAGAGATGAAAATTCAAGAAGAAATTCTCATAAGAAGAGAACATTAAAAGCAAGGGTAAAAAGGAGCGGTAAATTTTAGCTTACCAATAATATTTTGAGTTGGTTGTTTGAAGAATTTTAGAAGACTTTTTATTATACATAAATACAGGTGTATCATGAGTGCACTAATGGGCTTAAATTGCTTTGACCAGCCTCACTTGGGATCTCCACCCACATAAGCTCTGCACATCCGTCTCAGAATTCCACTTAAGTTCAGGCATAGGCCCACAGTTCTAGACTGAGCTGTGATGCTTTTGTAGATGAAAAATATAACTTAAATTATTAATGCTTTACAGGCTGCAGATACTTTGTTGTGGATGACTAGCTGAAATTGAACTTTTGAATTTTCTGTCAGGAACCTGCTAGCAAAAATCAATACAGGATTGTTGTAAATTTTGGTAAAAATTGAACTAAACCAAAGCAACAAATTCTGAATCTGTTGATTAATGAAAGAACACAAGACAAAATCACCTGTGGTTTTGGTAAATTCCATAGGTTTTGGTGAACACAGCTCTACAAGGGAAGCGACCAAATATGTACTCATCAAATAGAATAAGAGATCTATTCTCTAATCTTTCGGGGGTTTTTTTTTCTTCCTTAAATAACCCCTGGATCAGCTATGGCTGTTGTTTACTCTACTTTGTCTGTGATACCTGTAGCTGTAGATATCTTATTCTCTGTTTCTGGTTTTGTCTCTGGATTGACTTCAGACCTATTATCTTGTCCTCTGCCTTGTCTTCTTTTCTCTGGGTGTGCCTCCTCCTAACTGCAATCCCTGATGAGACAGTGGACCTCATGAATGACTCTGCTTTGGTGACACCCGGCTGTGACCCATCCTGCTCAGATATGGGGGGGACTGTAACCTCACTGGGAGAACAGAACCCCACCTGCACTACCACCACCCTCTGCTATTGATTACCCTGCCTCCTCTGGCTGTTTCTCGATGGTATCTCAGAACAACAGACCTACCTACACTTCTGGAAATAATGAATATTGGCTAAACTTCCTGAGCTCCTAGAAATCACTTTCCTGCCAATTCTAGGCACAGTTCAGCCCATAGAAAGCCTGATATATTTTTGAATATTTGCTTTGTTTTCATCTTGGTCTGGGGAAGTCATAGGGTAGAATTTTGGATTTGGGAAGAAGTTAAAGGAGAAAAGAAAAAGTAGAGGTCAAAACCAAGAGGAATGACTGTGAGTGACCTAGATTTTCAGAGTAGAGTGGAACATTCAGAACTGCCTGCTTGGTCCTCAGGAGAAAAAACAATTTTTTGCTCTGATCTGCCACGTCACCAGGGGCAAGGAGAAAGTCTTAAGAGTCACTAGGGACACTTTGTCAAAGCAGAGAAATGGAACAAAACAAACTCCAAGGGTTTGACAATAGATGAATAGAAGGGCAACTATGTTGAATGTCAAAGTACAGCAGTTTCCCATCACTTATTGGTGAACCAACAGCACAAACCTCAGAAACTAGCTGTAAGACTGGAGGACAAAGAAATGTCTGTGGTTAATTAAACTGTGAACCACCAGCTTGAAGAAGTTATAGAAGAGGAAAGTCAGATGTTAAGATGTATCAAGCAAACTATTTCCAGTTTTTTACTTCAAATGTTATTATGTGCAAGCTCATCTAGAATATTGCTGTAATTCTGGCCATCCACTTCAATTCATCTATTTTTTGTTATATGAATTTAGCAATATAACAGATCTCCTTTCAATTTTATTTCTTGAGAAATTGGTTTCAGCCTAACAAGATAAAGGTTGGCAGAAAACTAAAATATAAGGAAGTAAACAAAAGGGAGAAGCTCTTTGTGCTAGAACTTGATTCTGTTGGTGGAAGATCATTTGAACATTAAGTAGGAATCAGTGAGTATAGTCCAATAATTAGAAAATCCTTTTATAATATAAAACGGATGAGCATAAGAAGACTAGAGGATATTCAAAGAACATTTTAAGGAAATATCTCAATTTATAATATTTTTCTTATAATATTTTATTAATATTAATTTATATTTTTATAATATTTTTCTTCTGTATTTTTCTTTTTAATATGCATCAATAATTTTAATTCAATTGTTGGAGGTTTTTTAGTTCAAGATAACTTTTATTTTAATATTCCACTGCAGACTACAGAGAGAATCATCTGAAACAACTTTAAATGTCTGTGTATTTGAGGAAGATAAAAGAAAACACCTTCTAAATCGTCGAAAATAATTAGGAGAGCAGGAAAAGTGACTGAACAGCTTTGATCTTCTCTATAAACAGTCTCCAAGATAGGACAGCATGCACGCTTAACAAGCTTGCAGATGATGCTGAGCCAGCAGGGGCTGGGAAGAGCAAGCAATATTGTATTTCCAAGAAACAGGGCTCCCACTCAGAGAGACCATGACAACCAGAAAAGGGAGCCAAGAAGAAATTTGTGAAGTTCAAATTCCTCAAGGAAGAGTATAAAGAGAAAAAGTAATAGAAAGATAAGGATTTTCAGAATGTTGCTTTGGAACAGCTAATAAAATGTGATTATTGTTAATTTATTTTTTTTTTTTAGTTGCAGGAGTGACTGGAGAAAATATGTTAGAGACTTATGCAATCAATCATGCCCTGCAGAGGTTAGAAACTGTTCTGTGTCTCTTTCAGTAACAACAGTGAGCAGCAAAGAAAATTGAGTGCAAATCTTTCAGAACAAAATTTTAAAAATCATAACCAAGAAACCTCTACAAAGGATAGCTTTAAGATCACAAGAACTGATAAGGTTTTAGAGGAGGTTTGAAAGACAATGAATGTTTTCTGGTGTGGGGCAAATCAGAAAAACACCACCAGTGGCTGTGAAATACAGAAAGCATTAATCGTGTTAAAAGAACAAAGTGACTGTTTGGAGTGTGCTTGTCTGCTCTTACACTCACTCCACCATAAGCAGCTTCCACTAATCACAGGTTGAAAATGAGACTCTTTGGATGGACCTTTGAACAAACACAGCTGCACTCAATCCTTGACAGCTCTCCTTTTGATCCTCTTCCATTTTAAGTGAAACCAAAAAGACTACAACCTCCTCTTCCCTTTCCTGCACTCCCTTTCTCAAAGAAAGTCTGGACAGGTGTCCTGCACGTGCTACAGAAAACGTCTGACGTGTACAATCAATGCAGCAGCAGACAGGGGAAAGTGCAGGATGCAAGTAAAGAGTAATTCAGGTGTAGTCAGGGTGCTCTAAGCCTCACTCCAGTAGCAAACCCTGTCTCAGGAGAACATTGGATATTTGCTTAAACGTATTGTGACTCATTGATGTGAAATGGGAAAAATAATAGCATCTATTTTTCGATTGTGTCTCTGTAATACCTAACAAAATGGGAACATCATTTGAAGCTTGTAGTGCTAGTACCAGTGTTATTACCATTATTATTAGATTGTAACTTTTAGTAGTGATGACTTATAAACTAGAAGGCTTAATGCAAGTAGCAGAGAAGGAGGCCATAATTCAGTTCAGACAGTGATTTCACAAATTAGTTCCCCTCCACTTCCACAGGTGTAACAAATCTATTCTTCAATGTCTCTTTTTTTTCAACTCCTACAATCTAAGCCTGATCCTAAAGAAACTGGGGGAGATGTAGAAGGAGCAAAAGTCAGGTTTAATGCCTATAACAAAGACATAAATAGTTATGTAATTAACATTTTTGTTTCTTTTTACATTATATTTATCCCACCATTACATTATTAATGAGCTCATTTATCAAAGAGTTTGCTATCCTCCCTTAAGCAAATATTTCAGCAAATAAAATTTCAGAAAATCAAGGCATTACATATCTCCTCTGGCTTATACACAATATTTAATATTAAGACTAAATGAGATTTTTTCCTGGAAAGTTAGTTTTCATTCTCATTGCATAATTAAAAGTAAATACAAAATTTTTAACAGAAATTCACTAAGGCTTTTAGCAAAGGAAATAATTTTAATAAATATGGAAGCAAAGAAACTTGTTATAAAAAGAAATGCTTGGCTTCAAAATGCAAAGAGGATAGTAAACAGCTGTTTATTTCTCTTTTTGTTTAATGAAAACAGGCTTTAAAAAAAAAACTGTGCACCTCTTCGGTTTTTTTAGGATAGATATAGTTACAGTTTAATTTACTTTTAATTACAATATCAGTGATTAAAGAAAGTAGCATCCCAGTTTATGCAGAAATAATGTGCTAATTCAACAAGTATTTCAGATCAGAGAGGAAGATTCTGTAGCTGTATCATGTGATATCTTAAAAAGGTCGTGGTATGATCACAATTCAGTGTGAAAATCAAAAAGAGTTGCTTGCCTACTCTGGAAGCAGAAACATTCCAGCAATTTACATGGACTTTTGCAAGAGATGAATACCAAGGCAAACAAAAAGGGTTCCTTTACTCTCATGGAGTTCTGTTTCCCTTCTCTTCTTGTTAGAAGAAGAGCACACAGATGTAGATGTGAGGCTTGCAGAGGAAGACCTCTCTAAAGCCCATTAGATTGTCTGATGAAGCCCACAGAGGTGTGCTCTTTGGAAAAGCAGGCATTTTATGTCTCCCTGCCAACATTGACTACATAATAAAAGCTCTTACTGTGCTGAACAGGGGTTGTCTCAATTTGTTGAATACTATGTGAGTTTTTTGCTACTCCTGTGAGAATGTTCATGTCTATTTCTTTGTCTGGAATCTTAATCCTCTGTTTATACAGAAAGAAGAGATGGAGAGGAGGTTAGGAGAAGTGAATTTCCTTGTGACTGAGAGAAGGTTAGGAAAAGTGAATTTCCTTGTGATTGAGAGATATAATAAATTATAATAAGAATTTTCAATTATTCATACCATTTCTAAACCTAATTCTAACTGAGTTTATGCCCCATTTTTTTTCATCCCTTGTTTATATTTCTCCCTAACAAAATTTGTTATCAATATGAAAGCAAAATCTACCACTATACACAAGTTCTTTGATCAGTTAGATACAGATTTTCCTTGTTCATATTGTTTGTCACATACATTCTTGGAAATCTTTTGTTTGATATTGAGATTTTCTGAACTGCAAGGAAACTCTGATCCTGAGAAAGGCATTTAACACTTTTCAAGTAGTGAAAATCCTACCCAATTACGCTAAACTTTTAGACTCTGGATTTCATTTGTTTCCCTTCCAAATCAAAAATAGGTAACTGTAAAAATGGGAACTTAAAATATGATGGACGATAATTCCTCAAATCTAAGTCATAAAACTGTGCAGTGATTTTTGACAACTAACCACAAAGCAAGAAAAATAGCTTCCTTTCAGAGCATTATCTCTCATCATCTCCCTGTAACGTGAGGTTTTCAGTTTTTAATGCCTTTAAATATTATAACCAGTCCTGCAGCATACAACCACTCCATTCTCATAAAAAACAGTAGCCTATTTGGAGACATCTTAGCCATAGAATGGCAGAATGGGTTGGGTTGGAACGGGCATCATCGAGTCAAACCCTATGCCCCAACATCCTCACGGCAACTAGACCATGGTGCTGAGTGCCACATTCAGTCTTTCCTTATACACACCCAGGGACAGTGACTCCAACACCTCCCTGGGCAGCCCATTCCAACATCTAATCACTCTCTATGTGAAGAAATTCCTTCTGATGTCCAACCTAAACCTCCCATGGGGCAGATAAAGATTCTGTCCTCTTATCCTGTCTCTAGGTTCCTGGGAGAAGAGGCCAACCCACAGCTGACTACAGCCACCTCCTCTGCAGCCTGGCCTCCCAAAAAAAAGACATAGAAGTATGTATGTATGTAAACCCTTCGTTATTTTTTTTTTATTTGCAGTCATCTGCAGGACACTCAAGTATGAGAGTTTTATGTGAGCAAGAGTGTAAAAGTTCTAAGGACAAAGTCATTTGAGAATTATTGTAACAAATATTATTGTAACAAATTATTATAAAAATTGTAGCTAAGTGGTCATATTTTATAAGAAAATAAGAGTCAAAAAACATTTCAAGATCTCTTGCTAACACCCTTCAATGTGGTAACACCCTTTGATGTGGTAACTAAAACTAGGACATCAGAGCTACCCAGATCTCCCTTTAATTACCAGGAAAATAGTTAATATTTTATATTTTTGGGGGTCTATTAAATGGGTTTTACATACTTAACCAAAATGTGTTCTGATTCCCCTTCAGGGAAGCAGAAATTTCCTTCTAATTTGAGCAAGACTCAAGAAAGCTTCATAAAATGACCACACAACACAAGTCAATAAAGATTTGGATACTGAAGTGAATTTGAGAAGCCTCAAGAGAAATCAAGAGACATAGTCAAGATTTAAGAATAGAGCTGCATATTCCCTAGAATAGGATATTATTTTTCTCCAAATTCTTATGGTTTTTCAACAGATGATCTGCAAAGGCAAACTTTCCAAAATGCCACTTTTGGATTCGGATCTTCCTGCAGAACAAAACACTTCATTTCTTCTATATTATATTATCTCACATAAAGGAATAGTTTTTTATTTATTTTTTTTTTCAAAACTGATTAGCAAAAGTGTTTTTTCATAAATTTACTCAGCCTCCTCATTCTGCTTGCATAAAAGGTAAAAGCCAGTCCCTGCTGGCTCCATAACAGCTCATAAACCTACTTAGGAAAGAGGTGTGCCTCACATGCTCAATTTCTGTTAATGTCCAACTACACGGCAAGTTGCAGCATGGATCCAACTCAGTACTCTCCCTTTTGCGATCTATACACCTTTCCCTAGCCTGTATGAGGATCCTGTAGTCTCTGAGAATTCAGCTCTTACATGTAAATTAACACTGCTTTTAGTAGAGGCTGGACAAGTTGAGCCCTTCCAGCCCTTATTATTATATGATAATATTCTTCCTGCCCTTCCCACCAGACTACAGAGCCCAGCTGAGAGCTCAGCCCCACACTGCCACACCTACTCTCTTACCACCCATTCCCTACTGCTGAAAACCAGCACCTTGTCTCTGTTCCTCTCCCTATGCCAGCCAAGCCTTCCAGTCTTTCCCACGTCTAGCACATACACCTTCTCACCAACTTAATTCTCCTATTCTTATCCTGTTTCTGTCCCATCCCTAAACATTGAACTATTGAGGAAGGGGCTCCTAGTACCCGGCCAGGCTTGTGCAGGGACTGGGAAACACAGCAGAAGAGATTCAATAGATAAAAATAAAGAACATGAAGACCTCGACAGTCACCTGTTTTAGGTAACCTGAATGAATGATGTACCTGCACGGAAGCACTTGTCCCCAGGATCAGACACCCATAAGCAGCCAGGACTTTTTGGTATTAGATGTAGCAGCCATACCCTAACAAAAATTTAGAGAGGCAGTGAGAAACACATAGTAATTTTAAGGACGTAAAATCTCACCTTGGAAATTCCTCAATTTTTCTTGGCCTTTTTTATATTATTCAATAAATTTTATTTTGGTTTAGTATTTGAAATCTTCCTATGGCTCTATTTTTGGGATATTATTATGTACTGCAGTATAGGTTTTTGTTGATAATGAATATTTTCAATTGTTAATGGTTCATCCCCATGTTTCTCCTCCAATTGTTAAGTCCCTAAATTGTGCCCTCCCCTTATTGGAAAACATTCCTTGTTCCTCCTACCCCTGGTGTCAATCCCACAGAGTACCAGCCCCAGTTGTTTCCTTTTATGATATTTCCCTTCCCTTTGTTCCAGTACTTTCCCTATCCATCATTGTTACCCTGCCCCTTTTTCCTGAACCTTCCCTGTCACTCCAACCCAGGACCAATCCTTCAGGTGTACCACCTCTTGGGTGTGTTGGGGTGTTACCCAAACCTCGATGCCCCATTGGGGCATGTGACCTGTCGTCTCCTCCCACTTTCTGTAATTGGCCCCACTGATTTCCCCCCCCTCACTCCACCCCTGCTGATCCCTCATTGGTTTATGTATAGTATCCACCTCTTGTTCTGTTGGTGTATAAAATTTCTTGCACAGCAGCAGTCCTACATTTTCTGTCCTTATCTGCTCCCAGGAATAGAGCTGTCTGCAACTCATACAGGAGTCTCTTTTCTTATCTTTGCTCCATTTCTTGATGCCGCATCAGCTTTTTGGATAACACCTGCTCTGTGTTTGAGCTGCACCCTGGGTTGCGCTGCTTCCTGGGGGCAGTCCCTCCATGACTGCTGTGTCTGGAGCTAGCCAGGGCTGACCAATATTGGATACAGCATGGCATATCAATCATGGTCCCTCCAAGTTCTATAAAATCCTTACTGAAGGATGAGTGATGTTTAGTCTTTTTCCTCATTGATGGTTGCCAGGCTTTACATGTGGGAAAAACTCCTGCCTGATGCTCCTCACAAAGTCATACATATCATTCGCATGATCCTCAGGAATGTCTAGCCTTATCAAACTTCAGCCACACAGTCCCCTGTGGGAAGTTTCCTTAGAAATGGTACAGAAACTGGGACAATATTATCCTCTAAACAGATTTTCCGTCATTGCTATATCTGAGATACAAGGTCAGATATGGCCTTTAATCTTCAGGCAGTTTGACTTAACTCATGGGATTCCACAACTATGAGCCCTTTCTCTCCTCTGCATCACTTTAATATTTGAGGAACAAAATCCTTTTGAAGTTAGGATGCTTTTAGTTCTGCCTTTGCTTATCAAGGGACCTCATTAGTGTCAGTCTTTTAAATTATCAACAGGCGAAGAGAAGCTCCACATGACTGTACACTGGTTTTTGGCACACTGTATTGTACATTTATAATATAACTGAAATACTCCTTAACCTGAACCCATATGGCTACAGAATCTTTACTTTGGCACAGCCACATTCAAAATGGAGCTTAATGGTCTTACTTGTCCTAAAATTCTTAGCACAAAAAAAAAAAAAAAAAAAAAAAAGGGAGACAATGTTGTTTTCTCTGTGTTTTCATCTGAGTTAGAGGCTAACACAAAAAGCAAGCCAGAGAAGCAGAGTGGTGAGTTCTCTGAAAGGGAAAGTCCAACTCCATATTACTTTTTTTATCCCATCCTGCTTTGTGGCTCCTCAGAAGTATGAAGAGACTGATGGACTTCTTGAAATGGAGCCAAAGTTTTAGCAACTGCCTTCAGCCACCAGGTAGGCTCAAGTGTGTCATTGCCATGAACTGTTCTTCACAAGAAAAGTAAAAACACTCATGTTTTTAATTAGACATCTACATTTTTTAGATCAGTGCTGGCTTTCAAGTAACTACCAAAACCATGGCACAGGCAGAACATCATCTAATTCCTGATCCCCTCTAAAGCAAAGTTTTCTCAGAGTCAGTAGGTTATTGAGATCATATTGAGATCATAAGTGATGCAATCACAAATATATGTATTGTAGAAAATCTTAAAAAGACTTGGATGTCAGCTGTTTTATTGCAGGAGCTCAAGAGTACTACAAAATGGATGAGTCTCTTGCACTTTGCTTTGCAATATCAGGTAAATGTGAAGAAATACTACCAATAGTAACTGAAAAAGTAATGTTCCCTTTGTCTGCCAAAACTCCTTTTCATCAAAAGGAGAGCAGGCCATGGGGAGCACCTGGGGCCTCCAGTCCACTGCTGGTGCCTGGGCTCTCACAACAAGCCTGAAAACCCCATCCAGCTCCAAATTTCTCATGCCATGCTGTGCCACATTGCTCCATCCCTTTCTCCGCTCCCTGTCTCAGCTCCATATGCCCTGATTCAGGCACCGATACCCTTCAGCAATTAAATAAGTTTGTGTCAAGATCCCAGGTCCCTTGCTGGTGCTGGTACCTGGTCATGGCTACTGCCACTGATCTGCATATTCACATTTTGACTTGACCTTGGTTCTGTCTCACTGCCAGACACTTGCCTGAGGATCTGGGCTCTTGGCTGGATGTGGCAGCTGTACTTTCTTTACTCATGTGGGGTGCTGTGGGACTGGGCAGTGGCTGGAGTGACTTTTGCTCTGCTGACCATATTTTCACATCCCTGAAGGAACAGTTGACCTTTGCTGCACCTGGACAGGTGGGAGGGTTTGTTTGTGGAAGGTGGAAGTCTCACTTGCATCACCCTGATAGAATGTACTCTGAATGTATAGTTCTTGGGTTTTGCCTGATTTCAGACTGCTTTCTTGGCCCACTACTGCCATCTTCAATTACAAATCTTTCCTCAAAACTAATTCAAACTGCTTTCTAATGAGGCAGCTTTCTAAATACTGCATTAATTCAGCCAAAACATTTATGAATACACTGGCTAGATTCCTACCTGAAGAAAAGCTGTAGTGACATCTTGCACCATACATCTCTTCGAATTTGATGTTAAACCATGAATACAGCCTTCCAGTAAGCTGTATCTGTCCTTCAATTCTTCACATTTGTGTTGTGTTTTTTTCCCTTGACTTCCTTTTAACAGAACCGTGGAAGGTTTTTGCTAAAATTTTAAGATAGGGTTTCATATGTGAGAAGAGCTAGTTTGTTCTGAAATTAACTCATTATTGACAAGGCCATGTTGATATTTTTCAGCGTGTTACTTCCTAGTTAATTCAAAAACTCTTACCAGTTTTATCAGCTTTTCAGGAATCAGACTCAGATTTTCTTAATCATATGGTGACAGTTAATGATGTACACCACCCAAAGAGAAACCAAACAAAAAAAAGCCTTTCACTATATCTTGTCTTCCATAACGTCCTTCATCCATTCAACAGCTCTCAGAGTTACCTGGCTGCTTCTCTTAGACCAAATCCTCAATGTATCAGAAGCTGAATTTCATTTATTTATGCTTATTTCAAATCACCAAATACTGGAACTTTCCAACCTTGTTTTCTTTCCATTCTTGTCCAAGCTGTTGTTAGTTATATAAATCCAAGGTAATCTTATGGCTATAGACTAACAGACAGAAAAGACCTTTAACATATTTGCTTTCTTAATGTTAATTCTCACTAGTTTTTCACTTTTCTTTTACCCTTTTCTCTAGCTCTGCCTTAATTTTTCTAACTCTGTTAATAATCTCTTGTAATCCTTTCTTCTCATCTTTAAAAATCCGATTAATTTTATGCTTTCAGTAGAATTCCTGATTCCCTATATTCTTTGATACTTTGTTTTCTGGGGCTCTAAGCTTCATTTCTGACAGTGATGGCTGATAGCCAACATCAAACCAAGGGTGCAAGAAATTGAAATGAAATGGCATTGGTCTTGTGAAGTATCTTTTGCAACATTCCCATTCCTCAGGCATTCAAGCATCTCACAGAAAACCACAGTGTCAGTGCAAGCCCAGGGCTTTTCTGAAAGCAACCTTTTTAACACTTTGGGAGTAAATGCAAGGAAAAATCTGACATAAGTTTAAAAGAAAAGTTTTTGTTTTTAAAAGAACTCTGTATCTTAGAAAAGCATCATGGAATTCAGAAATGCAGGATATTTTCTTCCTTGTCTTTATGAATCCCCCTTTTACCTATTTATTTTTAAACTGAAAGTACAAACTGCTTCTGTGTCTTTCAGTTTAATTTAATTGCTTATCGTCTCTTACCATCTCTTTGGATTCCATTTATTCCATGACTTCCCCAGTTTTGAATCATCAAAATCCTTTCCTTGATTGTTTTACACAGACAAAAATGTAATAAATGAATAATTATTACTCGTAGGGTGTTACATATTTCAATATTATGAATAGTAATATTTTTTAATTTTTTTCTGTTTCTTTGTGGCTTTAGAACAGAGTCGTACAGTACAACCTGCTCACCTACAAGTAAAGATCAGAACATTGATGGTACTACAAATCCTGTAAAACAATCTACTGCTTTGTCCTTTGCTCTATCCCTGAGTCATATTCTTTGTGCGAGACACAGCTCTGAATGAGAGATGTTTATGCTTTGTTCTGCCTAGATAAATGTTCTATAGTAAAGGCTCTAGCTAATATTTGCTAAACTGCTTATCACAGATTGAGGTGTGGCTACACAGTGGTGATTAAACAGCCCTTCAAAACGTAACCAGCATTTTCCAGAAGCCTAAATACAATATACACCACATGATTCCAATTAGTACTTCCAATTTTAATAAGTTTTTTCCCCTACATCCATCTTTTCCCCATCATTATAAATAACATATAACAGTTAGATATACAGATATTTTAACCCTTTTGCAAATGATAATATCTCTATCAATGTTATGTTTTCATACATTATGCCCATTTCTCCAAAGTGGCCTTGATATCAAGTACAGCACTCATTGCCATTACTGAAATTAGGATCCAAGTGCCAAAGTAGAGTTAAATGATGATTTTCCCTCAGAAACAGATATACAGTGCCTACAACAGGTATGAAACCTGAAATCTATAGTGATTGATCTGCAGTAAGAACATTCTGCTCGTGTCTTCAATGTTTATGACTGCAGCTATTGAAACAACTCATTTAGCAAAACTGACACTGGAAGCACGTCAGAGTTGAGACCAGATAAAGAAAGAGAAACAACAATAGGTCTTTTACTGGGACTCATTGTGTAAGGAGTTGTGAAATTGAATAGAGGATAAATAATAGCTGAATGATAATTATGACCTCAGTTACACAGTCAAGGTATGGGAAGACATGTTTACTCCTCTTCCAAATAGTCATTTTTAGTATATTAATTATGTAAAAGGTTGCATGCAAATGGAATTTCAGCTCCTAAAATGTCAAATAGCAAGAAATCACTTGGGGAACTAAATAATAGCTTTTTTGCAAATGTCAAATTACTAAAAACAACACAACATTTTTCAGAAACCTTCTACTAACCAAGTCACTTAAACAGACACAGATAGTGGTTCGGGGAAAAAAAAAAAACCCTCTTTCAACTGCTAGCTACAAATAGATAATTGCTGGCAAAATATGCCACTTTTCCTACACTAAATGTGCTTGTCCATTTGTGTTTAGGCAATGTATATTCACTCAGAGAAGAAGCATTTGGAAGAAGTAGTGGTGTGAGAAGAAAATATACTTTTGACTTCACAGTCTACTGTAACACTGTTCTGATGGGAAAACAAGAAAATTGTCACCAAAGTGTTATTTTTTCATAAAATGGAATGAGCTCAGTAATCTGTACCAAAGACTCAGGTCTGGTTTTATTTTTTCCATACCAACTCAGAGCAAATATTGCATGTATGTAGAGAATTTAATTCAATAAAGTAGTCTCATGGATGTGCTCATCTTTACTGCTTATACGTTGTTCTGTTCACTGAGTTATTGAATATCTTTAAAACTTTATTTTTTCCTGCCACACAATACATCTGTATTGGCAATGGAGACTATCCAGATTATGGTAGGAGTCTGAAGGGGCACAAGGGAGCAAATTAAAATCACCCCATATTTATTGCCCTTCTCTTTTTTTCTTGAGAAGTGAAAGGTAAAGGAATATGTGTTGAAAAGTTTCTGTCTAGAAGTTTTCATGGATTTCTGCATATTTATGTCAGCCCAATAGGAAGAGGGGTATTTTGCCACTTTTATGTATGGGGTTTGAATTGAATAGGCAGGGTTAAGAATTTCAGAATCTAAACTATTTTTATAAAGAAAAGCATTATTTGTCTCATCTGTTATATCAACACATTCATTTATTCTAAAGACACATGAAAAGGAAACGTGCTAAACAGAAACTGAGAAAGATACCACTTTAGCTATCAACAGCTACTGGTTGCTATTTCTTATTTTTGTGTTAGTTTACCTACTAAATTTCAGATTTAAACTGTAACTTGTTTTGCAAAGCAATCATATTTGGGAATTATAATATGACTCAACTATCAGAATTACTGACTCAGTTACCGATATACAGACAGACTCTCAAAATGTATCATAATCTACTCTCTAGTCTTTAGCAGATGAAGTGTAGCTAAGTAGTTTGTACAGATACCTATCTAATCTTTTCCTGTTTATTTGGAGTGAAGGAGTTGGTGATTCTGGGAACAAGGGTGTCCACACAAGTGCCCAGCTCAAACACACAAGGTTTCAGAGATATTATTTATTGCTCAGTATCACTATCATTTGTAGGCATCCACATTGCTGCTCTCAGAGAGTTGCGTTAAGTTTGCCTTCAGATGATTTTATCCCCTATATTCCTTTTTTTCTGAGTTAGATGGACTTTCTCACAGCTCTTGCAGTAATTTTTTTCCATTCAAACACCACCAGCATTAACAACCTGTCCCTAGTTATTCTTTTCATATTTGTTCTTATTTTGAAATCCTGGTGAAGCAGATAACAGAAAATAGGGGAAGATACTAGTGGTACTACTAATGCTACTAATACTGCTGAAAACTGAAGTTAATGAAAGATTTGGTAGGGCATGGGAAAAGAAGATATGCTAGGTAAAGGTGAGAAAGTATTTTAAAACAGAAGGTGGATAGATGGGTGAGATAGGAGCAAAGAATCATTAAATAACTGAAGGCTGTAATTCCTCAGTAAATATGAAGGCACATGGGCATTGGCTGAAATTCATTGCATGAATGTTGCATAAGTTTTTAATAGTTAAATGGTTTGTATGCTCTGTAGGAGTTCAGCTCAGTGTGATCAACGTATTGTTTTTGGATCTTCATCTGAGTTTAGGAAATGGGGATTGCCTGGTAAAGCACTTGGAGAGGATCTTCCAGTTTTAGATTGCTCTGGGTCTATGAAAACTACACTGTGAACAGTGTATACAAGGTAAGTGGTGACTGCTGGCTAATTTTCTTAGAGAACAATCTCCTGTACTGAGCCAAAACAGTAATGTACCCATAGGCTTCACCAGCTCAAACCACTGCTGCCTCGTCAGAGCAGGCAACTTTTCTGAAGGTGAGTCTTTGACCAAGTTTTGAGACTTTACCTAAAGTCAGCAAGAAGATTACAGTTATACCTGTTCCACTCCTGTGGTCTTCTGACCTGAACATGCATCTTATTATTGCAAGAAAGGATATGAAAGAGAATGTATTATCAAGTGGTAAGCAAGGATATAAAGGAGAATGTTTGATCAGGTGGTGGACTGCAGTGTTGGGAATAGGGGTAGAAAAAAGATTGGAAAATAACCAGAATTTTGTACAGACAGTGAGAAGTTTGCCCTGAAAAAGTGGATAATCAAACATTAAAACTTGAAAAATTCCTTTCATGCTATTGCAAATTCTGTGTGTAGGCTTAATATCCACTAAGGAAACTTACCCTTGTCTCTGCTTTTTCTGAGTTTCATTATTAATCAGAGAACACAGTATTAATCAGAACACAGAGAATTGTTTTATCCCTTTGCTTGTATTGTATGGTTTTGTTAGCACAGAGCACCTCTTTCAACTTCAGCTTTCTCAACACCTCCCAGAAAACCTCATTTGCCATATTATCAGAGATGTCAAGTCCATAGTTTTCATGATGCTTACAAAATTCCAGTTATTCTACAAACAATATTCAAGGATTTCCTGTCTGCTTATAAGTGGGAGTGAAAGTAACTGGAGCAAGAATCACTGGATGGTTTTATGGAGTAAATGCAAGGTGAGCCTAGCACACGCTTCCTGTTCCAAGGAATACATAGCCTCAATAGCCAAGACACAAAGAATAATCAGATTTTAATTAAGATATGGGATGACGAGCAGAGATCCCCAAGTGTAGACATTATTATCATATTATTATCAATGTTTATATAGCATATCTGAAGGAGAACATACAAGTGACCCCATGAATGGTTCCAAGCACCACCGACTTCTTGTTCTTCTGTACAACCTTTATACAATTCATCTTACATGCTTTACACCTGTGTGATTCCTTCACCCTTCTGTGCATGGTTCCCACCCCTCAGCACTCCAGGTCTCTTTACCTTCAACACTGCTCACCTCTCTTACACTGTTGTAACCTATTAGGGATGAAGCTCAGCCCCAGCCCCATTCCCAATCACTACAAACTGTTTCCCTACAATTCCCCTATTTTAATTTTTTTTTTCCCAATAAACGCCATATCTACTATCCTTTTACAGCGCCCTTGCAGAAGAAATAGTAAATATGGTACTAGTATTTTATATAGATTCTACTAGCTCTGGAATGAATCCGTGTACTGACCTTGATTCATTCTCTAAACTTATATCACATATCATCAACATTTTTATACTTATACCTATGGAATTTTCCTACAAAACCCCCTTTCTATTTAAATTATAAAATCACAACATTTCTATAAAGATATGTTTAAGTAAATAGATATTACANTTCCCTACAATTCCCCTATTTTAATTTTTTTTTTCCCAATAAACGCCATATCTACTATCCTTTTACAGCGCCCTTGCAGAAGAAATAGTAAATATGGTACTAGTATTTTATATAGATTCTACTAGCTCTGGAATGAATCCGTGTACTGACCTTGATTCATTCTCTAAACTTATATCACATATCATCAACATTTTTATACTTATACCTATGGAATTTTCCTACAAAACCCCCTTTCTATTTAAATTATAAAATCACAACATTTCTATAAAGATATGTTTAAGTAAATAGATATTACAACATATTCACATATTTCACATAGGACTAACAGGTAGAATGACATACAACACATAGATTTTATTAAGAAAAAAACACATTGTACTGATTATTTAGCTCTCAATATTTCTGCTTTTATGCTGCTAGTCCCAGAGCTAGGCAGTTGATTTTTTTCTGGTTTGGCTTTAAGCACTTGATCTTAAGCTGATCTGTTCTTGTTCTTCTCTTTCTAACATTAGCTGATCAACCTGTTCTTTTAGATATTTATTTTTTCTCAGGGCTTCTTCATGTAATACCAAAGCTAATTTCCTTTGGAGGCGCTTTCTGGATTTCTCTTCTGTTTCAGATCTTTAGGATTTGGAATAATTTAGATTTGCAGGTTTTGCTAATGGTTCTTCTACTATTTTAATTTAATTTTAATTTGTTTTGATAAAACAATATCTAATCTGTTTCTGGATTTCACATTTTGTTGCTTCTCTAAGTTTAGTTTTCCTCGAGTAATCAGTCTCTGATAGTTGAAAAGCAATGACTTTTCCTTCCAAATTCCTTAGAAGGGAATTACTTTCTGAACCAACCTCTCCCAATTCCTTTTCAGTCCCATTTTCTTCCTTAAGCTCTTTGCCCAACACCACAGATTTACTTATCTCAGGCTTCTCATGCAGCATACACAGCTCTGCCCCAAGATTTTTGGTTTTTTTCACTGAAATGCTCTACCTCCTTTTTCAACTTAATTAGTTCCAAATTCGACTTTTCTGAAGAGCTAATAAGTTTTTTTCTCACTCTTCATGTCTTCAAATGCTATTTTGTAATGGTTGGTTTTATCCTGGCCCTCCTTTATGGGTTTGTTTAATAATTCTTTTTCAAGACCAAGTTTCTCTTTTAAATGCATAAGTGAACATCTGAGTGCTTCCATTTCTTCATTCTTTTTTGCAACCTCTTGCTTAGCTTCAAGTTTTGACCTCTGTGGTTCCTCTTGGCTCATGTTGTATTCTCTTCACCTTTTTTAATAAGTGCTTTTTTCTTATTATTCACATGTTCAAGCACTGCCTTGAGTATCTATGGTTTTAGTCTGATGTGCTCTTAGCTTTTTCTGTAGATGCTTTATGTCTTTAACAAGCTGCCCTTGCATTGCTCCTTTTGTCTTAAAGACTTCAAACTGATTATTCCTTCTTCATCATCGCTGAATTGATTAATATATTTCTCAACTCTTTCCTTAACATCTGTTTCCTCCTGAAGTTTTGTATAATCACTTCTTAGTTCTTTTAGCTCGGTGTCTTCACTTGGCGCTGAAGTAATCATGTTTTCTGACTTTTTCAAGGATGCAACCTGAATCTTGTTTCTTGTTTTATGTTCTTGCTTGAGTTGCACAAGGTGAGTTTTTTGTTCAATAAAATCTGTTGCCAGTTTAATATGCTCTTCACTTTCTTGCTTGAATTTTTTCATATCTTCTTTCATGACCAAAAACTCCCTCTGTAAAGCTTTTTCTTTTTATAATTGGTTTATGACATTAACATCATTGGGATTCAGACATTTTCTGCCTCCAGCACTTGAACTAGGCTCTTCTAAACTGGAATTTTCCAACAATTTTTTCTTCTTTTAAGTTTCAGGCTTTACCTCTTCAAGAGTTGAGAGCAACTGTGAACATTCCTCTTGATATGCCATCACTCTTTTATCAAGCACAGATTGCGTTAGTTCTCCTGTTATCCATGCTGCTTGAAGCTTCTTTTTAATATTCTTTTTCCTCCACCATTTTCTCAAGATCACACTTCATCTCCTCTTTTTATTCATTAAATCTTTAAACTCAGCTTCTCTGCTGCTTACCGTAACCTGGTTATGTTCCAGTTCATTCTTAAAATCTTCAAGTTCTGCAATACTCAGTTTAGCTCTGCCACTGAACTATTATGAACAGCTTCAAGGTCTTGCAGTTTAGGATTTAATGTATTCCTTTCTTCAGAAAAAATTAACATTTCATTAGACGCTGACTCTGTGACCTGGGTAACATAAAAATCTTTTTCTTTCATTTGCTAGCTTAGACTAGAAATTAAATCTTTCTGTTGATTGACCTGGGACATTACGTTTTCTGATGAGGTGATCTTTTTCCCCCCTTTTCTTTAAAGAGGCTTGCTACTTTTTTACCTCCAGCCTGCAGCTTTTCTTGACTAGGTCTTATCATTGGTTCTGATTTATTCATCTTGTCTTAAAGAAATTCCACCTGCTTTTTTGTTTCTACCAAAGACTCCTCCCTTTCTTTCAGGAGACACTCTTGTTTGCCTAACATAAAGTGACCCTGTGGCTATCTCATCCCCCAACGTGGGTGCCTCCCACAGTGCGTGCCCTGCTTTTTCCCAACAAAGAAGGCAGCCTGTGCATTCATTCTCATGCCATTTCTTCCATATCAAACAAACAAAATGCGTAGCACCCACTCCTCACATTTAATACTTCTTTGTAATTTGTGCAGCAGGGTGTCCACTATAGACTCTTCTTCTGCTCATATTTGAACCCCCATTCCTAAGCTTCTGGCCATTCACCTGGGGGTGTTGTATCTGTCTAGAAGTTGTCTGGTGATGCAAGCTCTTGGTCCACCTGCTTTGTTCTTCAGGTCCCCGGTCTGCCTGGCTCTATTCTAGAGACTTTTCACCACCTGGCTCCTTTCTTACAGGCACTCTCTGGCTTTGTTCTACAGGCACTTCTTCTCGTGTCTCCATTCTTCATCTCATCAGCATCTCGTTCTCACATCATGTCTTCTTATCACATCATCTCACCACATCGGGGTCACCAGATGAAGGAGAACATACAACTGACCAAATGAATGGTTCCAAGCACCACTGACTTCTTTTACTTTTGTAAAACCTTTATACCATCCATCCTACAAGCATTACTCCTGTGTGACTCTTTCACCCTTCTGTGTGTGATTCCTACCCCTCAGCACTCCAGGTCTCTTTTCCTTCAACACTGCTCACCTCTCTTACACAGTTGTAGCCCATTAGGGATGAGGCTCGACCCCAGCCCCATTCCCAGTCGCCACAAGCTGTGAGCCTACACATATCAAAACCCCCTGCACAGAACATAAGTCCATTGAATATATATCCCCAGTAGAAAGTGCTGAGAACCCAGAGTAACAGTGAGAAAAATTATTTTGTCAGTATTCTAAGTGACCTATAAATACACATGTAACCTTAAACAACTTTAAAGATGTCAAGCTGAAAGAAAGATATGCTGGAGGTCAGCATATCTGCATGTTTTTCATCATACTGGATTGAATTTGGAGTTCTTCTCAACCAAAAAAATCTCCCTGTCAGTGTACAAGCAAGGGCCAGGAAAGCTTCTCATTAATGTTTTTTGTATAACTCTGAGCAGCTCAGCTAAATCTAGAGAGATGTGCTCACACAGGCTATGTAGAACATATGCATGCTGAACATGAAGTATAGCTTTTTAGATAAGCCTATGAGTGAATAGATGCCAAAGTCTTTGCAACAGATATCTGTTTGGAACTTACTCCAGGTGTTCTGCAACGTGAAGGTGCTCATTTCACCACAATTGGGAGTAGCCATGGATAGGAGACATATAGCCTGTTTGGAACAATTGCTAGAGAAGGCATTGTTTTGTCAAGGAGATTGTAAGAACATAATAGAGACGGTCTTTGTCTGCTTATATACTTCAGTCTTCATATCGCTCATCCTGTTCCTGCTCTTTTGTCCACTCTATCTCATGTTTTTGGTTGTTTGAAGTCTTATTTCCACTCAGAGCACCTTTTTCTGTCAGTCTCTTCCATTCTGACATCTACTTGTAACTGCACCCTGGCCAACTCTTCTTCCCACTTTATTTTGGTGGGTTTGCGTTTTGCTGGGTTTTTTGTTGGTTTTTTTTCCTGTGTTACATTTCTCATTCTTTTTCTCCAATCCACACCTGGGGTTTTTTTGTCTCCATTTTTTCTGCCCTTGCCTGTGGCTCAAATAAGAAATAGTACTCCCCTTAATTAAGCAGAAGAAATTCTGTGTCAAGGACATGAGTGGTAGGGAGAACAGTGTCCCTTACACACACTCTCTTAGAATTAATGTCCCAGGAATTAAGTGCAGTTGTAGATAAAGGGCGCATGATGCCAGCTCCTACTTTGCTAGAATCTTTTTGATGTTGTTGGTTATATGCTTTTTACTCATTGTACAGCTTGGGAACTTGAATCATAATGTTAAAGTATAGAGGAATCAAAGCTATTGATTCTGACAAGAAGAAATATGCTTTTTCAATATCTAAGCAGTCATAAAGAACAAGGTGCAAATATTGATTTGGTATATTGCTATCATTCTTTACTTAAAAGTGTTCGCTGAGACAGTGATGTCAGTGGTCAATGGTGTTACAACGGTTATTGCTGTAGCATGGACTGTAGCTGATCTAACACTGAGACAGCCATCAACATGCTTTGAAATAAAATCATTAGATATATGTCCAGAGCTAAAATTAGACAATAATGTTTATCAGTGAGCCTGAGGAATAAATGTGGTAGAAGAACAGTTAAGTAGACTTTTCCCTTTTCCCTTTCCTCACAGCTGCTATTGCGTTTTGCCACAAAATGATGTCTTGGAGCACAGCTATGTAAGTGAAAAAAACAAACCTACATTTGTCAGGATCCAGTAGGTCTTTACCTCTTCTGGTTTAGGTTTTACTTCTGATTTTTCTCTCTTTTTACTGAAATGGGAAATATGTTTATACTAAGAAATTAAGAACCCAATGCTTGGATTCTTATCCTCCAGCAGGAGGGAAGAATGTGGTTGTTGTTCAGAAATGTAACAGAAATAAGAGCTATGTTTTTATGCTGGGGACATGGATGCCCAACTTAGACTTATACTCTGCAATTTTCTTTACCACGTGGCACATTGTACACAGTTACTCTTCAGATACCCTCATTTATCCAGTGGTAAAGTCTGCAGGCATTGGAAATACACAAAGTGGGCTGTGCAAATGAGCACAGAATTTTGTTCCACAAAATAGCTTCATTCCACCACATCATAGGTAAATATTGTAACACTCAAACAACACAGTTATCCCATGTTCACTTTAAAATTTCAGATCATGGGCTAAGGGACAAAAGGTGAATGTGCAAATAGATATAAAGCAATGAACATAAGATGGCATACCCACACTCTGCTGGGAGAAAACATAAAAAGGCAACACAAGTGGTAATTTTATAGGGCTGCTCATAACTAAATATTCCCAGGTGTTTTTTCATCACTACAATTAATTAACCACTCTTCCATAGTATTTAATGGTTAACAAAGAGCTCTTTGAGATGCTTAACAATAGCTCCTAGTATGTAAAACAGGGATAACCATTTGCTCTTTTTAAGCCTCTCCTTTTCTAGACAAGCATACCATAACAAGGGGAAAAAAAGGTTGCCAGAGCTAGAAAGCATCAAAAAGCTTCCATCAGCCTAATGGAGCCCATAAATGATACCAAAACACAAGATAATGGTGTATTTGCAAGCCTTCATCTTTAATGATGCTGAAATTTGAGTCCATTTTGTTTGTGTATTTGGAAAAGTGGTATAAGAATCTTCAGAAGACAGTACTGTCAATACTGCTCCTCTTCTTTAAACGAAAGGATTTTCTTCTTCCAGAGTTGTTACACTGTGTTGTCGGGCTGAAAGCAAGGCATGTTTAATGCAATTCATACACGAACAAAGCAGGCAACTGTGCCGTGGGGAGGACTCACTGCAGAGGTGTGAAGAACACCGGGCTGAGTTTCCGTGAAGAGATTGGGTCCTGCTGGGCAACCTGGGGCTGGGTTTGTAAATCAGTGTGGAGGCAGAGGAGATGTGTGGAAGGCAGTCAGCAACAGAAGGCTGACTCTGAAAGTGACTCACAGAGTGAGGGACAGGGAATCAGAGAGAAACTGCGGCTGAGCTCTGAATTCAGAAGGTCTGGGGGGGAAGAACAGAATTAGGAGCTCTCAGGAAAGAAAAAAGAGGATGAGCATTTTTAAGGATGTGAGCTGTGTGCATAATAGAAAGTGCTCTGATATTTGTCCACAAAACCTCAGCTGGATGTGCCAACATTACTGAATACTTTCAAAAAGTCGAGTTTGTAATACTTGTAACTTTTCAACAATAGATGAAAGGAAGGAAAGGTTTATTGCCTCATTTTCTTTCATCTTTGTAAAGTGTTCTGGTTTGGACTGGGTTTGAGTTGATTTTTTTCACAGCATCTAGTGTGAGACCACAGTTTGGATTTGTGCTGGAAATAGCACAAATTTTACCACAGGAATATTTTCATTATCATTAAGCAGCCTTTACACAAAGCCAATGCCTTTTCTGCTCCTCACCCCATCCCACAAGCGAGGAGTCTGGGGGTACACAAGGAGTTAGGAGGGGTCACAGTGGGACAGCCGACCCTGACTGACCAAAGGGACATTCTAAACCATATGGCCTCATGCTCAGCATGGGAGAAGAAGAAGGAAGGGGGAGACATGTTTGGTGTAATGGCATTTGTCTTCCCAAGTCATGGTTACATGTGATGGAACCTTGTTTTCCTGGGGATGGCTGAGCACCTGCCTGCCCATGGGAAGTGGGGAATGAATTCCTTGTTCTGCTTTGTTTTCATGCACGGCTTTTGCTTTCCCTATTGAACTGTCTTTATCTCTACCCACAAGTGCTCTCACTTTTACCCTTCTCATTCTCTCTCCCATCCCACTGTTGTGGGGGAATGGTGTTTAGCTGCCTGCCAGCTTAAAGCAGGACATGTAGTATTATGTAAAAGTTTGAGTAGAAGCATTTAGTTATGGCCAGTAAACAACTAGTAGAGATGCTCCTCTCCATCTAATACTCAAGGAAGACTTACGCAATAATTGAATATGGGGTTTATACTGTCCTTACTGAGGACATAATTCTGTTCTTGAGAGGATAGATGACCTTGTAACCTGCCTTCTTGATTTTTCTCTGTCTCATTTGCACACAGGTTGAAACTAGTTCCAGACAAACCATTTCTACAAGTACATATTTTTCAAATATTAACTTACACAATCAATATTAATGAATATCTGGAGGATCTTGTGCACAAAAGTCCTCATATTCCATGCATGTAGACACTATCAGAGGAAAAGTGACTAGGTAGGAGTAGAAGTGGATGGCTAGGAGATGACCCTCTTGGAGGACAACAGGTCTTATTGAGGGATTTTTGTAAATGAGCATTTGAAAATAAAAGACCTCCCTGAAAATGTTGATTTTAATATCTGGAGCAAAAGTATTTTAAGTAGTGGTTCAATAAAAAAATCTTTTTATCTTATGTCAGTTTTGAAGATAATTTTTTTGGTTTTGTTTATCCTTGCTCTTGTGTATTTCCATTACAGTATAATTCTATCAGATTAAAAAACCAGTCAAACAAAACCACAAAAAAACCCCCAAACCATCCCACACTACCACATACATGCACTTTGCCAGATTCTTGTCCTGCTGTTTTCTCTGAAAATCCCATTTATTTTTCAGTGACTCTAGTCTACTGTGAACAAAAATAAATGCCATGGCTGAAGACAGATTGAAAAGGACCAGGTGAGGGTGGCCACTCATCTGTGTGCAGTATTTTCCTGAAACCATACTTTTCCTCAGTACAAAAAGCTGTTAGCTAGAATTCATTAGAAAACTCCTAAATATTGATGTGAGGAAGTGCAGCAGCAAGGGGATTAGGAGACTGGCTTTAAAGCATAAGCTTGCAGCATGTAGACAATTATGACTCACACATCTGTGCTGTCCTCAATGAATTTAGCACTGAAATCAACAGTATATATATGTTTGTCTCTTTTCCATCAGGTAAACCAGAAAAGGTTTAGTCACCTTTACCGTTCATCCTGCAAATTCTGTAAGACCAGTATGTCCCACACTTATTTTAGATGCAGGAGTGCTGTCTTTCTGTTCATTTTAAAGTAAATTCCCAGTGACTGCATTCTGGGAACAGATTTTCTGCTTGTTTGAGTTTCTGTATGTAAATTTGAATTAAAATATACAGTGTAGCTGGCTATAATCCTACACTCCCTCTATACTACTGTGTCTTTATTAACAGAAAAATACAAATAATAGTGCTGTGTGTTTTAATCCTAATTTCCTAAGGAATTTTATTTGAATGAGCTTTTAGTTTTCCATTCAATCCTACAAGTTTTTGATCCCCCTTCTAAACTTGGCTTGAGAAGGATGGTAGAGCTACCAAAGGCAGACAGCTGCTTCAAGTGTTGTGAAGCTTGGGGAGGGGTGAGCAGAGAGGCACCAGCGGCAGGGCTGGGCACCTGTGAGTGCTGCTGGGTGTGAAGGACACAGGAAGGACCAACACTGCCTGTCGGGCATTTCTGGTGGCCAAGGGGGACAGAAGGGGCTGAGATCTCTGCCAGGGTGACGGCTGAGGTGGAGGAAGCAGAGATGGTGGGAATGTGGTGGTGAGGACGCCACCTGATGAGACAGCGCCTGATGAACACAGCAATATTGTGGGGGATGCAGCGCCTTTCCTCAGGAAAATAGGCTTCAGTTGGTTTGTCACTTAGGGGACAAATATGTTTGAAAACTTCTGTTTGAAAGGAAATATGAAATTGCATCTTTTTAAATCATGGAAAAGCTATGGAACTATGTTTGGCTTTCCTTTGTTTTTATTGATTGGGCTTCTTTCTCTAGTCAAAAATCAAAAACCTAAATTGGAGCTTGAATTTCTGCAAGTTAACTAATTGGTCATTGTTCTTGGGAAATTATTTCTAACCCTTTAAATCTCCTTTCTTTTTCTCTTNTGGTATACTGGTGAAAAATTGCTACAGAATGCTTGCCTGCCTTATCAGTTATGACCAGGTAGCAGGGGTTAAGTTCTGATTCCCAATTTGTTTCAAGGTTTGGACATTGATAAAACATTTCTAGGTGCTAACTTGTCCTCCGCTCAGTATTGAGCTTCATGCAGACGTTCCTTGCAAACAGTGTAAATATTTAAATATTGTAAATGTTACATCTGATTTTTACTTGCTTGTACTGGAATAGAGTCAGCAGGATTATTTGGATTCAGATTAGACCTTGCTGAATTGTATTAGCTTTCAAATTAAATCACATTACCAACATAAATGACACATTTTTATGCTACAAGGCCTGAAGTAGGACCCAGTACTTTGTAGGAAACAGTACTTTGCATGCTTTGTGACCTCAGGTGCTACTTCACCATTTTGTGAAGTAATAGTTTAAATAAATCATTTTCAAATAATGAATGCTTTAAAATAAGGCTGTAGGATATTTTTAGAATACTTCTTTCTGCTCTTGAATTTGCTATAGCTTCTGCATTTGACCCTTGGCCAAGATAATTAGGGCTTTGCTTTGCATGTTTAATTCACTGTCTGGGAAGTGGTGATAATGTTATATTTGGCCAGTAAGAGGTAAAAGCATTCATGTTTGTAATGAATTGAAATACTATGGCAATAAAAGACAGTGGAGGGTAAGCAAATGTGTAAAGCTGCCTTGCTCCTAAAGCACCTTGTGTTTCCCCCTCACTCTGCTGGAAATGCAGCTATTTCTCTTCCCTACCAGACCTAGCATTTAAGGTATTAGTATGAACATTCTTCTGGCCAAAATCCCACAGTAAATAAACAGTGTCATCTGGACTCGAGCTCTTGCTTCAGACAGGATGGACTTCAAAGCTAGGTCTTGCTCAGGAATTTGTTTAGGCATGTTTTGAAAAATTCTAAGGATGGAGATTGCCCTTTCTCTCTGGCTAGCCTATGACTGGAGCTGAACTTTTCCTTCTGTCTGCTTGGAATTTCCCTTCTTCAGGCTGAGTATTGTCTCCATTCTTTATTTCATGCATCTCCAAGAGAAGTCTGGCCCTGTTTTCTCTTTAGCACCCCTTTGGGTAGAAGAACACAGCAATTACATAATTCCAAGGCTTTTCTTCCTGTCTAAAAGCTGTTTAGGCTTTTAGAGAAATTTGGGTGAGGAGGTGGTTTTAGATTAAGTATTTTTTTAGCTCTGAGGAAACAGACTGCTTTGAAACTTAAAAGCAATTTAAAATTATCTGCAAATATGATTTTTTTTCCCTGAATGGTGGAAAGAAGTCACTCCATTGTGAATCTTTATTTTTAAAAAATATGTCTTAATTTCACTCACAGGAGAATCACATCATTTTCTCAGAGCCCAGTTTAGTACTTGAGGTGGTTACAGTACCATTAGATTTTACATTCAATAATGAAATAAGTAAGAAGGCAGTTGGGGCAGTAGGACAGGCACCTTTTCACATAAGAAAATTCAAATCTTTTTTCCTTTAATTTCTGCAGGTGTGGCATTGTGTAAGTATTTGAAATAAACCCTTTCAACCCCTTGCTACCCTTCTAATGTTAATGTACCTTGGGCTGAATGGCCATAAAAGGTCAGTGGCTGGTTTTGAACTATCTAGGAACGATAGAGCTGACAGCTGCAGTTCCTGACAAGGAATGTTTAGAGGGCCGTAAGCATGGACAAACTTTTGAGATGGTTGTGGATAGGATTTGCACATGGGTATCACATGCATTACAATGAGAAGAATCTTCATTGATAAAGGTACAATATTATTAGTGCAGTTTCTGACTCACACATAGCACAACCAGAGAAATTGTTCTGTGCTTCTGTATAACAAATGTATATGTGTAACAACTAATGTCTCTGTTTCACTTCTTGACAGACAGAGGATTCCTAAACAAAGAATGCATTATCATGGAAAAGTTGTTGTGGTATTTTGTCATTCTGGTTTTATGTTTGCCTCAGTCATTTTTTTGGAGCTGTCAATAACAAAGCTGACACTCTGAGGAGCTTCACATTTGGACATTATACCTGAGTGGTGAAATCAGGAACTGAGACCAAGCATTTGATTCAAATGCTGAATTATGCTAATTGTGATGACATTAGATTTCTTTAATTGAAGAAAGAACCCTTGAAGCCTATAATAAAAGGTGTGTAAATAAAGTGTAACTTCTGAAATTATAGCCAAATTCTAGACTGTAAATTCAACATTATGTGATACATGATCACAATCTCATTGCAAGTCTGGAAGTCTGGAAAGCTCAATTCAAAATAGACTTCCATATCCAGTTAGAAAAATGATAAAGGAAGATTGAGGTTTGAGGTAGCAATTTAGTCACCCGGGCTTTTGGTGCATTTGAAACCTCAAAACATTGTTCAAAACACATATACACAAAAGAGGGAACATTTCTTTCTTCTTGAGAGTTCTAGGCAGGCACTTCGAGATAACCAGCTACTTTGTTCAGGGAAATTATGATTGCCTTTCTTTATCTACAGCAAGGGAGTGTGCATTATGGCCACTTGAGAATTACATTGCGCTGCTTAGTGATTATCAGGTAATGGCTGATTCCTTTTGCTAATGGGTTCACTTTTGATGTTGTTTGTGTCATGTCACTTCACATGCAGGATTCTGAAGTATTTTGCTGAGCAGGAGAACAGCATTAAAAAAAATTATCGTAGAATTTCATTGGTTGTGAATGTAGGGGGTATAATCTATAGGAGGGACACAGGCACTACATCTCTGCCATAATCATCACAGATAGAATGACGGAAAAAATACAAAAAAGATATTGAGGTTAGAATGATGTAGTTCTTCAAAGAACAAATAACTGCTTCCCTCTTATCTTGTTTCTTCTTGCTATTTAATATCAAGTTATCAATACTTCATGATAATACTCTTCATTTTTTAATATATCTTCCTGTACTACAAATAATTCTCCAGTGAGTACTCACAGCTATTGCTTATGTACTGAGGGTGGATTTTCATTTACATAAAATCTATAGCTTCTTTCTGCTTTGAGGAATGATCTGTGAAACTGAGTTAAATGTAGATTGCGCATGGTACTAGTTGTTTTACTTTCTCTTTTGTGTGATGGCTAATATTTTGTATAGAGCTTCCAAAAATGTCTATGGATTTACTTTCTGGTTTTCTTTCTTAAAATCTTTGTTCTATTTCAGCATGATTGCGGTTATTCCTGTTAGGGCAGTTTCTTCATAGAAATCGTCCCTGTTTTGGAATATTCTGGAATATTTTTCATTAAAATAGCTAGTCACATGTGTCAGCCTCTTCAGAACTGATGGAGTTCATCACACGTGTTTGAAGGTTCTAGCAGCTACTGAGCATTGCTTGCAGAGCATCAAGGATTCCTCTGTTTCTTGGGATGCAAGTAGACTGGGATGCTGGGGTAGGGAAGAGCTTGGGAGGGGACACAGGCAGGACAGCTGACCCTGACTGACCATATTCCACAACACATAACACTGTGCTCAAAGCTCTGTGTGTGTGTGTGTGAGTTTTTCCAAACTAGCTGCTGATCAGAGTGTGGCTGGGCATTGACGTGACAGTGCTGAGATGCTGAGTGATTGCCTTTGCAGCACTTGTTTACTTCTTTTTGCTTCACTTACTAAACTGTCTTTATTTAATCTCACAAGGTTTTTTTGCTTTTTGCCCTTAAGATTTTCTCCCTGGTCCCACTGGAGTGGTGAGAGCAAGCAAAAGGATGGTGGCTTAGCTGCTGGTGGGAGTCAACTCACCATGTGCTTACATTTCTCACTGTTCTGAGAGTCTGCGATCCCTCCCCTGCCAGTTATAGCCATCATAAGTGTGCCATTGTCTGATCATCTTGTGCAGACTTTCTGCTGCTCTCAAAGAGGACGACAGTTTGGAGTATGAGGTAATAAACTGTAATCAAACTAGCATTTTAATTGAAGGTATTAAAATATGGGATTTTACTGAAATGTATGTGTTTTAGAATAAAAATGAACACAGTTATATTAGCAAAACAAAGGTCTGCCTTAGAAACTTGGGTATTTTTGTCCAATCTCCCTTGTTTCAAGTTAATTTCCTGAACTCATGCTTTTGAAATTAGCTTGGGTTTATTTGTACATTTTTATTTTCTTTTTCTATGTCGGGATTGCTTTGGTGCTTAGAGATAATGGTTAAAATAACTTAAAACAACTTCCAGAGATAAATTACTTGGGATGGGATTAAAAAAGTCTGAAAGATCTAATAAAAAAAAATAGTAAGTGAAGCATAAAAAGCTAACAGAACAGGTTCTGTCTGCTGGCAGGTCTAGAATCAAAGTATTCACTAGAAGACCTATCTTCCAGTTTCACGATTTCTTCTAAGGACGTCCTCCTACATCTGTAACGTCCCTAAAAAACACTTTAATGGCCAACATTTTATTCTGGGGGAGAATGGTGCTACCCATTTCTTTCAATGAACCTGATCCATCTTCTATAAAATAATACCTCTGGAATAAGTACTGACATCTGTATATACAGTCTTCCAAATGAATATCTTAACCAATAGTTTTATCATTATTTTCTCTTTATTTCATGTATTTAATTAATGAGCACTCAAGTTTGATATTTCAAGTAGAACTGCCTAGTATGAGACTGAAGGTTTTGCCGCTTTCTACCAGTGTAGCTATAAGATCTGTGTAAGAAATATTTTTTAGAGACAGTGTGTTAAAATCCTCTCAAAAAAATCCAAAAAAACCTAAAAAACAAACCAAACAAAAAAAGCAGAAAAATCTCAAAGAAACAACTTTGCTGTTCCATCATTAAACATTAGATGTTGAACTGAATAATACATTTCATTTCCTCCAGAATGTCTGTAAACACAAAACCAATTTTCCTTCTCTGCCAAATATAATTAAAAACTGTGGATCATTCTTGGAGAACAGAAGCCACAGTAGTTTGTAAAAATAGATTCACAGGAATTAATTGTAATAGTTTTTGTAATGCTGTTACTAAATGCACATGGAGAAAGTAGTGAATATAGTTCCTTTTATATAGACCAAGAGTTACAAAATCTCTGAAGTTAATTATACAGTGAAAAATTTTGTGCAAAAGGAAATTAATTATTTGCATCGTTTTAATAGCCATATTTAGAACAATACTAGTATTGGAAAAAAATCCTCACTTGCACTTTTGAAAATTCAGGAAGGTTTCTTGGTTGATCATCGGATGATAGAAAAATTCTGGTCAAGAGTGACATTGGGAGGTGATCCTGTCTTACCTGCTTGAAAATATTGCTTGAAAAAGCATCAGTTATGTGGTCAGACCAGGTTACTTAAGACTTCGCCCAGACTGGCCTTGAAAATATCTAAGAATGAAGACTGCATAATCTCTCTGGGCAACTTGATTCACAGCTTCACTGTCTTCATGCTAGAACAGTATCTCCTTCTATCCAGCCTGAATCTCTGTTCTTTCATCCTACACACCTTGTCTCATCCCACTGGCACGTATCTGTGGAAAACTCTTTTCTATCTTCTTGATGACATCCTTGCAGGTTTTAGAAGGCTGCTACTAGGCATGTGTCCCACCCCAAGCCTTCTCTCCAGGCTGACAGGCTCTGTTCCCTCAGTCTCTCCTCCCAGAGCAGATGTTCCATTTCCTTGACTGTTCAGGTGGCCTCTGCAGAGTGTTCCAGCTTGTCAAGGTCTTTCTCATGTAAGTGGGACCCAAGGCTGACTGCAGATTTTGAAATGCAGTCTGATGAAGGCTGAGAAGCAAGGAACAGCAGTTTTCCTCAATATGACAGCTACACTTTTTCTATTAATACACTGCTTGGTAGTGTTGACCTGTTTGGCTGCCAGAGCACACCACTGGCTCATCTTGCTGCTACCAAGACTCCCACTCCAGCAAAGCTGTTCCCCCAGCCAGAACATCAAGTGCTGTTGCAAGCAATCTCTTCTTCCCAGGACTTGTTGAATTTTTTAAGGTTCTGTCCAGACCCTCCCTGAACCCCTGTCAAGTTCAACTGAATGGTAGCCCTGTCCTTGAGCATGTCAAGGATGCCAGATTCTGCTACCCTGCTCAGGTACAGATCCATAGGCATTCACACTGCTTCCCATCAATGTTACTTGTGGTAGAAGTGTGTAAAAACGGAAAAGAAGCAATATAACTTAATGACAAGAAAAGGGAAAGTGGTACACCTGAAATAACAAACATGGAACCAACACAGGCTTAGCAAAAGCAAGCTTTCAGACCATCTCTTGGCGCAACAAATGTGACAAGTGAATGCAAAATGAAGAATGTAAAACTGTTCTGTTAAAAGCATATCAAAATCCCACATACTTTTTCTGTGAAATAACTGCCCTCTTTTAAACCATTTTCATACTTCACACCTGAGTAGACAGGCTGTGAGATACCTCATTTCTGTGCCAGAAAAAAAAAGAATTCTAGGAAATTTCTTACCCTGAAGCCATTCAGTACTGAAAAACCAGAAGATAAAAGAATCATAAAAAATATTTTCCTGAAACTTAGTAGTATCACTATATATGAATGCATTTATGTATTTTTAAAATAATAACACTATGGATGAGTTTGTCATTAATGTTTTCATCAACATGGAATTTTACAACAAATTTAACCTGAAGGTCTTTCTCTCTTTGGAGCAGTCCTGGCAGTCTGATACAGGAGTTAAAAATGAGTAAGAGGGAAACAAGTGGCAGGAAATTTAAAAAAGGAATGGTATATATTAGATTGAACTGGTTTAAATTACAAATTCAAAATGGTATCTACCAGCCAGTTTTCTTTGGTGGACATTCTTTGCCAGAGTGTGTAGATAAGTATATGGACAAGTGGACAAGAATCACCATCCAGTAATTCTAGTTCAATGTAGGCTTTCATTTTTTGATAGACTTTACTGAAAATACTTTCAATTAAAAAAAATTAAAAAATAAATTATAAATAAAAAAATCTGTACATTGTGGCACTTTGCTGGTTGCTGCTTAAGTCTGATGTCCCAGAGGATTTTCAGACCTGCAGATGCTGAGTTGAGATGAAATATATTGAAATATCCATAGTAGGTAAGCTGATGAAACAATATCTTGATAGTGTAGGTCATTTCTCCTGGAAAAAAGAACAGAAAATAGAAAATTTCTGGTTTGTAAGACAAAACCAGACCTTTCTGTAGTATGTAGCCTGTAGTATGTAGTACAGCTAAGGTACTTCCCATTCTCAAAGAAAACATAACAATTGTGCTGATGATATTGTCACTTTATCTTTTTCTGCATACTCAGTCATTCAGACTTACACTTCTGTACTTCGGGATGAACCAAGAGCTTTAAACTCAACTCCTTCCCATCCAAACACCCGCACACAGGACATGTTTTTGTTCTGTTCTGTTCTCATGCTCATTCCCAATGAGAATCACCAGCTAGCTGACAGAAGTCATTAGCAAGATTTGTTTATTATTATTTTCTTGAAGGATTAAATAATGTATATTTTTACTTTTGGAATCATGATAACTTTTGAAAATGCAAGTTTATAGCACTGATCAACTTAATCCCCTTTTGTTTCTTCCTATTCTCATTACACTTTTGGAATCTTATTTAACCATAAATTGCAGTCTCTTTCACTCAATGTGTGTTAAATACTCATTTTGGAGTATTTTAAATCTGGAACCCAGTACTGTCTGAGGAACTTAGGACTGCTGTTTCCATGGTACTGGAATCAAAGCATACCTATTGCATCTGAGTATTACTCTGCCTCCCCATCCCAGCTTCATGTAAAGTATCACCTCACACAAGACACATAAGAGCAGAAATTAATTAATTGTTTTAAATTTTTCTTATTCACCGTAGTCCAATGGTACAGAAAAGTATCAAATAACATTGTTTAATGTTCATTGGTATGGTTCATTTGAAATAACATATTTAAAAGTTGAAATTTCATGAGATGAGCCATCATAAAAGGTAAAAAAATAACATGGAATAGACAATAGAAATAACACAATATG
Source organism: Thryothorus ludovicianus (assembly GCA_013397245.1). Classification (NCBI taxonomy): domain Eukaryota; kingdom Metazoa; phylum Chordata; class Aves; order Passeriformes; family Certhiidae; genus Thryothorus; species Thryothorus ludovicianus. The sequence goes on from VZTB01037520.1 coordinate 1,094,302, forward strand.
ATGCAAAATCCTTTTAGAAAACACATGATGTCTGAGAAAATCTGTAGTTTATGAAGACTAGAGTTAGGGCCATGTATGATGTGATCTTACTGAGTTTTTAAAAATAAATTTATGTTACAAAACACCTCTTTATTTTTCTTATAAAGAAACCAGAGACCATCCTTTCTGGCTCCCTATTACTAGAATAGTATTTAAATAAATATTTTATGCCTTCCACAGCTGTAAATATTGCTGTGTAAAAATTATTTTAAAGCCTTTTCTACGTGGATGTGAGCTTGACTCCATGTGGGCTTTATACACTCTGCATTCACCATTTTGCAATCCACTCCTTAACCTTCTGATGACAGAAATTCTTTGGCTGTTCTACCATTCAAATGAATTCTCAAATCCAAATTAGAGATGAGCTTAGCCATGCAATGTGTGGGCAGCATTGTGCACCTGAGAAATGTTAACAGAAGCCAGAACACTAAGCCAGAAGTAACTTTCATGAGCTGGCAAGAAATGCCAAGAAGACTGATGATGAGACCTTGAAGCCTAAATTTTTTGTGTTTTAATTTTTATTTTCTTTTCAGGAAGATGAGAAATGTTGTGTCTGACAAGTAGACTTGCAGAGGTGACTCCCAACCAGTATTATTCTATGAATCCATGATTCTGTGGCTCCAGATGGAGGAAGTGACCATTACTGCAGTCTTTGTATCACATTGATGACAAAAATCTGAATGCCAGTTTGTACCTGTGGTGTTGGCCTGGGGAGATCAGCTGTAGTTGTTGCTCTGGCCAAGGCCCATAAAAGTCTAAGAGTGAATTTCTGCTTGGCATGTGGAAGACTCACAATGGCCCCTGCACACCCACTTCTGAGAGCCCTCCAAGAAACAGTAAGGACCAGATTTAGCTTGATTGGCAAGACCACGAAAAATGGGCATGATTACAATAAATTTCCTCCCATCCCTTCACCTGTGCCTTTGCTTTCTTTCCAATGGCACCTGCAAAATCTGCAGCATCCTACTAAGGTGCTTCTAAGGCTCAGCTGCCCTGCTAAATCAGACAGATGGCGCAGACAGACAGCAGTGGTAGCTGGGGCAGGTGTAAAAAGCTCTGAGTTGGCTTCTAAACAACACTTGGAGCAAGAGGATGAATTGGAGCTGCATAAATTCAGTGTGTAGAGAGACTGTGCATGGCTGATACAACCCCCTGCAATGCAGAATCCAGAGAAAGTTGAAATTTGGTGAAGATGGCCAGAGCTAAAGGTTTGGCTTGGCAGTGGCCTGTAGAAGGCAGAGAGAATCCACAGATATGAGGAAAGATTGAAGGTCATGGGTGCTTATGCAGGAAGTGGAGTTCTTTAGCCACTGCCACACAGGCATGGATGGCCTCAACCTCTGCCTTCCCTATCAGCAGCTCTGATATCCAGAGAAAGAATATACAAATAGAGAAAACATACAGTGATAGATGCCCCAAATACTTTTCCAGCATCAAGGAATTACAGCTTGGAAACTTGCCAGTACAGAAGTGACTTCTCTGTATTTTACCACTCCATGTATGTATTTCTTTTACACTATCCCTTCTCCCTTCAAAGCTGGGTAAACAATCAGTCCTCACCAGAAGCTGGCAAGAGAGTTTAATAGTTTAAAACTTGGTGAAGAACTTCCTCCACTGATTGGTTTGAACCTGCTACTTAGTGGCCTTATTTGATGGCTCCTAGGAGTTTTTTGGTAGAAGCAGTGACCTGTATCCTCACTCTCCCTGGGCACTTTTGATTTCATAGGCTTTTTTCGGTACATTTTTCATGACCATGGTCATCTCCAACCTAAATGGAAGAGTTATTGTCAAGTTGTTCTCATATGGAGGCTTCCTGTACCCTTTATCTTCAGTGTTGACCATGTCCGTATGTTTTCCAATCCTGCTGCAGCCTTTTTTGCTGCTGAGTTGTATAGAGGAGGAAGTTGGCAAGGAACAGTTTGAGAACTGCATGGCAGCAGCATAGCAGTTTTTTTATTTTCTATTATTTTATTCTCTATTCTTTCTCTAGTAATTTACCAGCACTTACCATGGATTTTGGCCATCATTGAGCATTGATTTGATGTTTCCATGGAACTATTTATTTCATGCAACAGGCAACTCTATCATATGCATACCAAAGAAGCATTAAAATTTGCTAATCTCTTGACTGATGTATGTTAAGGGAATTTTTTAGAGCAATCTAGATAAGTCCAAGAGGAAAAAAATGCTGTATGATTTTAGTTAATTGTGGAAGGAAAAGCTGCAGATTTTTTTTTTCCGATAATAACAAAAATTCTGTAAACAAAATTTTCACATTAGGAAAGTCAGGAATCCTGTGCTTTTTTATGTCAAGAAACACTGTGAGGAAGACAGTAGACCCAGAAACACCACAGATTATTTTTACCCTATTTCATGGAACTTTATAATTTAAAATAGGCAGAAGTTGAATCACATTTTCTGAATTCACCAAAGAGAATCTCAACAGCAAATGAATTGAATTGGAGGGGATTTTCTGTTTGGGTTTTGTGTTTGTCTGGTTTTAGTAATTTTATCTCAGTTTTGTTCCAGGACAATCCCATTATTTTTCCAGGTCTTTAATCTACTGGTTTAAATATATGTTAGCTCCTTGAGAGAAAGTAAGATCTTGGGCTTTGAACTCCAACATGGAGGATGAGTATTTAATTACTTCTATGACTTTAGTCATTGAGACTGTCCAAGCCTTTTAATTATGAAACAGAGGAAAAAATAAAAGTGAATAAACCCTTTTCTAGTAGCAGTAATTTTAATGGTCTATTCCTGTGTGTTTCCACTAATGATTCTTCAACCTTTTTTTTTTCATTTTTAACCCTGAAAAACTGGGAAATAAGCAATAAAATATGCTTCTAAAACTTCATTTAGAAACTGGAAATAAGAAAATTTCCTTTAACACTTTATACAAAAAGAAGATTTTGGGAAAAAATATTTGGGAGAAAAAATTTGGTAACACCTAGCAATAGTCTCATTCACTGTGCTTTGAATTTGTACAAAATTTCTGCTTGCTTCACTCAGAAATTTGAAATAAATATGCTTATAAAAATCCTAAATTACTAGTAAGGTAGGTAAAGTCCGTTTAGTGATAAAAGTTTGTTTACCCTTGGAGAATATAATGAGGAACATTAACCTCCTCTTCACGGCATATTATATTCTCCAGCTGCCCATCTGTTTCCGTGAATGAGACTACCAATATCACTTGTGTAACAGCATGAATAACTACCCAGATATCCTCCCTGGACTTGAGAAACATTGGCTTTACTCTGCATTCAGTGAGTCAGCTGAAAAAAAAGAGAAGCCCTACTTTTCACAATGACATAAAAAAAAATTTGTCATCCCAGGAACCTTCTGAAAGACACTTCCCATCTACAGTCTGATTTTGTCTTCTGCCATTATACTTACAACAACACAACACCAGCATGTCAAGTAAGATCAGTTGGCATAAAACCAGAGAGAGACTCTGGTGAAAACGCATCCTGCAGAGAGCACTCCAGGGTAAAGGAACTGTGAGATGAGATTCCCAAGATCTACATCTTTGTCCACTGACTGTGGAAGGTACAATGATGGCAGCTTCAGGCAGTGAAACAAAAATGGGTGGGTTTTCCAACTTCTATGACTTCTGCTTTTGCTCAATAAAATATTGCCATTCCCCACTGCATAGTTTGACTTTTATTTATGGATAAGTCATTCTCTTTTTGTCCTATTGCAATATTTTTCCCCTTTGTGCTTATTGTGGATAAGTATTATTGTTTTTTCTATTGTAGCAATGCCCAGAAGCCAACAGAGAACAGAATCCTGATACATTTGGTACATACAAGTGGTAGAAACAACTCCTGCTTGTAAGCATTCACATCCCAAAAGGACATAGTTAACAAAGTGGCAAGAGAAAAAGAAAAATGTTTGTGGCTTGGTACTCTCAGAGTTGCACAGCTGGATAGTGGCAGAGGCACAAATAAATCAAAAGGCAATGGCTGCTGTAGACGTTGCAGAACTACAGAACTGCAGTTAATCTAGCAGAGGGCCAGAATGAGATGGCTGAGGGGCTGGAGCACATGACATAAAGGGAGAAGCTGGGAATTTGATTGTGTATCTTAAAGAGAGTCTTGGGGAATCCAACAGTTGTGTTATTCTGCCCAAAGGGGTGCAAAGAAAGGAGTGAAGATGATACTCAGGCTGGAAGAAGGAAAATTCCAAATGGATAGAAGGAAAAGATTCACTTCCTCTATGATTCTGTGTGTTCACTACAGAATTTTGGCCATAGGCACTTTCATTAAGAACAAGATTGTTCATCCTCTGAAAACTAGATCTGATGGGATAAGAAGTTATTTGTGTTTCAAGCAGGGAAAAAAGTGAGAAGAAAAGCATTTGCTCACAGTCCAGTAGTTATTCTGTGATTTCATATCCATGGTGAGGTATTCTTACAGCCAGATCCACATCCTTTTTTTTTTTTTCCCCAAAAGAATATAATTCTGTGCTATCACATTGTCTTACTGATTATAAAAAATCCTTCTGAATCTGTATCCCTTAACTGAGCCTCTGGTTACACAGGTAAGTCAAGTAAGTCATGGGCACTGCTGATAACTAAGACACAAGCACTGAAACAATTTACCGGTTCCACCCTCTACTACAACAAACATTTTTCTAAGATAGCAGTGATTGCCTTTCTGTTGTGTTTTATGTGAAGTTTACTTTTTTTGTTGCAGCATTTCATACAAGTTCTATCTGTAAACACTTTTATATTGCAGAACAGGCAAAATCTGATAGTGAATACTTGGGAGCTGAAGGTGAAGGGTAATAAAACTAGAATCTTCTTGATTAAAGGAGAGAAAACCTTAAATATCAATTCTGTACTGAGTGAAAAAAATCTCACTTTGATGTCTTTATTCTTCAGTGTTAGTTAATTCATTTTTGGAGAACAGTCAGAAGCCCTTAAGGAGGTATTGACTAGGTCATTGCAGTGTCCTTTTTATCTACAACTTGCATTTAATAAGAAATGCATACTAATGTGAAATATTTGTAATGCTTTGAATAGATATCCATTTATGTATGTAGATAATTAGCAGCTTTTATCCCAACAAGAGGTTTGTTATTTTGCTGAAAGGATTTTGCTGTTGATTTTGTGGGGGGGGGATTTGTTTTTTGTTTCAATATATTCTTTTGAATATACTTGTTAGTTTCTTTTAAATAAATTTGTTAGTTTTTTGAATGCCTGAATGAAAGTCCATAGAAAGAGACAAGACCTTAGATTTCAATAAAGTAAGTGCACAATTAGTCTGAGAAGTCAGCAACAGTAACCAAAAAGTCTTTTAAAAAGGTCAGCCATTCCTTAGTTGCTTTAACTGAAAAGTTTGGCACAAAACAGCTTACATAATGTAAAACATGTAACAATTTTCCTTGCTCTATTGTGATGTGGGTTGTTCACTTTAAAATTGCAGACAGTGATGTGGATTTCAATAAATTTTTCATCCCATCCAAGATCTCTTTAGAAAAAATCTATTTTAAATATATGTGACAGGACAGACTGTATATTCAGTCTATATTAACTTCTGCTTTACATTTAATCACCAGGCAAAAGGGAAGGCTTTATACTTACAGCTATCTTGAAAGCTTCTGCATTCATGTATTTGTATATAGAAAAAGTTCCTTAGAATTACAAAATAAGCTATAAGTAATTAGTGCCAATGAAACACAATATGTCTACCTCTCTGTATGTATTTATTTCTGCACTGGGAACAGCAAGTCTTGATATATTTTTCCCAAAGTAAAATATTTCTTAGAAAATTTCTTCTTGCCTTGTGTCTTTGAAAGACAATAACATTTTATTGATCTGACAACTTCCATCAGGTGTTATAATTGCATCAAGTGAAACATGTGGTCCATAATACTAACTTTAGTAGACCTAAGTACTTAGCCAATATCTGGGGCTCTACACACTGTTTATGTTGGTTTAGACAGAGAAACTAATGATGGAAGGCAGCTTATAATTTAAAAAAAAATCTTTCAAAATGGCACATAATTTTGTTTTCTTGCACTACAAAAGCTCTAATTTAGCTTATTTTCTGACAGCTCTGGAGCTTCAGAGACAGAGTTACGTCTCAGAGCCACGCAGTTTTTCTGTGCCTGAGGCCATGGTTTGTTTTTTTTTTTCTTCTCTAATGGTTCTTTTCATTGCCTTTTTTCTCTGGTTAATGGGAAATTAGGCTCTGGAAATGTCTGCCATAAGCAGTTAAAGCCCAGCTCTGACAAACTCTTCAATAAGCCCTCTGTCTACAGGAGGAGAGGCTGAACTGCTGAGATACCTGAACTTCTTTATTAGCTTCATCCTAACTTTATACAATGTTTTGACAGTCAGATTTATTCATCATTTGAGTCTAACTCATAATGGTCCAAAGGACTCATTTAGGTTGGAGGAAGCATAAGTAGGAATCAGCACCTTTCCTGGGCAGATTTTCTCCTGTTCCACCCAATAGGTGCCAGGAACTGATATAATGTAGGGGTTGGCTCTCACAAAACCTGCTCTGGAAAGCAGAGTCACTTTACTCTTCAATGCTGCACTGAAATCAGGATTTTCAGCTTTTCCTGCTCATCAGCCTTCCTTGAGGAAGAACAACATTGGCACATCTTGTCAAGCAGAGAACAGTGGTTTTAAGGAAGGAGTTCTGAGCACATCAAAATACACTTTTACAAACTTATTGTCAATCTACACAGAGTATCAATTGCTCTACTTGTTTAGATTGCTCCCCTGGTTTGAAATAGCTGCTCTGGCAAAAGTTTTAGTATTTTATGGCATCTATTCTTTGAATCAGAAATTGGAATCCAAGTAGCTTTCCTCCTGAGAGCTTCTGCTCACAGACTGGAAGATCACATTTCACTCAAGTGTAGATTCAGATAATTTACAGAATAATAGAAGATGTCTTACAACCACCAGTTTGCTGCCTAGGCTACCAAAAAGAGTATCTGTTTTCAATTGTTTTTAACATTGAGCTAGTTTGTCTCATTCCTGCTATTAGCATAATTCTTTTGTTTACCATCTGTCTTAATAACAGTTTAATTAAATAGATAAAATGTAATATATCATGGAATCATAGAAACATATAATGGTTTGGTTTGGTTTGGTTTGGTTTGGTTTGGTTTGGTTTGGTTTGGTTTGGTTTGGTTTGGTTTGGTTTGGTTGGGTTTGGTTTGGTTTGGTTTGGTTTGGTGTGGAAGAGGACCTTCAAGATCACCTAGTTCCACCCCAACTGCTGTAAGCAGAGACATCTTCCACTAGGCCAGGTTACTCAGACTTTACTCAGCCTGGCCTTGAACACTTTCAGGAATAGGGCATCCAAAGCTTCTCTGGGCAACCTGTTCTGGTGTCTCACCACCGTCAGAGCAAAGAAATTTTGCTAATATCTAATCTAAACTCACTTTCAGTCCTTTCTTCCTTGTCATACCCTCGTAAGTAGTCTTGCCCCACCTTTCTTGTAAGTTCCCTTCAGGTATTAGAAGGCCACAATTAAATCATCTCAAAGCCTTCTCTTTTCCAGGCTAAGCAATCCTAATTCTCTCATCCTTTCTTCATGGGAGAGATGTGCCATCCCTTAGTTTATCTGAGTGGCCTCCTCTGGACTCACTTCAACAGATCCTGTGCTGGGACCCCAGGGCTGGATGCAGCCTTCCAGGTGGGATCTCAGTGAAGCAGAGCAGAGCAGCAGAATCCCCTCCCTCCACTGCTGCCCATACTGCTCTGGATGCAGCCCAGGGCACGTTTGGCTCTCTGGGCTGCAAACACACTTTGCCAGCTCATGTCCAGCCTCCCACCCACCAGCACCCTCAAGTCCTTCCTGGCAGGGCTGCTCTGAATCTGTTCATCAGCCTGTGCTGATGACAGAGGTTGTCCCAGCACAGGTGCAGGACTTTGCACTTGGTCTTCTTGAACCTCAAGAGATTCCCATGCACTCACTTCTCAAGTTTGTCCAAGTCCCTCTGGATGGCATCCCATGCTCAGGTATGGCACTGCGCCACTCAGCTTGGTGTCATCTAAAAATTTGCTGAGGGTGCACTCAATCCCTTTGCCTATATCATTAACGAAGATATTAAATAACACTGGTCCCAGTATGACCCCGTGAGGGACATCCCTTGTCAATGATACCCATTGGGACTCTGAGCTGTTGACCATTACCTTCTAGATGTGACTCTCCAATCTGGAGATGGATTTTGTGGGGGACATCAGGGCCTTTACAGAGGGCCAGAGAAATTACTTCTGTAGCCCTTCTCTTGTTCACTGGTGCAGTCAATCCCTCATAAAAAGCCATGGGTTTGTTCAGACAGAATTTTCCCTAAGTGAAGCCATGCTGTCTGTCTTGAACCACCTTCCGCTCCCCTAAGTGCCTTAGCATAGCTTCTGGGCGGGGGTGGGGAGGGTCTTGGGGTCTTTTCCATGATTTTCCTGGGCTCAGAGGCTGACAGTTCATCAGTTCCCAGGGTCTTGCTTTCTTCCCTTCTTAAAAATGGTTCCCTTTTTTCAGTCACTGGGACTTCCTCTGATCACCATGACGTTTTTAATATCGTAGAAAGTGTCCTGGCAACTACATCAGCCAATTCCTTCAGGATCCTGGGATGCATTCTCTGGGTCCCAGGAGCTAGCATGAGAAACACTCTTCAGAGAATATGCTGTACAGTAATGCCTGGGTTCATATCCATGCCAGAATGGGGCATCATTCTTGAGTCTACCATGGTCTTGTCTGCCCTGCATGAGGCCACCAATATGACCAGGTTTTGGCTTTTCTGAATGCTACAGGTGTAACAACTGTCTGGAAAGCTTCAGAATGTCACTTTTGCTTCAGAGAAGCTGTCTGCTGGGCTGTGGTCCTATGAAATAAGTGAGCTGGGAACATCCAGTAGATTTTTTTGGATGCTTTGGCATTTGGAGGAGATTGCCAGGGAGCAGAGCATGGCAGGAGAAGCAGCACTGCAGTCAGCAGCACGATGGGATGTCATTGATGTGCTTAATACCATGCTTGGTTTGCTATAGATCTGAACTACCCCTGCGTGGGGTTGTATGTCTCTCTAATGTCTTACCTCTGTGACCTTTTGAACAGCCAGTGTCAGAGATGAGCACTTTTGTCACCTAGGGCTAGACTCACAAAAGATATGTGAGTCCAAAATGGGCACCTCCTGGGATTGACTTTCGTTCCTTTGATCGGTTTTAAATTCTCACTACTTTATAAGAGGGATGTTGGGCATCTATCCACAGTCCCACTCCATTTTAAAAGCAGTCCTTACACCTCTGAGCGGAGACATGGACTCCCTCTAGATTCTTTCTGCAGCTGTTAGATCCCAGACATCCTGGTTTCAGTAATCCATGTAGCCCAGCTGTCTCTGAGGAACTTCGAGAGGAGTATTGCTGCTGAGCTGGGGAGACAGTGCAATGTAATGGTTCAAAGTAGCAGCAAGAGCACAGAATAGAATATCAAAATACCAAGATGTTTGTACGAAGTATGGGAATTTTTAAACTTTAATATATTGAAGTTGCAAAAGGTTTTGCATATGTGGAAAACCGTGGTTGCTTAGACAAAACAATGATTCTCCCATCCTAAAAAACAAGAGAAAAATTTAGGGGGAAGCATTTTAATTGTTTCTTTGCAATGTTAGTAAATTTTTTACTAAAGTGGTAAAGGAAAACCCTCAGTAAAACTAACAGTTACTGTTCCAAGTGTGAAGGCAAAAAATGTGTTTCACATATATCAGCAGTCAGAACTAAAAGTTTGGGAAAGAGGATAAGAACAGGGCTAGTGCAGAGTGATACTGTTCTGTCAAATACTCGGAAACCCTCTTGTTTTGTGAAAACAAACCACATTTCATTATCCTCCAATTTTATCATAGTAAATAAAAAAGCTAAAGCCAAGTTGTAACTTCAGTAAAAAAAAGAGCAGGAAATGCTTTACATGAAGTGGTAAATTCAATCTCCCAAATCTGGTACTTCTATTTTGATAACATATTTCCTCTTTTTATTTTTTGAGTTTAGCATCTGGCTTTCCTCCAAAATTCCAAGGCCTGGGCTTCAGTATGACTGGATTCACAGCAATGTGGTGAGTCTGTTTTGCAGCATGTCATACCCTTTGTGTACAGTGAAGGGGCACTTAAATCATAGGGTCTATCTTTGCATCTGGTCAAAGCAGATAACATGGCTATTTGTTAGGCACAGGCCAGTTCTTATCAGCCCAGACTCTTTGTGTAGTCCTTGTGAACACATGACAAAGTTTAGCATGGGTGCACTTAGGTCAACAGGCAAAATGGATATTCCCATATTAAATAATTTCTTTGAGGGACTTCCCAAGTCCCTCAAAGGTTATATCTGCCTTTTTCATTGTAATAACCTTTGATGGATGACCTTGTCTGGATTTCTCTAATCGCTTTTATGAATTATATATATTTTTGGCAAGTATGGCTTTCTGGGGCAAAGAATCCTATAGTTTAATTACAGTTTTTGTGGAAGAAATCCTAGCTTGCTTCTGATCTGCAGGTTGGTAACTTCTTTTGATGTTTACTATAGTTCTTGTTGAAAATGGTGAATTATTCCCTATTCACCTTCTTCAGGGCATCATGACTTTATTGACTTTTTCATACTGTCTCATGCAATTATTTCTTTTCTATATTGAATGATTCTAAATTCACTTAATCTCTGCTTGGGTTGAAATTCTTAGATGTATTTGCTTTTTTGTCCTGTGCCTAGCACTTCTGTAAAACAGATCCTAGGTGGGAAGCTGTACATATTGAAAACTAGGAAAGCACTTGTCAAAAATTTACCTTGAGTAGGCAGTGTGTTGAGGTCAGGGAGACTAGCATGGATAAGGTCTAGTTCTCCGGACCTCAATGAAGCTTCTTTTCTTCTGCAAAGGTTTCTTTGCTGACTAGAGTAGCTGCAATGAATCAGAACACAGTCTCAACAATGCTGCCTTTACTGCTGCGCAGCCCCGAGTCAGCCCAACTTAAATAAAGCAGAGATCATGTGGCTGAAGTGCAAGGCTGCAACTAAAAAGGGTCTGAAAGAATTCTTACTAGAAGCTACCAAACCAAGGTGGTGAAGATAAGAAGTGCCAGGACTAAGGCATACTTTCATCTGCTTGATGGTGGTGCATGCAAGTTTTGGATTCTCTTCTCTCCCAATAGAAACTACTGCAGAAGCTCCCCCAGAAAATGCATATTGCATTCACAGAATTATTTAGATTAGAAGAGACCTCTGCTGGTCTTCCATCAAGCCTTCTGCTTCAAGCAAGTGCACTGTTCAAGCTAAAACAGGTAGCTCACGGCCATGTCCAAACAAGGACATCTTTGACATCTTTAATGATGGAAATTTCACCATCTCCCTTGGCAAGCTGTTCCACTGCTAAAACAGCTTCACTGTGAAATTTCTTTTCTAGTATCAGAACTGTGATATCTCTTTAGTAACTCGTGTGTTAACAGATTTGGAAGTTTAGAGTTTTTTCAGAGGTCCCTTATAATTGTCCCAAAAGACTGACTGGCAAGGAAAATTACTCTTTTTTTTTTTTACTTAGCCTCTGAAAAGGCAGGCTCAACCAGTGGACTCTACACCTATTTTGATAGAGTTTTACTAGTTAGAGATCTTTTGTTCAGTCTTTCAGCTTTCTGTACCTTTGTCCTTTGGTGTTATTATCCTCTGGGCCATGACCTCTTCTTACTTAAGGAGGACTCATCTCATCTCTACCTAACTTTTTCATTTTATTCCCATTTCCCCACATCCTTTGGATTTTTCCAAGGTTCAGTCTCCCTGATGAGCCAGTAATTCCCAGTCTCCTCTCGAGAGTTGGCTCCTGCACCATCAGTCTGGCCCAGTCTGTGCCCAGGGCTGTGTCCCTCTCGAGTGGTTTCTCGCCAGCAGAAGGAATGCAGCGATCACAAGAGAGGCATCCCCTCTGTTCACAGCCAGGTGCTGCAGCTCTGGGGCAGGAACCACAGGTGCATTTCCATTCAGTTCCTTAACTTCAAACTCACTTCAGGTCGACTACCAAAAAAATTACCTGTCTTGCCATTTCAATAAGAAAAATAGGGATTTTCTTCTGAAAAACAAACAAACAAAAAAGAGTATGACTCATATTTGTATGGTTTGTTTTGACTAGAACTTCCTCAAGAAACTGTTACACAGTCTTCTTGTAGTCACATATAATATTTATGTATTTATTTATGTCCTAATTTTATACTTAGACATTTTTTCTTACTTAGATTTTAATTTTGAAACCTGTCATCTCTCAAAATGGCGTAAGGACTTTCCAGAATAACTAGGGGGCAGGGGATATATGAACCATACGTCAGATATTTTATTTCTACCAAGGTCTTCATCCTAGAGAACAGATATGTTCTGCTAAAGCATTAGCTATGACATCACAATAAAACAAACACTGTGTCTAAATAACAATCTCTGACTGATTTCTAAAGACCTGTTGTGTATCAATTTTATATATTAAAATCTATTTTGGTAATATTATTATGCAGCTAACCCTGTGTGTTGAAAAGGAGCAATCCCTTTTAGAGGATGCAGGTGTACGGATTCCTTCCTGCCTGCGTGACTGTTCGAGCCACCCAAATCCTAACATGAGCACAAGATTTCAGAGAACAAATTTTTAGTGCACTTATGAAGGACCTAAAGGAAAACTGTCCTGGCCTGAGGTACGTGAGAGACTGGCTCCAGTGCACCCCTGCAGCAGCTTGTTTCACCCAGTACTCTGCTAGCCATTGTTATACAAAGCTTGTTCTGACTGTTTCAATATTTAGTTCTCCCTGCCCATCTTTCTTTCACAGGTATGGAAATTACTATTTTTTGTCACCAGCAGACACTAGTAATGGAATTTCATTCTTTGTTTTTGAAAGTTTTACATTTTCTTATATATTTGAAAATCAATAACTAAATTAAAAGTTCTAGCCGGTTTTAATTTCCTATAGTAGAATTTCAGAATAGCTTTCAAAGCTCTGAATTAAAATTTATATGTTGATGAAAGCAGTTGATCAAGGAGTGTAGCAAAATTCAGACTGGCAGGATTTCCCTTTTTTTGTTATTTCTGTCTCATTTTTTGGCCTGAAAACCTCAGCACAATTTTTATAGCATATTTCAACCTGAAGTGCTACCCAGAGAGCAACAAACATAACGCTCTTTTTTTCTGCTGGCGCTGAAATTTAATCAGCAATATACTAATTGAAAAAGAGATACCATAAAATAAGGTCTTTAAGTAATTTACGGAAGCAAATATTCCAAACAGAAGATACTATTTGTGCATCACTAAATCATTGTGATTTGCTCGCACTTTGCCTTCAGAGTCATAGTCATAAAATCATGGAATTATTCATTGAGTGGTTTATGTTGGAACAGACCTTAAAGATCATCTGTTTCCAATCTTCCTGCTATGGGAAGGGACACCTTCCAGTAGACCAGGATGATCAAAGCCCCATCCAGCCTGCCTTAAACACTTTCAGGGATGGGATGTCCACAACTTCTCTGGGCAACTGTTCCAGTGCCTCACCACCCTGGAGTGAAGAATTTCTTTTAATATCCAGTCTAAACCTCTTTTTGTTTGAAACCATTTCCCCTTGTCCTGTCACTCCATGTCCTTTTGAAAACTCCCTCTTTCTTTTAGGTTCCTTTCAGGTGCTGTAAGGCTGCTATAAGGTCTCCCTGGAACCTTCTCTTTTCCAGGCTGAACAGTCCCAACTCTCTAAGCCTGTGTCCATAGGAGAGGCGCTTCAAGCCTCTGATCATCTTTGTGCCTACTCCTGACTCAGTCCAACAGCTCCATGTACTTTTGTTGGGGTCCCCAGAGTTGGACACAGGACTCCAAGTGGGGTTTCACCAGAGCAGGAGGGTGGAGTCACCTCAGCTGTTTATGCTTTTTTTATGCAGAGTATGGTTATCTGCAAACCAAAATGCAGTTGGCATAGTTAGCACTATGGTATAAGTTCACATGATAGCATATCACTCCTGAGCCATTTCCTGTATGAACCAACTGGCTGATTTAGTATATAGCCATAGGTGTAGTAGACTAAACCAGCTTTCTTAATACCCAACTATTCTGCCTTTTTATGGGAATGAACAGTACAGGGCCCCAGGGGCCACCTGGGACATGAACAGATCAGTGAGGGGCCTTATGTATGTCCATATTCTTTGCTTCTGGTGATGCCTTAAGTTTTAGCTTTTATATTTTTAAGATTCTGTGCTATTTTACTGTTTGGTTCTGGTTTCATATTAAGTGCTACTAAGCTCTCTTCATGGAGTAGGCAGACAAAACAATTCCTTTTCTAGCTTGGGACCAAGGACAACCTATACAAATGTCAGGCCCAAGACCATAAATGATGGTGAACTGAAGAGAGAAAAACAAGGAGGATGGAGCTTCATAACCTGAAGCTGTAACTGGACAATTGACTCCAATATGCTGATGGACTAAAACTTGTAAAAGTGTGAGACCTCATGATTGGTCATTTGTTTTGTGACCATTTTGGGGTTCAACCCAGTGTAGCCTGGCCAGGCTCTTGCACTGCTCAGGGTGTATCCATTGGGGCCTTTTAATAAATACCCACTTTATCCTTTTGCTCTGCCTAGTATCTATTCCAGGTCAGCCTCCGAGGCATCAGTGGCTCCCCTGACAGCTGCATCTCTAGGCACAACCAGAAAAGAAGGCACAGAATTCTGGTTCTGCCAGGAAAAACCCCTCTCAGCCATACAGTTTAGTAGGGAAAGCTGGAAGTTGTTCATGTAAAAGTTTGGGATACAGACCACAGTTCAGCATGCACACTTCCAGAGTGCTGACCTGCACTGGCTCTCTGGCTGCTGTGTTGGATTAACCCTGGCCAGCAGCCAAACACCCACCCAGTCACTCACCCACTCCCCTCTCCCATGAGAGGAGAAGCAGAAGGAAGGAAGGCAAGAAATTCATGGATCAAGACACTATCATTTAAAGACTGAAGGGCAAGCTGCCTACATGAGCAGAATGAAAAGAGGAATTCATTCACTTTTTTATTTAATAGTCCTAGTGATGTACTCTTTTCTAACCAGAAAACTTGCAGAATATTTCTGTTTTGAAGGGGTTTGGGTTTACAGATACATACACTGATATGTTTGATTTCAACTAAAATGCATGAATCGACAAAGATAGTTGCTATACTGATAACTGTTTTCTCAAGTGAATACTAAGCTTAAGAGTTTAAATAGTTCATATGAGGAAAATGTACCAACTTTATGATTCCTGCCTTGGGCAGGGAACTGCTTTTCATTATTTTCAACATAGAAAGATTTATCTAAAATTTTCTATGTTGAAAATAATGACTGAGTTCAAAATTTTGCTATGCACAAGGATTTTTGAATGATAGGATTTTTACTTGTTAATAGGCGTAACTGGTGTGTTTCAGCTGTAATTAATGTTACATAAGGGTATAAAGGTTAGTTTTAATTTTATAATTCCTTCCACGACTATTCCAGATTACATTTTTATACTAAATTAATCAGCACCTTGGAATACTTCCAGAGGAGAGGAATATATGCATGCAAATAAAGCAACTTAAAATCCTAATTATTATCAGAATTGGCTTTTTCAGCATGTGAATGAATTTCTTCTGACTTTTCTGCTCATCAACAGTTAAAAAAAGACAATTTATTTTTATTTTAAGAAGTAATAAAATCTTTTGATAATTCTGACGATGAGGTTTGTCATGGCTGGTTTGCTGTGACAATAATCTAATTAAGCATATTTTGTTTATGTAAGAATGGATAGAAATATTGAAATACTAGTATAGGGGATGAAGAAGCTAGGTGAGAAGGATGAAATATCAGAAAGCAATGATGAAAACCCACCTGTCTTTGGTTAGGATTTAAAAAAAGTCCTCTTAAGTCTCCATAGCTTTCTCCAGTTCTTGAGGAAGTATAATCAATAAGATGTTGGATTTCTCAAGCATTTTACTCTTGTTAATCTGTGTTTTTAATTTTCTTTCATGAGTGATTTTATACTTAAAGTTATGATGTCTTACAACCATAATTTAACAAGTAGCTCTCTCCAAGAAAGAATTTAATTTTTGCCTGAATCATATTCCATTTTTTAAAACTGCTTTTCTCTCTCTCTTTAGTATCATGATTCTTGTAGATCTATCTGTGGATGAGGAGCACTTCAAGACTCTTGAAATGAAAAAATGAGTTTCCTGGAATGTAAAGAGTGTGGTTCAACCTTCTTCAAACTAGGAAAGCACAGAAACCTAACGTTTCTCCTTCTTAAATGACAACTAATAATTATGCCAAAATGCCGCTTGCAGCATCAAAAGTTAGTTGTGAGTTGAAAACTTTCTGAGTACGTAGGCTTGGGCCTTGAGCATGTGCAGTTTCCTGTGTCCATGGAGGCTTGAGCAGAACTGACCTTGGTTTAGAATCATGTCCAGTGCACAAGCCTTCCCCTCTCTCTCCAAATCAAGGTATGCTCAGGAGCCCAAGCTTATGTAGCCTGCAGATGCTAGCATTCACAATTAAGATGATTTGTGTAATTGTTCGAGTCTGTTTGCCAAGTTAATTCATTCCCTGTTTGGACACTTAATCTTCTGGTTATCCACGCAGCTCTGACTTGGACCAAGCCCACTAATTCTTTCCATGGGGAAACATGGGTGTTTTCTGCCAGGATACTTTCTGCCGCAGTCCTCATTTTACAGTTTGGTGCCAAATTGCCTTCTTCTTTCTTATGCAGTCTTATAAGATACCCAGTGATGTCTTCTGTGCTCAGAGCCTGTGCCATGCCCTTATAAACATGCTGTGTGCTTCTCACTGAGCTGTAAAATATCAAGTCTGGCAGGCTGCAAATTGCACTCCTGTCAAATGTACTGCTGTACTTATTAATTGTGATGGCTTAGGACCAGGGCAAAAAATCTTGTAGTCCAGAGTGGACAGGAGTCAGAGTATGCATTTGCAAAGGACTTGCTCAGAGCCAGAGCTCTGCTGTATCATGAGTCTATGCTGGCAGCCCTGCGAAAAGCCTGCTGGCCAGTTCAGCATTGCTGCTTCCCAGCATGGCACCAAGCAATACTACTGTAAACTTCAGAATTTAAAATGGCCTTTGAAGAATTTAAAATGGCACCTTTGAAGGTGCAGAACCACTGAAAAGGCAAAAACTGCAACTTTGCCATGCCTTTCCTTTCAGCAAGCTGGATCAGCCCTTTTCTAAAATAGGTTCAAATGCAAACATATATTTTAAGACTCTCTGCTGTAAAAGCTCTCTGATTCTTTAGTCCTGGTCAGGACCCTCTACATGATAAAAAGGATAGTTATGCAAAATTCTATCCCGTCTGATCCAAGAACCAGGTTGTGTACACAGTCAAAATGGTATAAATGTAGAGTGAACGTTTGAATTTAGCTGAAGACAATGAAGGAGCAGCGTACACTGCAGGTACATTACACATGTACCTAGCTCATTACTTTTCAAGATCAAAATGTTAGACTTTGTTTAAACTGTTCAGAGAAATCTAGAATATTTATCGTTAATTATCCTTGTAATCTACAGTATGGATTCTGTTTGCCCATTTGCTTGATTTAATCCAATTTATACAACACATCTGTTCTGTGAGACACACTTCCCTGTAATAGTTCTGAGTTTCCTCAATTTCTTTACCAATGAACAGCCATGATGTAAAACATATTTGAAATACTGTATGAGAACGACATTTCACATTTAACCAAGTGCTTTAATTAAAATAAATTTTGAAGGAATGGTATTTACCACCTGAACTATGGGAACAAATATTTCAAAGGTGAAAGAATCCCAAGGTCAAATCAGATATATTGAAGAAGTTAAATGGTGAATGAATCACAGCCTCAGAGTTACATGCAACTGTCTCACAGGAAGCTCCCATTATTGTACACATTTTCATAAGACTGATACATTATTTTAGTAACTGAATTCCCATCATGATTTAAGGTAATTTCTTCTATCTTTCCTCATAGTTAATTTAGTCTGTCAGGTCCCAAATTGTCTAGAATAGGAAAGAATCCAAAATATATGCTAAGCTATTTGTACCTAACTCAATTTCTATATTAATAAATCCCTCAGGTTTCAGTGCAATTACAAACATTTTGTGAAGATGTTCTTCCACAATGGATAAAAATGTTCTGGACAGATCATGAGAATGTTCTGGTTTAAAGATTTAAAAAATGTTGGTTTTGTTTTTTTTGCCTAACACTTCACCATGGGCAATGTCACCTTTCAGAAAGTGATCAAGTTCACTTGATCAGGAATGCATTACTTGTCACTCAATACTTCATAACAGACCGTAAATACACTTTTAGCTTATTGCAGTTGTGATGCTTAACATATTGGCTTAAATCTCTCTGGGTGCCCAAGGTTATGAACTGAATATGGGTACATGAACAGCCAATTACTGCCTCCCAGATGATGTGTAGTGACTGCTAAACTGCAGGAACCTGTTTTTACATGATTCTACTCTGGGTTGCATTGCCCCATATAACAAGAGTGTTTGTCATTTCAGCATCCATATGAGGCTTTCACAGGTATGTTTTCTTCCTTCTGCATCCTGTGGATATCTCTCCTTACAGCTTGGTGATATTTCCACTAAATCCAGGTGATACATACATATACATCATATACACATATATTTTACTTTTTTTTTGGCTTTTATCTTCCTATAGAAGTCACAGTAGTTCCTGTAAGCCCATGCTGAAACTGCAAAGCATCTGTGCTCCTCTATGATCCATGACATCTCATCTCAGAAAGGTCAGCTTTGAAGCAAGCCTTTCACCTTGTTCTGAAATTGGCTCTTCAGCAAGCTGATAAAAATAGATTTTTCAAAAAGAGGTTTTGTCCTTGGCCTCTACTCTTTTCCTTCCACCAAGTAAAACCCCTCCCAGAGACCTACCAAGGGCCATAATTCTCTACTGTTTGCAGTGATTTCATTCAGAACACATACAGCTATGCTGTGTTGTCAGGAAAGTCAGGAATTTTACTAATGTGGGAGGCAGCTATTGAAAGGTGTGTTCTGCTAAAGATGGTGCTGGATGAGCTTGGCAATCATAATTAATTCATAATTAACACTGTTGATATTTTACACTGGTATATTAGTCGTTATTTTATGTGAGAAAAGGCCCAGTTGCATCTCTGAGATAGCATCTCAGACTGCTTCTTAAAAAGAGCTTTCAAAATTGAATGGGTATTGCCACAGATTCCCATGGTTCTTTCTCAAAGAGCAAAGGATTTAATGAAGTGGTATTTTAGCAGTTAAGTGGACTAGAGATGATAAAGATCTGAAGCATTTTTCTAGCATTAGAACTAGCAAGGTACATGGTACAAAATTAGAAATGGTAAATGTTTTATCTTAGGAATCTGAGAAAGCAGATTTTACAGGAAGATGATCTCAGAGAGGAAGCTTAAAGTCAGCTTTGCTTTTCATGGGTTTGAAAAGTCCAGGAAGTTTTCAGACTTTACTCTAAGAAAAAGCTACTTCGCAAAGATAATTAATTCAATACATGAGTGGTGATGATCCACAGAAATGAGTGTACAAATCAATAGAAAAGTTTTAAGGGAAATGGTTCAATACTTAGGGAAACCATGAAAAATTAATGAAAAAAATTCTTTCATTTTCTCCCTTATTACCATTTAGATGAGCTCAAAGCGAGCAGTTAGCACAATAAAATATGATTACTTTTTAAACTATTCAAAAAGATCTGAATAAAAGGCAGTGTCTAAGTATCACATCTCAAAGTATTTAGAATGCAATTTTTACTGTGAACTCATTAAATATTATGTCTGAATAACAGATGTTTTAATGATGAGAAAAGATTATAAATGCACTAAAGATTAATTTCCACTTTGGATGAATGAGAAGTCTTATATTTGACTTGTGAAGCAGTAGCAATGTCAGAACTCAAGTTTTCATCAAACTATCATGATACATGACACAGAGATTAAAACTCCTTTTGCTTGCTTGCATACGGTTCTGAGGTTAGTATAATATAGGTTAATATAGTTTTTATTTCTTTGAAAACAATACATTACCAGGTCTTACAACTACATCAAAAAATATTGAAAATATTGTCTAAAATCAAGGAGCAAATAACAGAGAGAGAAAAGCTAGAGCCTATAGAACACAGGACAGCTCTCCCCTCTTACAACACACTTCATAACAGCAGATGTTATGAGAATACCATACTTGTGAGGCCACTCTCAATTCCCTTTGAAAGGCTGTGATGATCAGAGGAGCTCCTTGAGATGCAAAGACAGCAAATGTCACTCTAGTCATCCAGAAGGGCAACAAGAAGGGCCCAGGGAGAAACAGATCTGTCAGTCTCACCAAGAAAGTGATGGAGCAACTAATTTCAGAAACCATTTCCAGGCAGATGAAAAAGAAGAAGGTGATTTGGAGCACTCAGCATGGATTTATGAAGGGAAAGTCATGTTTAATCAACCTTCTCCAATAAGATGACAAGTTTGGTGGGTGTGGGGTGATCAGAGAATGTTGTTTACTTTGACTTTAGCAAAGCTTTCAGCATTGCCTCCCATAATATCCTGTATTGGGTTTGTGTGGCAAGGGGACTACAGGGGTGGTTTCTGTAAGAAGCAGCCAGAAGCTTCCCCCATGTCCAACAGACAATGTCAGCCAGCTCCAGGACAGACCTGCCACTGGCCCAGGCCAATCAATGGTGGCAGCACCTCTGGGATATCGTGTTTAAGAAGGAGGAACAACATCTGAACAACTACAGTCAGAGAGAGGAGCCGAAATACATGAGAGGATCATCCTTGCAAACACCAAAGCCAGTGGGGAAGAAGGGGTGAGGAGGTGCTCCAGGTTCCCCTGCAGCCCATGGTGCAGACCACAGTCAGGCAATTGTTCCATTGCAGCTCATGGAGGCCCATGGTGGAGAAGAGATGCACCTGCAGCCCGTGAAGGACCTGCCAGATCAGGGAGGCTGTTACCCATGCTGGAGAGGGCTCCTGGCAGGACCTTGTTGACTCATGGAGAGAGGGGTCTGTGCTGGAACAGGTTTGCTGGCAGAACTTGTTACCCTGCAGGGGACCCACAGTGGAGATCCACATTCCTGTACCCCATGGAAAGAAAACCACACTGGAGCAGTCCATAAAGAACTGCAATCCATGGGAAGGACTCATGTTGGATAAGTTCATGGAGTTCTATTTCCTCTGGGAGGAATCCCCCACTGGAGCAGGAAAAAAGTTGGAGAAATCCTCTCCCTGAGGAGGAAAGAAAGGCAGAGACATGTGAGGACCTGACCACAGCCCTCATTCTCTTGCACTTCTGAGTGGTAGAAGGGAGAGAAAATCAAAAGTGAAGTCTGGGAAGAAGGGCAGAGTGAAGAAGGGGGAAGATGTTTTTGAGATTTAGGTTTATTTCTCATTACCCTACTCTGATTTGACTGGCAAAAAATTCAGTTAATTTCCCCAAGATGAGTTAGTTTTGCCCATGACAGCAACTGATAAGAGAACTCTCCCTGCTTTTAGCTTAACACACAAGCATTTTGTTTATATTTCTCCCCTGCCCAGCTGAGGAGGGGAGCAACAGATTGGCTTTGGTGGGCAACTGGCATCGAGGCACAGTCAACCAACCACACATCCCATCATTGCCAGGCTCGTTAAATACACAGGGAAGTGTACTCAAAACTGGCTGAACTGGCAAGGTTCAGAAGGGCTGTGATCAGGACCATGAATTTCTGCTGGGGGCCATTCACAAGTAGCCTGCCCCAGGCGTTCGTAATGGGTCCAATCCTGTTTAGCAATGACCTGGGTAATGGGTCAGACTAGCTCATAGAAGGAACAAACCTGTGAAGAGTGGCCAATACATCAGGTGGTTGGTTGTGCTGCCATACAAAAAGACTTTGAGCAGCTGGAGAAATCTGTGAGGAGGAACCTCATGCACTTTAGGAGAGGGAAATGAAAGCTCTGCATGTGGTGAGAAATAACCTTATGCTCCAATACATGCTGGGAGACAGTTGACTAGAGAACAGCTTTGCAGAAAAACCTTTTTTAAATTACTCCATAAATTGCAGATCTTTGTTGGAGTAGCAATGTGATGGGATGCAAGCAGTTAAGGAAATTCTTGGTGTGTGTCAAAGATAATTTATTCATTAAAACACTTGTTGTGGCAAATGAGGGTGATGCACAGTTGGATCTGATATTCACTGACAAAGAAGTGTTGCTGACTGAGACAAATGTTTTACTGACAGCTGACACAAGTTCTGAAGAAGAGGACAACAAGAAGGTAGAGCCAGGCTCTTCATGGTGTTGTATGCTAGGAGTCCCAGAAAAAAAAGATAAAAATTAAAATGAAAGATATTCAAAATAGCTAAAAGGAGAACTTTATTTACCACAAAGACAGACAAGTAGCAGAAGAAGTGGCCCAAGATTTTGCAGTTTCCATCTTGGGAGATCTTTAAGTCAAACTGGAAAAAAAAACAGCTGACCCTACTTTGAGCTGGAAGTTCAACTAGATGACTTTCTGAGTTACCTTCCAGACTGAATTTTCCCACAGTCCTACCGTCTCATTTTCCTATTCCTTTTTCAATATTTTTTTTCCTTTCAGAAGCAAGAGTGAAATTACAGATTATTTTAAACTGCTATTTTAAATTAATATCCGTTATATAAATCACCCATCAAAGGCCTCTGTATTTCACAGATACCTCATTATTCATTTTTCCCCATGGTATGAAGTTGAAAATATATCACTGTTTATTTCTGTAAGTCAGTTCTAAGTCATGTTAATTGATTTAAATAGCTTTAAAAGTATTAAAGAAAACAGTTGCTGTCAGTGCTGACCTTGCAGCACACATCATCTTTTAGTTATTCTTTTCTGTTACATTTTTAAGGAACCAGTCAAACATTATGCAAATAACCTTGTGTTTCTGATTATTTAAAAACTCTCAGCTTTGAACTTGTTTTCCTGCTCTGCTTCAATTAAAGCATGTTGAAGAGATTACTTCATCTCTCAGAATTTTGTTCTCAGCTGTACATGATAAATTTCAAACTTTATACTGAACCTACACAATCTGGTTTTGAGCTGTTCAGCTAAGATATTGGCTGTTGCACATGCTCCTCAAAGGTATAAAAATGTGTTCTGGACTACTCCTGGTATTGATCATTATTTTAAATGTAGACCAAATAGCATTCATTCTACTGATAATGTTTCAGATTTCTTTAGAAAGACCTTAAGTGAAAGGTTGTACTTGAAAATCTGGATTCTGTACTACTTTCTGTCACATTAGCAAAGCATAGAAGTAATATCAGGAATTGTAGAAAACTTTAATTCTATAACTTAATTTTGCAAATTTCTTTCTTGAAATAGGATTCATTAAAGTTTAATACAAATTTCACTCAGAGTATTAAAAAATATGTGTTGGGCTTTGGGGTTTTTCTTTATTTGCATGATTTTTTGTGGTTTTGGTTTTTTTTTTTCTTTGCTGGTTTTGGGTTTTAGTTTTGATTGTGATGATGTTGGGATTTTTTGTGTGTGGGTTTTTTTTAAGTTTTTGTTTATTTGTTTCCAATAGGAGGCCATGGCATTTGAGATTGCAACAATAAAGTCTTAATGAATGTCTGCTGCTCTGCTTTACTCCAGTTGGGTTTCAAGTCACTGCCAGGAAAACTAAGGGAATCAAGGGAAGCTGTTAGAAAGGGGTGAACAAGAGAAGACCTGAGGTGAGAAGAGTAAGGATGATCATAATTTGGGATACTCTCAAGAGAGTTCAGTGAGAAGAAAAAGTGTCTATTTCTTGAGAGAGTGCAGAAAAGGCGCAGCACTTGCTCCCACTCCTGAAGCTTAGAAGCCTTTTTAAAATGTCGTCTTAGCCAGTGAAGACAGCCACAGTGATCTGCCAGAAATGGGGGAAAAAAAGGTGTTCCCTGCTAAGTGTTGGAGTAAGGTTGGATGTGTGACATGACCTTTGTAATGTACACTCCTTAAACATCTGAAGTGGAATTATAAAATTCAGCTCTTTCTGATTTAATAGCAAGTGCTGCTAATTATTTGAGCTGGGAATCTAGAAACTGAGCAAGGCTTTTTGCTGAACATATGCCTCCAAGATATGCCAGCAGAATATTTAACTGTCATGACCAGTTTTGTTGCCTGAGCAGAAAACAAACATGAAAGGGCGGCCTAAGGCACAGTTGGAAGGTCTCTTTAATTACTGTTGTTGGCAGAATTTATTTCCAGAAATGTTATCACAGAGTTGGAAATAAAAATGTCTCCTGGCACCACAAGAGCTTTTTCAGATATCACTCTCAAATGTGACACTTCTGAACAAGTTGGAGGAAAAAAGAGAGAATATTGTGCCCACTGACTTCTGACAAAATGCTATAACCCCAGAAATACTCCTTTTAAGAGAATTTCCTTATCTTCAGAACTTACAGTACAGAAACAATCCTGAATCCCTCAAGACCCCTGTTAAACTACAAGGCACAGTCACATTGCTTCAGCTTCTGCTGATTTATTATGTTTTTTTGATTTCTGCTCTTGGGCATGGAGAGAGTGCCTAAGGCTTCTCAGTACCAACCTGCTTAGCTTTTGTTTCTGCTGTGCACAGAGAAGATTTGAGTGAGTCCCTTTCAGACTAAAACTAGGACCAGACATAGCCAGTGTCAAGTCAGTGAAATCTAAAATTTAAAGAAAAGCATCTCTGAAAACAGTATGGCTGCTTCCAGGCCACAACCCATTGCTGTGTGAGGTCCCAGCTAGTGGTGCTTGCTTTGATCCTGTGTGGTGTCTGCATTCCTGGCCTGGCATGTGGCACTGGCTGAGGCAGAGGACACTGCAGGTGGCTGAGGGAGGCTTTGTGGGCTCCAGACTTCAAGGCAAAAGTTGAGGAGTAGTAGTAGGTGGTGAATCTGGGGTTGAGTTCTGGCTTAGGCATGTGAGACATGTGGGAAGAGGGAAAAGGAAGGGTGGGAGGGAGAGAGGGAGGAAAGGAAGGAAAAAGGAAGGGAAGGAACGAAAGGGAAGGAACGGAAGGCAGGGAGGAAAGGAAAGGAAAGGAAANAAAGGAAAAGGAAAGGAAAGGAAAGGAAAGGAAAGGAAAGGAAAGGAAAGGAAAGGAAAGGAAAGGAAAGATCCCCAATCAACTGGAAACAAAAATCAAGACCAAGTAACAAACCAAATGGGAGGAGCAGGGTAGAGGAGGCTGACGTCCTGTTGTAATACAGCAGTTTCTTGCAGCTCCAAAAACTGGTTCCAGATCTTCTGCTGCATCGGGTAATGCCAGCAATGAAAGATGGCTCCAGAGAGCCTTTACACTGTTTTTATATTGTTTCAAATTCTGTCCCAAAAAACTTTCAAAGTATCAAAGCCATTTTTACTATCTCATTCTGAATGTGGTCCAATCATTCAAATTTATAACTAAGAAATGTGAAGATAAAGTATCTATGATATTAATGTAAAAGGAAGCTTATGAGGAGTCTACCTTAGCACACATTCCCAGATTTAAATAATTTGAATAGCTCTTGTCAATATTTTATTATTTTATGTTTATTATTTTTGATCAACATTGTGGTCTGTTCCAGTCTGTATGTTATGTTCTGATGCCATGAATCACTGATGTCTATTACAAAATTACAGTCATTTTAGCTCACCTGTACTATAATTCTCCAAATGTAGAACCAAAAAAACACCTCTTTAGAAGAAGAATGTGACACCTGCTGGCTTTACCAACCCAGGAGACCAACAGTGTTGCAGCAAGGCGTAACAGCCACACACCATGCTCAGAAAAACAAGTCATAGCAGTGTACAGAGTACTGCAGGAAGGGACACCTTTGCACATTATAAACTACTACTTAAGTTTTTAACTTATTTTTGCTGCAATTGTAGAAGAAAAAAGTGTAGAAGAAGAAAGTGTAGAAGGAAAAATCTGAACAGCAATAAGACCCACTTTTATCACAGGGCTGGGAGGGAGTTTTCCTATGAATCTCAAAGGAGTCTTGCTTACAGGAATCTAATCTGCAGAGATAAACAAAGAGAAAGAAAGACAGCAGTACATTTGATATTATCTTATACCCTGACTTGCTTATCTTGGTGTTCTGCTTTTCTTGCTATCCTCTGCTACAGAGATTTGCAGAAATGAAATATTTAAGTACCTTTCTATCTAAAAACATCTGGGCTAATATTAAGTGTCTTAAATGCAGAAGGTGCTGCAAGTGATCAGTCTGTGTCTCAAAATGCAAATGTTGGAATGCACCTTGCTTAGCATTGTTGAAAAGCACATGTAGTCATTTTTTCTAAACAGCTATCTAAATATTGTTTTACCTCAATAATTTACATCATGGCTTCCTGTTGAAGAAAATTCCACACATTCATCCACAGCATGTGAAATACTTCTATGTTTTTCTGAACTCAGCAGCCATCATTGCCACAACATGCTCTCTCTTCTACTCTTTTTCAGTCTTTCTTTTCAGGATGCAACACATTTTGCTGTGTAATCCTCATGTACTCTTGCAGTCCCATGCCTTGTCTCAGTAAATCCAATAATTTGTCCTGTTGTTTTCTGATTACTCCTCAATTTGTGGTGTAACTGAGATCATAGGATAATAGAAGCATTTAGACTCAAAGGAACCCTGAAAGTCTTCTGACTCAAGCAGAGTTGCAGACTGTCTTCAAAACTAATTCAGGTTGCTCCAGGTCTTGTCCACACGAGTTTTGAATACCTCCAAGGATGCATGATACCTCCAAGGCAGTTCCACAGCTCCCCAAATAATGTATTTCAGTGATTCAATGCCCTTGTGCTGAAGAATTTCTTTCTTATATCTATTCAGAATTCTCCTTTTAAGTGCTGCTTCTTCCCTTTGCTCTGTTGTGCTTGTGAAAATTCATGCCCCCTGTTTCATCTAATAACCCTTTGGGTGATACAACACTGGATCATTCATGCAGGGTGAAAACAAATTTAGAAAAATATACTATTCTTGAAATATCTTGAAAATAGGAGTCCCTATTAATGTCACTAATTTTGATTTCACAGATAAGAGTTGTTCTACTAGTGCTATTTTTGCTTAGGAAAAGAAATGTAATGCAAACAATTATTAAAATAACCCCTACTTCTTCATTTTCATTAAAATCTCTTGTCTCCCTGTACCTGTTATCTTCCTACAGGTTTTGCAAATCTCTGAGTGAATTGCTCATTCAGAGTCATCGTTGCACGGAAGTCTACCACATAGGAAGCTGGCAAAATTACCTCTTCTGCTTTGCATTCTGTATTTTCTTAAGGGGATAAAATAATTTGCAACATATATTTATATGCACAGTATTACCCTATCCAAATGTCTGAACAAAATATATCATGAAAATGTATGAGCTTGTCCAAACAAAAAGACATCCGGCTTCTCTAAAGAAATTATGCTGTACATATTCCCAGGCCTGACATTTATTTAAGCTTCATGAATGTTTGGATATGAGAGGTTTGCTTTTTAGGACTAGTTAATTTCAGAACTGCTCTGCAGAACACTTGACCAGAGTCTGATCTCAGAAGAAAAGTACAAAATTTCCATCATTTCCATGGAGACACTGTATAGTCTTCTGACCCTGGTGCAAGAGTCCTCAACCCTGCTGAACTCAGTTCAGGGAGGAATTTGCAGAACAAAAAACATGACTTCACTGGGGAGCTCAAGTTCACTTTCATACAGGAAGAGTTTATCTAAGATTTTTTACTTCCTCGATTTATTTCTCCTCTTTATTGACAACGAACTAAAAGAGAAGTTGAATTCCTGAGAAAATTTCCTTTTTCCTGGGTAATCTGAAAGCACAGTCTGAATAGAAAAGATTGAGAACAATCCGCTAAAACTCAGAGATGCCAATATATTGTATCATCCAATTTCCTCAATAATGAGAGCTCAACATGAGAATAACATACCACTGAATCAAAAGTAAGTCTCTCCTTAGCATGGGAAAAACCAGAGAATCTAGGCAAAAAATAAAGAGAGGTAAAGAGAAAGTTTCTTTAAATGATAATTTAGTCTCTCTGGTCTTTCTTTTTGTGTCTGTTTTATCTAGCAGGCTGAGAAACCTAGTATTCTCTCCAGATGAGAAGGTGAAGATAGTCTTCACTGGAACTGAAAGAGAAACTTAATGAACACCACTGATGATATCCCTGGTAACAGAACAAAGGATTGCAGTGAGATGTCTGACTTGCTTTGTATTCACAGTTCAACTTGATAGTAAAACTCAATGTTCTACCAGTACAAAATCAGGTTATCCCTCCAGAAAGGTCTTTCTAAGTGACAGGAAGAATAAAACAAACAGGCAGGCAGTGCAGCAAAAATGTTTTGCCCTTATTTTGTTTTTTTTAATTATTTAAAGAGCTATACACAGTGCTAAGCTCAGATGCAAATGTTGAAATGCTTTCTCCATGGAGTATGAAGCAACCGCCCCACAATGTCTTGGAGCTATTCCTCTTCAGTATGCAAAAAGATGCAAAGTGTCACGGGGGAGTGGCATGACAACACATATGTTTCTCACCATTCCTTCACTATACAGTTTAACAACTCCATATCACAGGAGGCACTCTACCCCTCAAAGCCTTAAATGACATGCTCCATCCAAGTTCCTAATGTAAACAGCATGAACTATTTTTATGTTTCATAAAGGAACCGCTAAAGTCCTCCCCTCCTCACTCAGCTGCACAGTTGCTCTGCTCTGGGAGGGGTGCAGTGTTCTTTCTGAATCTCAGTAGGAAAGGCACAGCAGCAAATTGTATGACAAAACTGCTATAATAATAATTTTAAAAAACAAAACCAAAACACAACAGAAATAGGAAGAGAAATACAAATTGGCAGGTAAACCTTATGTTTCTTCAAGTGCAGGAGATCTTCCATGGCACCAGACAGGGCCATGGCATGACCCTATCTGTGGAGAGGTTTGTTCCCACCCAGTACCATGTCTCCTTATACTTAGTGTAGCAAACGAAATTATTCATCCTGTTTTGACACTTGTTTCTCCATAATGCCCTTTCTTTAAGCCCACCAGGCCATGCCTCAGTACATCTGCCCTCCACTGCTGTATCTTTGGGGCTGTGCAGCAGTCACTCATGCAAACATATGGACATACTAAGCCAAAGACCCAGTGTGGCTGTCAGGGCTTGATGAAGATCATTGTCTTTTGAACATAATGTCTCCCCTAAGCCTCAAAATGCAACGATATTTCTTGTTTTCATCCCTTGGGGAGCTAAGACAGAAAAAGGTATACAAGCAAAAAACTGGACTGGAAAAAAAAAGACTGTGATGAGATGACAGCCTGTGGCAAATAACATGTCTTCCCACTCTGAAAAGTCTAATGGTGTCTAAAACTCTGAAGTTCTATCATTCCTCTGCTGTCAACAAACATCTGTGAAATCAGGGCTGATTTAAGTGAAGATAACAGCAGCTGTTGGTGTTTGTCTTTCCATTATCTTTAGTGACACACAGGTGTGCAAGAGATCTGCTTATGATGGGCTCTGTGGCTGTCCCTTCTCTGATGGGATCTGTGCTCTTTAAAAACAGATGAAAGGCATCCAGCTGTCATGCAAAGAAAGTAGTAGATTCACACACAAAGTTCAGAAGCATAAACATTTATATTCAGTGCAAAAATCCTCTTCTTTTTCTCTTCAATATCCAATTCATCACACTAGATGTATTTGCCTGGTGGATGAAACAGAACAGTATAACAGAGGCAGCAGAACAGACAGAGTTTGAAGGCATGGTGTCATCAAGGCACGGGGCCATATGAGCCCACATTGGTCTCCTGATTAAGGAAATTATGTGCTGATTAGTAGGCTTACACTTGCCTCTTCACTGTTCATGTAAGGATGCTTGTTAAATTATTAAATTAAGTTACCTGAAAGTAGTAACTCATTTATGTTCCTCAATTCTTTTATTCCTTAACTGAGGCTCTATTGCCTGATTTAAATTTATTTTTCTGATTTGTGACTGTACCAAGTACTTGCAGTTTTAAATTAAATGAATTGCAGAGTGTCTCTGACTCTATGAGAATTTCTCTCCCTTCAGGGGTACTGTGAAGATAAGATAGCAATATATTATTCATGTTCTTAATATTGTGATAAATTTAGGACAATAATATATGAATAAAAAATATTTTGGTTTTTATTGGAGAGAATGGTACATAGTAAACAAGATACCATTGAAAAATAAGGAGAAAAAGCAGATAATGAAGGCAATTGCTTATATTATCTCCAACTAGGCTGCACACTGAAAGATGCAGGATGACAGTGGAATACATCTAAAGAAGTTCTAAGACTCATGGTGAATTCAGAGAAAGCTTCATGGCCCAGAATCTAATTTTCTTCTGTTGGTGAAATGTTACTGACAGTCCTTGAAAGTCCCAAGATATGTCAGACCACCGGGGGCACTAAGAGGCCTTGGTCAACCTCACCAGTGGGCTCCATCCACCCATTCTGCTCCTGAACCCTGTAAGGCCCATCCTGTGCTGTTAGTCCCTGTCAGCCTGATCTGTGCTGTAGGTTCACTTGTCTCTGGCCACGTCCTGGCACACCTGTGTGAGCCTGACCACTGTGCCTGAGCTCTGGACCGACTGCCTGCTTTGACCTCAGACTTGTCTCTTCACCTGCCTTGGAATGCTGGGCTGGATCTGACAAGAAGTAGCACTGGCCTACGTTCATGGAAAACTCCTTGTCTTGCTTCAAATGTGGTCATGGATTTTTTGCTTCAGTTTTCAAGTCTGAGGAAAGCATAGTCTTCTTAGGGCCTGGGAAAGATCTGAGAATGAAAACAACACTGGGTCTCAAAAATTATTTGTGCTCAAGACCTCTTTGTATTACAGTACTCTTCATTGAACTGGAGGGCAACGTAGTCCTCCTTGACAGATGCATCAGTCACATCCAACCTTAGAGAAATCAAGAAATTCCAGATTAGACTTTTGAAGACAACAAGAGGTCAGGGAGGGGGGGTGATTTACTTTCGTGGCTTTGAAGATTTTGCACATTATCTAGAAACGTGCTGTATGAAACTGGAGTGTTCTTCAGGCACAGGAGAGGCTCTGATCCAAACTTTAATATTAATCAGTCCTGGTGTTTGTGTCTCAATCCAACAGAATCTTAATTAGTGAAAATTAATAGGTTGGATTTTGATTTTCTTAAATTTTTATGGGCACTTATTCTATGTCATTTGTCTTGATTCACAACAGCTGCAAATCTAGTCAACAGGTAGCTCGTACCTCAGCCATCAGAGAAAGTGTATTTCTATGACAGGTAACTTTGTTCTTATCAGATAATTTGAAAAGTGGACAATCAAACAATTTGTTTCTTCTTGCAGAAACTTGGCTGGGATAAGAACACAAGATAAAAGAGGCAGCTTTCATAGCCCACAGAGGAAAACATTTTGTTATTTAAATCTTTTATTTTTAGGAACACCTCAGAAATCTTCAAGGATGGATATTTCCCAGGAATCTGGTTCCATCTTTCCTGCCATTTCCTAAGGTAAACTGCAGTGAGGTACCCCCTCACCCTGCGAACTTCTTTTCTCCAGACTTACAAACCCAGCTCCCTCAGCCTCTCCACACACATGTCATGCTCCAGCCTCCTAACCATCCTCCCCAGCAAGAGTTCAGATCAGTGGGCAATGGCAATGGCATGTCACTCTGTCCCAAGTGGCTAGCTCCCAATCCACATTTGGATTAACTAGGAATTCCTTCACACAGCAGCAGCAGATGAAAGGTGGGCCTCTGGATGCAAAATAAAACAGTCAAACTGCTGTCACAAACTAACAAAAAGCA
Organism: Thryothorus ludovicianus; assembly: GCA_013397245.1. NCBI lineage: Eukaryota > Metazoa > Chordata > Aves > Passeriformes > Certhiidae > Thryothorus > Thryothorus ludovicianus. The sequence goes on from VZTB01037520.1 coordinate 1,126,072, forward strand.
GGCAAGGCAGCTGGTTTTTAGGTGGGGCTTTTTTCGCATATGGACACAGAATTTATTACTAGAATACCACTTTGCATTCAGACAGGACAGAGCGCCCAGAAGCAAGAAGTTAAAGTGAGCTGCTCTTAATGTCTCAACAAATTGCAGAAGGTATTTTAAGAAGTATCCCACATCTGGCTGTGAAGTTAGCCCTGCTTAGAGCAGGAGGTCAGCCTAGGTGGTATCCAAGGGCTTCATTCAAATTAAATTACTCTGGTTTTATTCTGTACCTTGAAGCACTCAGGGAAGTTCTATAACATACTTAAAAGAACATTATCTGTAAAGACAAGAGCAATTGACTGACTGGATGAAGCAAAGAACTCTAAACACCTTTTTAAATGGAGATAAATGGAAGTAAAAGAACCTATAGGTACTTGAGTTCAACATTTAGAAACCACAAGAAGTTTCTAAAATACCCATTAACCTCTTAGTTAAAGATCTCTTCCAGGCTGTTTTCCCTGAATTATCACTTCAATTCCAGTCTCATTTTCAACCCTGCCCCACTCCCCCACTGTGCCACTTCACAAATGCCAGTAGAGTCACAAAATAGAAAGGCCATCTCTTCCAAAAAGACAGCTTTAGTTTAAGGTCAAACAGACACCCAGGAACTTGATGGGCACCTGATTGGCAGGTGCCTGGCACATGATGGGTGTGTGATTGTCAAGTGCTGGGCACTTTACTGCTGTGTGATGGATGCACACCTGTGATGTGATGCATTTGATCAGTGTTGGACCAAAGGTTTTTACTCAGCCCTGTCCCCTCTGTCCCATTATTATTGACCACTGGTCCAAGTGACACAGCTGGAAATATGACACAGATTTTTGAACACAAAAGCCCTTCCCTGGAACATTTAGGAAACCTTCCTACAAACGTCTGAGAAATCTCCTAATCTTGCTAAATTCAGCATGTTTTCACTGTGCAAAATACAGCAAAAGGAAATAGACTGCAAGAAGTCTGTTGCAACCAAACAAAAGTTTGTCAACAGAACACCACTAACACTGCAATGTGACAGAATCATCAATATAAAGATGACCTTGTTGGGTCAAACCTAAAATACATCTTGGTGCTGATTCTAGTATACTGCTTCTCCTGCCCAAGAGCAGCTGGAGGGCTGAACCTGCCTCCTTATAGGGCTCCATTTGCTTTTCAGCCAGCTTAAAGCACCAAGCTGGCATATGCATGTTTGCTGCAAATTCTTCCTTCCAAGGGGTGACAGACAGCTTGGCGCCATGGACTCAATAAAGCCTCTTTTTATGGCACATTATAGCCTACTTCTCACTCTCCAAATATTTTGTGCTCTGCAGAATACAAAACTTCTCTTTCCCTTTTACTTTCCCCCCTTGCATTAATATACTGTCTGCTCCAAAGACTCCAGACATCTTTCCTTGTAAAGTCGGGTGTTTCACTGATAAGTGATAACTTACTGATAAATAACTCACCTCAGGGGAATTAATCCTAATTCCTAATGATGTCCTGGGGAAGGGATTGTCTGCTCAGAACTTGCCTACTTTTCTCCTCATGATACCATACTACATAGTTTAATAAGATATTGCTTCCTATAAGTCTCATTCTAGCAATATCTTTAGACCATCATATTTATAACAAAATGCAATACTTTGTTTTGGATTTGCATGTTTGATGTTGGTCTTTTACATCCACAAGGGATGGAGCTGGATTGTCAGATCTCCAGTCTTGGATACTGACCTAATGTTTCCCAAATATTTTTACCCTGGGTAACAGCCCAGCCCAGTGCACTGATCCCATGCCATGCCAGCTTAGGCTGACCTTAAGCACCTGAAATACTCCCTTTTGTTTTGTGTACATATGTAAAAGTCATCAGATGGCTTAAATTTTTGGCCATCAGTGAATACTAAGCCAGCACTCAGTGCCAGAACCCAGACTGCGTGATATCCAGAATCTGAATCTGCAGAATCCCTTGGTTGCCTTTCTCATGACATCTGTCAGATAGCAAGTGGAGACATCCTTTTCTAACACACTGTGAATGAAAATGGAAAATAATACTCTTATTGAACATAGTGGAAGACACAATGGAACTGCAAGTTCCCTGTGCTCTTCATACAGCTCATTTTTATAATGGACTACAAAAAACTGCAGAAGGAATGCATGACAAAAGGGTGTTGATCTTCAGTGCCCTTTTGAAAGAGGTTACAAGTTAAAAAAAAATTATTGTCCTTTTTTCTGCTTACCTTCACTCAGGGCAAATGTGAATGCTGCCATATTCAGGTTACACATCAGTGCTACAAGTGCCAGCCAGGAAACAAATTATGCACAGCAGCAACCAAGTGCCTTCCAGATTAACAGGAAACTGCTGTCCAGACAAACACACATTTCCTAGCACAGTCTGAAACTAAATGAACCGTCATTAGGGAAGATAATATTGATATAGGAAGTATTCAAGAACAAAAATTTCCCTCATAATCTCATTTATTCACATCCCTTTAAATTGCTAAAATTGGAGATTCTAGGTTTTCATTTTAACAGTGGTGTTTAAAGAAGTAACATGTTGCTCTTAAGCACTCAGAAATGCAGGGATTAAGGGCAGATGCAAAGGAATGTTCATCCTCTCTAAGAAGAATTTCAGAAATTGTCAAAAAAAAAAAAGGATGAATGTTGGATAGGTCTTGGACCCACTTTTATCCTGAGCCAAAAGCCATTTTTATATTGTATTTATGTTGGTTTATAATTTTTGCACACATAAGTGAACTTATTTAGTCTACATGCCCATGAAATGAAGCAATGATATCATTCCTGTGCTGTGATAGCTCTCTCACAACTGAAACCACAATAAAATCTTCATTTTACTGATATTAAAGTAACAGTTTAGTTGTTTCCTACCTCTTTCCCTTTTCAGCTTCAAATATTATTTATCTTCAACAGGCAAGTTTATTTGGAATGACATCTTTTGTTTTCTCTCCTGTAAATACAAATTTTCCATTAAATGCATTTTAAAAGAATATTTAGATGACAGTAGCACTGATAACAGAAAATTGTAAAAAGCCACAGTCCTTGTTCAAACAGTTTTGCTGCGACAGGATCAAATTATTGTAACTAAATCAAGGTAACTAATTTCCTTCTAACATATTTCTGCAACAATGCTGCCAAGTTCTTAACCGCCAGAACAGGGCAACAACTCCTTTACAAACTTCTAACCCCACATGGTTGATAAAGGAGAACATACATGTCTCTCAACACCTACAGCTTGTAGCTGCTCATGTCAGGTGTGGAAATAATAACTAGCGTGATAAACATTGAATTATGAGCATGTCTGGAATTTCCACCATAGGAAAGGTCTAGGGATCAGAGAGGTCAGTCTCAAGTCAGAGACTGAGGGTTTTTTTCCTGTGATGCCTCTTGGAAACAGAAGAAAAAGGAAGCGGAAAAGGACATAAAACTTTAGAAGAGAGGTGGATGTGATGTACTTTGGCTTGAGGTACTTCCTCCAAGAGCATTCTCATTTGAAAGCTGAATATAATGGGTAAAATTCTGTTAAAATTCTCTGGACTGAAATGCTCAGTAGCTCCATCTGGAAGATGACAGTGAATGAAGTAGAGATTTGTACCTGTTCCCCTGTGGTCCTACCTTTCCATCTGTGGCCTGGATGGTGGCAGAGTCCATCTTCAGCAAATCTGCAGAGCACTGACCTAGGGGTATGGCTGTTAGGATTTGCCAAACTCAGTAGTCCAGGAGTGGAATTCTGTAGCCACCTCATGCCTGCAGGGCCACCTGGTATCACGGCTGAGCAGGTTTTGGCCAAATGCACACGCCACCGCACAGCCACACCACGGGGCGTCAGCACAGACTGGCACACACAGCCAGCACCAAGGGCCCTGTCCTGCTTGTCCTGCTCCCCCTCCAGCTAAGGAAGGGTGGCAGAGACCCTGGGAGGACCACACAATCACTGCCCACACTGCTTGAAGAGGGAGCTACACAGGCAAGGAAAGATAAATCTCACCATGATGCCAGGCCATACCATCCACAGCAACAGCTGCATCCAGCACCTTGGGCTTTCCCAGGAGAGCACCAGAGCAGAGCAGGCTGCCCAGGAGAGGTGCAGGATGCACAGATGGAGACTCTTAAACTGAGGCTTGGCAAATCCCCGACTGGCACAACCTCCTGTTGCTCTGCTCAAGAGGAGGAGGTCGAGGAGCAAGCTCAGCTTGAAGTGGGGTTCCAGGGCCATAGGCAGTGAGGGGACGCCCCAGGTGGGGCTGGTCATGGCCTGGAGTCTGGACAGCACCCACCTCTCTGATGGGATGTGGAACTGGAACCCTCCAGAGGTGTCCCCCAAACAGCATTTCTGGGGTTCTTCAGATGGAGCTCAGCTAGTCAGGACCAGCAGCTGCTGGCCTTCACCACCTTCACCACCATTCTCCTCATTTATGTTACTGAATCCATGGAGCAAGCTGGAGAACCTGATTTCCTTTACCTTTTTTTCCTATCCCCCAAGATAAACTGGAGAGGGCAGAGAGACTGCCTGATCAGCTTTTCGTAAAGTAAATCTGATTCTGAAAGCAGCGAGTGCTTGCTAATGCAATCACCATTTCAAAACGTGTATGATTTTATGAAAAAACCTGACCAAAGTTTCTGAAGTACACTTTTAAGCAGATGTTCATCCTCAACTTTCAGCATTCCTACAGCGTCTGCAATGTATGTTCTGTGCTGACACAAAAGTGTTTACTGCTGTATTTCCTTTTGGCTTTTTGTGTGAATCAAAGGCACTTAGTCAGTAGAAAGAAAAGAAAGAAGTATCAATTTACTTGGGTTTGCATACACAAGTAGCAGCTAGAAAAAGAAAAGGACCAAGTAAACCACGTGAGGAAGTAAACTTTGTTTTCAGCATTAAGTAGGTATACACAAAGGCAAAATAACTACCTCTGAGTGACCAGCTACTCAAAATCATTTTGAGAGAGAGGCCATGAAAACTAATTATGAGATGTGAAAGCCAGATCTGTGTTGGCATGTGAAAATACTCACGTAACGAGGGGCAGAAAGAGAGACAGGATGAGACACAAGCAAGTTCAAGTCCAAAAGGAGTATTATATGAGTTATACCAACAAAACTACTGTGCTGCAGAAAGGAGTACATTCAATAGGAACCAAAACCAAAAATATCTGGAATGAAAGGTGATATATAAAAATGAATGCATATATTAAAGTGAAAAGGAAAATCTTTAAAAGTCATAGATGACGAGGAAAAGTAGTGATGACATGGAAAAATCATGACAAAATGCAAGCATGTAAGCAGAAGAAAAAATGCAGAAAATATTGCACACTGATATTTAATAAAGAAAGTGGAAGCAAAAGGAAATTCAAATTAAAATATACATAATGTTACACAGAAAAGGAAATAAAACATCCTGGGTAAAAGAATAGTCAAAATGAGGTGACAAATGAAAGATTAAATATTAGGTAGAAGTTAAAAGCTGTGATGTGATACAAAGAAGGCACTTGTTTTTTGAAAGTGAAAATTAAATGATGCTACACAATGGCAAATGGGAAATAACAGGTGCAAGAATACATGCAGGGAAATATGAGTCTATACAATAAGAAAGCTAAAATAAATGTTGAACTATGGAGCTCAATGTGTCTTTTAAGAGCCTGTGTTAGAGGTGAAAATACACAGTCAGTCAAAAAAGTGAAATGTTTCAATGAGAGGTGAAGGGAAAAATATAATGAGCTGTGCAATTTGAGACCTAATAAATTGTAAAAAAAAAAAAATAACAATGTGCAGTAAGAACATAGATAAAAAAGGAAAACCTGAAAAAACATAGTAAGACAATAGAGGAATGGATTATGAGATGGGCAAAAATCACATCTGGTACATGAAACTTCTCAAAAACACAAACAAGTACTCATAAGTAGAAAAATGCAATATGAGCACCACATAGGGACTTGCAAAATGGAAATGTGTAATGGCATTTTACAGACAAATGGGGAACAAGATGTGAATAATGAAGCTGCAGAATGAATACAGTATAGTTAAGAACATTAAAAGAGGAGACATAGCAACCTAAAGTGGGTAAAGAATGCAAGTTAAAAAAATCAAATCAGGTGATTCATTCAGAAAACTTATAAGAAAAATTACCTTTTTTGACAAACATAAAAGGAAAATTTATTTGGAAAGGGGAAATTAATTTTAAAATGCCAAAATAGAAATTAATAAATAAATAAGGAAGGAAAGCCTGACATATTCAAAACCAGAAATGTGTCATGACCTATAAAATATAGAACATCACTAGAAATAAATCAAGTCATGAAATTGCAGGCATTAGGGAAAGTGCAAAAATAGCTCTGAAAAAGAAAACACAGAAAAAGTGCACAATGTGAAAAGAAAACATGGCAAGATTTGCAGATATTAAAATGTATGCTAAGAGGCACCACCCCCATCTTCAAGTTTCAAAAATACAAAGATGGAAGTTCGTTATGCATCCTTTCAATGAAAATCTGAGATATAAAATTGAAGTTTGCAATATGATATCATTCAAATGCTAATGAGATATTAAAAGAATATACTTATTGAGGTGCAAAATAAAGACAGTTTACACAGGAGCAACAAAAATTAGTCTTGAAAAAATCATAGTAGGATGCTAGTAGGAATATATAAAATTTCTCATAAGATGTAGAAGGTTAAAAAATGTGAGGAAAGAAAAATGCACTGGAAATTCTGAAAGCTCACACTCAGAATATAATGCATAGTCTGTAATGGGCAGCAAAAAGGAAATTGGCTAATAAGCAATGATACATGAAATTCCTAATTAGATCTAAAAGCACATAATGAGACACTGAAACAAAACCAAGCAGTGAAATGAAAATGAACATGCACATCGAAAGTCAAAACTGGAAACAATATGCAAAAAAGCATTCATATGGAGATCTAGAATAAAAAAAAAGTGGGTAATGAGATGTGAAAAGAAAAACTCATAACAGGATTTGGCATCAGGAATACATAATAAGTTGAAAAATTTTAGTAAGTCAACAAATACAAAATCAGAGAGTAATGATAAGCAAGACCAGAAATGCACCTTTAAGATCAAAGAGAAAAAATTAAATAAGGTTCAAAATTAGGTAGCAAATCCTGTGATGCAGTAGGAAAAACGCAGAACGAATTACGAAAGATTAAATCCATGAAGTAATACAGAAAGAGAAGTCTGAAACCGGTTCTGAAAAATCAGTGTTTGATGGAAAGCAAACCCTCCGGTATATATTGTAATATGAGCACTGAAATCCACAGTGAGGATCTGGAAGATGAGTAATGAGATGTGAAATCAGAAATAAAATTATTTGTGATAACAATCATTCATAATGACAAGCAAACACGAGAACCAAAATGCTAATGCAGCATGGCATGCGAATTGCTCAAGGAGGTACGGTAGCTGAGATGCATAATGGAATATGAAAGAGAAATATATAATGAAGTGTGAAAAGAAAACATGTACCATAATAAAACATGCATTGCAAGCTATTTTATCTTAGAAGGACTGAAAGCACATAAAATGGCATGATAATGGAACAATATGTCTGAAATGTTCAAGGGGTTCAGGGCAAGAATTTTACTCTAATATTTGAACAGTGGGGTTAATTACAAAGTCACTGGCTGTTGTGGGTCTTTTTTACTGTATTTTTAGTTTTGAGCTTGCCCCACTTCCTGATGCAGAAGGGATCTGACTCCATTCCCACAGTTCCTGACATCCAGCAATAGGAAACTGCAACATGCCAGCTTCAATCTGTGTGGCATCATCTCTTACATGTCACAGCAATAAGGTGCACTGGCAGATTATGTCGGATAAACAGCCTTTGGGAATTCTCCCTCAGGCATGTCAAGGCCAACACGCAGCATATTGGTTGCATAACACTTTCAGCCCTAAGGCATTTGTGCCGGGCCACCAGCAGAAGTGTGGATGACTTGGTGAGGTTTACAAAGGATCAGACATCAGCGATTTCGAGCATGTTAATAGTACATATAAACAGTGGGAAAAAGTGCTCAAAGAGGAACACAAACAATTGCAATACCTTTTTGCTACCTCATGCTTTTGTCATGCCACATGGTACGTATAAGGCTAAATTCCCAAAGCAGCAGCAACCTGCTTGGTCTCAAGTGATGCTCACAAGCTTGGTGAGCATGTTCTGCTGAAATGCTGGGGCAGCTTGGCCTTTGTGGTGCCTTCTGGAGTGTCTCAAGCTATTGGACTCTAGATTCTCATCTTTGAATATTTAACACTAAAAATAAAAAGCAGATCTCTTCTCCAATATATACCCCAAAGGTAATGTGACATTCACATCATCTCATGCCTGCAGGATATTTCCATCTCACAGCCAACTCATTTTTCTAAAGACTCTTTAACATGGGTAATAGATACTGTTCACACAGGAGGTTCATCACACCTGCAGACAGTGCCTGCAAAGAGGGAAATCTCTGAATCACAAGGAGGATCAAGACTTGGATCGTGCAGGATGTGTGCTGGGGAGGATACACAGCCACAGGCATGTTGGGAGCATGGTTCACCTTTACAATGTTGAACAGAAGGTTCTCTGGGATCAACACAAGGGTGCTAAAGCAGTACCTCCAGCTGTGCCACACAAGGCCATCCTACCCCAAGATGGGTCCATCACAGGCTGGTCAGAGAGGGCACACCAGAAACGCAGAGTGGCACACTCTGTCACCCTGGTCGGGTGGTCGCCTCAGGAGGGGTCACTACACAGAACTTACACGGCCTTACCCCTGCTGCCTGTCATCCCTGCTACCAGCCACAGAAAAGTCACTGCTCAGAAAAGACCTGGAACTGAGGCTGACAACACTCTGTCCATTTTGGAGAAAGGGTCTCAAACTCTTCCAGTGGGCTGGCTGAAATAGAAATGGTCAGTGGAAAACCTTCCTATCTTCCTGCTATGTATAAACAAGCTGAGTCATCAATCCTGACTGCACAAGGGATCAGTCTGGAATGCTCCTGGGGCTAGAAAGGTCCAGCTATTAAGCAGAGGAAAGTGCAAAGCTCTCATATATTTCTAGGGTGCTCCCTTGTTTTATTACTTGCCACTAACAAGAAGTGTTCCATTCATTTTGTAACAGTCCACTATGATGCAAGGAGTAATTAGATCCTTCATCAGTCTTGTCTTTGTCTCAACAATGTCTTATGCTTCCTTAAGTCATGTGTTATGGGCCACTGATCATCCTTATCTAACACTATCCTGCAACCAGCTACGCTATCTTATGTGAAATTTTATTTCAGGGTTATGGAGAAGGATGCAAATAAATGGCTGGCATGCCTTTCTTCCTTTCTTTCTCAAAAATGAGAAAGCTGCTAGAAAGCTGACTGTTGTCTAAGCTTTGGGGAAAACTCCAGCTGACTGCAATAAAATCAGGATTTCACCAATAAAATTTTCTCTGCTTCAGAAACTGTGATCCTTTTAGTACAATAACCTGTAAAATTTGATCTGACAAGAGGCAAAACCCTCAATGGTGTTAAGCTTATTAGACTGATTCAAAAGCTAAAGTAATACTGTGATTAGTGCATATTGCATGCATTATGACCATAATAAATAAGAATACAATCAGTTGCTAGCAGCAGCTGGTAACTTGTCTTATGCTGTAGAGTCAATCCAAATTACTCACTCAACAGCAAAACACTCTAAAAAATGGGTAATGTTTTGGGTGAGAAATAACACCAAAATACAGGCTCTGATAGTACAGATAATAAAGCTAACAGCTGAATAGAATGGAGATACTGAATGCACATCTAGACTCCATTATCTTTCCACAGCATGCTTCCCTTCTATATATCCTGCAGCCTCCATTTATACTGTCTGGTAAGACACTTTTAAAAATACACTCAGCCAGCTACAGAAAATGCTCACAGATTGTTTTAAATAAATAAGCATTCAGCAGAACTTAACTTTAATGGTGCAAGAAGCATTTTGTCAGAGCTAAAGACCAACATGAGGATTGTCTATCTGATGAAAAATAATTAACCTGACAGTTGGTTAGTAAGTGTTCCACCTCATGAAAATGTTAAACATCTCTCTTTTGAGAAAATGAAGATGTCATTACAAAATATTCTCCTTCATTAGTTAAGTGTAAGCCATCTTTATGCATTCTCTGAGCACACTATAAATAAATAAAAGAGCCCCAGTTCTTGGAAAGGTACATGCACACCTTGCCTAAACCTCCAAACTGTTAAGGGGTTGTTATAAATTTTGCTTGTAACTCCTCTCTAGCTCACCATTTTGTTTTACCTCTGTATGATGCTTCTGGAGTTCTCCTTCTTGGTTGATATAGTGCAGCACTCCAGTGAATTGAACCTGAACAGAAAGTTGCACTAAGGTTAGAAAACACCTCAAAGAAAAGTGGAGTCTGTATCTGGGCATTCCTAATTGAAGCATACAGAACATGCTTTGGCCTTCTTCAGAATCTTAAATTGTCATGTTGCCGTGAATCTAGGAGGCAGGTGAGAGGAGGCTGGTGTTAAACAGCTCTTCCTCTGATACATAACCCAACAATGCTCCATTTGAGTTTCAACTGGCTGGCAGAGACTGCTTTGACTCTGAAAAGAGTTTGGAGTGTGAGGGATTCTCCAGAGACTATGCTGAATGGCACAAGTGAAAATTAGAGTTCCTGTTGAAGTCGTGACTACCACATTGTACATTGAATGCATCCACTAACGCTTTATTGGAAGTGGGGGCAGGCTGTGTTTTAAAATTTTCATGCTCTTAAGTAAGCAACAAATTGGATATTTGGCATACAGTTAAGATTGTCTAACAATTTTTTGTTGTAAAACTTGGTCTCTGCTAATTACAATTTTGTGAGTCTTAAGCTGTTTGGGCTTGAATTCCCTAATTTTTGTGTTTTCTGCAATTGGCTCTTACCTTTTTGGGTTTTAGCTTATGTAATACAGATGTTTCCAAGACAAATGTGCCAAAACACATTTTCTCCCAATCTGAAAATAATAAGAAGAAAAAGAAGGTCAAAAGAAAAATCCCTTTTATACAATTTTCTTTTAGAAGTTGTAATGCTTTTGCAGATAAAGGAGTTGCTACAGTCACTACATAAGTAAAATGAAAGCTTTTTTTTGGCTCTCAAGGTTGCCTAATTACATTAAAATGATAATCATTTGGAAATGAGAAATCAGAAATTCGCATACATTCGTAGGCTACCAAATTCTCTAAAGATGTTTCTTTCACTGAGGATGGTCCATCCCTTTACTCTTTTACATATCAAGCAAGTGGCAACTGCTCCATGAGCCACCAAGCAGATCCTTAGGTATCTCCCTTCAGTGCTGGGCTGAAAGGACATTGCCTGCTGATCCTCCCCACAACAGCCAAAGCTGAAAGACCTTCTTCGAGTCTCCCAGCACTCCCTCCTGTGGCAAAGAATGTGAGGAGGGCCAGATTTTTTCCTGGTGGTCCTTCTTGTAATGGGAATGGGATCCTTGAAGCAGAGACAGGACAGATTCTCAGCATCTCTCTGCAGACAGATGGGAGCACCACCAGCAGATCGTGTATATTTTTTTGTAAGGGCAAGCTCTTGTTCCAGCATCCCTTCTAACAAAGCAATAGAGGACTGTGCTGTGTCTCTTCAAGCCCCCAGCCAGCCAAAGAGTCATATTTTAAGGAGAGCTAAATTTTTTTAAAATGTTTCCCACTAAATTCTAAGGCAATAAGTCTAATTACACTTTATGCTTTAGCACACTTAGAAGAACAGCATGATTTGGAAATGGCTCTTTTCAGAAAATGGCTTTGTAGAACACTTTTGAAAGTGACTGCTTTCCTGAATGCAAATGTCTGAATTGCTCTAATTATCTAACTGGGGAAAAATAGGCTTTTTTTAGACTGCCAATATCTGAAGAAACTATGAAAGGACAGGACAGTTTCTCCCAGTATTCCTTTTTAGTATGCTTTCTATTCTAGTTCTAAATACAAATAACCAGTGAGCTTGCCAGTACTTTCATTTTATTATGTAGTAATTAGATGTCTTTTTAAAAAAAAACTCTTTAAAAAAAAAAAAAATCACAATTTTAATTTTCAGCTTGTAAATCCTAATCATGCTAATTGTCACACTGAAGTTTGGAGCCCCTAAAAGTAGAAGTAATGTCTTCAGGACTTCCCATTACCAATCTTGTCTTTAGCCTGACTGGTAAATAGCATCCCTGTAGTAAGTACAACACCTGTTTACATAAAAAGTAGTACTAGAAATTGTATTTTTCGTTTCCTTTTAATGTAATTTCACAGCAGGGAACCGAAAAAAGAAGCATCATGGTTGCATCTGATATTTAGAATATGATTTAGAAACTAAACCAGCTCCTACCCTTACTGCTTACAGGTGGGAGCATCATCAGGACTGCTTCTAGAGACTTCTGCTTGGTTTTCTGGGGTGCGTATGTGCCAGGGGGATCCACCACAACTTTTATTTAAAACTCTGAAGTGAACATTCAGCTGCAGCAAGTCAGCCCTCTGCTATCTCTCCGAGCCTTCTGTTGACAGTATCAGGCAGAAAAAAACCAGCCTGCATGTCTTTCCTAACTGCAGGAGAAGACGTGGCCTGCGAGTATCACGAATCTGGTCTTCATGTTTGTCCTGTGGATACCCACAAACAGGAGGAGATACCTGTTCTCCTGATCTGCACTCATGAGGAAGCCCTGGTCCCTCAGCCAGTTCCCCAGATGGCTGCAGTGGGAATCTCAGGTACAGATGGGTCTGAATAGCCCCTAAAGGAGCTGCCAATCCTGCTCCTACATCCTTACCTTCCAGCTCCCTCTCCTCCTGCTGTCACACTCTTTGCTGTCACCTGCACAATTAACTGCTGTTTAAACTGCCAGTCATCAAGATTGTCACAGCTGGAGACCAGGTCTCTTCAGGTCACCAGGTTAATCCTCTCTGATCCTGCTGCCTCACTATTTTGCAGCCAAGAGGAAAGAAGGCAGAACAGCAAGAGATTGGTTCTCTCTGCAGCTCAGTGTAGCTCTGGAACATGGTACATATGCTGGGATTTGTTACAAGGGTTTCTTAGTGTGTAAGAGGTCTTTCTATACAGCAATTAGCTGAATAATGGAAATTTATGTCTACACCTCTGTATAAAGACTTAAGTAAATTACACTTTGCACTTGCCTTTCTTCCCCCACTCACTGGTTTGCTCTGGATTGGATGAGGAGGATGAACTAATTTGTACATGGCAAGGATAAGGGCAAAAGCAGATCTCTGGACCACCCTGTGCAGACAAGCTGACATCACAGTGGCATTGGGAAAATGGGGGATTCTGGTGAGTCCCAAAGGAACTATGGCAGGAGCAGTACATGGGCATGGCAGATACAGCCCCAGGCCTCCATGTCCAGCAGCAGCAGGGCTGAGCATGTGTTCCAGTAGCACCTGCACAGCCCTGTACTGACTAGCTCTGGGGTTATAGGCAGGTCCAGAGCAAATCCAGGGTCAGATCCAGCCTGGAGACAAGCCTAGCAGCAGGACTTACACCTAGACAGACCCCTCTGCACTCCAGGGATACGCTGATGGTGCTCATCCAGGGCAGCCCTGGAGTGTGTGGTTGGATTATCCCAAGTTCTCTGCTGTGCCCTCTGGTTTCAGCCACAGTCCCCAGCACCCATGTTTCAGGTTCCCTGCAGGCAGATTGCAGAGGCACACTGTAAAAACTGCTTTATTTATAGGGTCAAGTTCAGCCTCAGGGGTGGATACAGAGACACAGAAGTAAGGAGATGGCCAAAAGCATCAAATCCTTCATATGCTTCAGTATAATTACTTTACTTTTAGTAACATTAAAAGATCCAGCTGTTCAAAATAGAGAATAGAGTCCAATTGTGAGTCTATCAGTACACTAATTTCACAATAAATCAGTGATCAAAACTAGTGGTAATTATTAAAAGTATCCTTTGGTTTTCACAAAGTAAAGATTTGGGGCTCAGAGGTGATAATATAAAAACACCTGAAGGAATAGTTATCTGTGGTTCAGTGAAAAACATCTATATGCTTGTGCAAGCCAACAAAGCATTGTCCCTGGTAGACATCATTACATAAGTGCTCATTTTTCAATATATCTGCTATATAATATAATATATCGGTAAGTTCCTAAGTACATGTCTGAAAACTGAAAATGGGAAGGAGTATTTGTTCCCTGACTCACTTTCTTGTGTCTTCAATAGCACTGCTGAAGATGTGACTTTTTTCTAGAATGCTTTAATGTTGTTATGACATAACCTTTGTGTCCTCATCATCTCTAAGGATGTATACTCCTTGAGCATAACATAAAAGCTCCCTTCCAGTATGTGTTTCAGACATGAATAAGACATAACATCAACTGATGCTGGTAAGTAGTTTCCTTAACCTCACATTATACTATAAAGAAACCTGGAAACAAGAAAACTTTGATATAAAAGCTTCCAGAAGGTACTTGAGTTTCAAGTCAACACTGACATTTCTAAAGGAAATATAAACATAGGAGAAGGGTACTTTTCCTAACATGGACTTTTCTTTCCATTTCTGCTTTCCTTTCCATTTCTGCCTAGCGAACTGTAAATTGCTTAACCCAAAAACCTCTTTCTTAGGATAGCAAGGGAGATAGTATATTAAATTCACCCAGAGACTGCTGTGACTCCATCAACTTCCCTTCAGAATAAATTATTAAAAAAATACCTAGTGACTTGGTAGGAAGCTTTCTTTTTCTACTGATACCTTTAAAAGTTAAATTTTAATCCCAGTATGCAACTGGTACAAGTGAAAACACTATCAAGAAATTAACGCTGGTGGTGTGGATAGGTGCACCCAAAGAAGAATCATTCTTTCTAGCTTGAGTAAGAGTAATACATAATGACAGAAATGTCATTGTGGCAGATGAGGTCTTACTGCAGTAGTTCAAGAGTTTATTGCCCTGACTCTGTATCTGACTTTAGCTTGATTTATCTGCTCCCTACCCACCAGCTGAACAGAATATGCAGTTTTGCAGATATTGAGTATCCGCTTAGACTGCTCATAAAACTGTGTCTGCACTACAGCATCCAAGCTAGAACTGATCACGTATTTATTAATCTCATTTCCTGCATTAGGTAAGTGAGAAATTGTGTGGGTATGCCTCCTCATATTTTCATTTGCTCTATGAATTTCTCCTGCATGTTGACTTCACTGATAACTGTACACTGCAGAAACAGAAGGGTGCCATAGATTTCTTCACTGTTTTTGCATGCAGAAAATCTCTAAAGCATTGGTAAAACACTCAAAAGAAGTATTTTAGAAGTGTTTTAAACCTTATAATAAAAAAAATAAAAATAATCTTAAACTTCTCTCTTTAATCAGTTAGCTTTTCACTGGAGCACAAATGTTCATGGCAACACTCCACACATTTTAAGATGCAGCATAATCCATGAAGGTACGTAAAAGGATTTTGTACACATATACATTGTGTTCAACTAATAACTAAAATTCTCAGTGTTGGCTCACTGTATCCACTAAAATAAGATTACAACATTGCACTTCTGTCAATTACGACAGGTGGAGGTGGTGGATAGAGATGCTCCTTCAGCAGGAGTCATCTGTGAGGGAGCAAAGGGCCTCATTTTCTGGGACAGTGCTGGAGCAAACTTGGAGAGCCCTTTCACTGGGACAGCTCCTGCTGTCACTGGTGCCATCAGTGTGAGAAGGCTGTGGCTGGATAGATGGAGTGCTGCTCATAAGCAGTGTAGGGGCAGTTTGAAACCAGCTGTGCAGATTTGAATCTATTTCCAGACTAACAAATAGAATGATAATCAAGAGAACAACCATTAATACAGTAAGTAAAATAACATCAGTATTTCATGAACTCACACTGGTTTGCTCACTTGAACTTACCTGTTTTTGAATTGTGCATAGGCTGTCTTGTATCCTTTGGCTGATAACAACTTTTGGAAAAATATTAAAGGGCAATAAAGGGAGTATATTAAACGTTACACCCTAAAAATAATTGTTCTATTAACAGAAGTTTTAAATTAACACTTCTAAACATAAAATAGAATTAATTCAGTTCAAAAATAGCTTCACAAAGAGATAAACTCCAAATATAGCCAGAGAACAGCTGAATATTTCAGAAATAATGACATATTTGTTTAAGAAAAAACACTGCTGTCATAAACATATCTTACAGCATACAGATCAGCAGAACACCATCAATACACAGCTGCACACATGAGCTTGTGTAAACTAAAAACCACTGCTGCTGGGATTAGAGCAGCTAGAAAAATAAACAAGGGATAAACTCCCCTTTTTTGAGAGGACTGGAGGAGAAACTCCCAACACGCTTCTGAAAGTGAATGGATTTTTTACTAACATTGGGACAATTACTGTCTGATATGGTTTCTGACACAAAACTCCCTCATATCCTTTTAAGGAGGGACTCATTCTCTTGAAATTATTTTCTCTTGAACCCTCTAAAATATTGCCCATGTCTGATAAATCATCAGGCCTTCTTGCTGTAGGGTCTTTGTGTCTCTAGTGGGATCAAACAGCTGTAACTGCATCCTTGGGGCAACCTTCAGCACCACAAGAAGCAGATACTCCATGCAGATCCATGTGGATAGAAGGTAACATAAACAGCTGCCTTTCAGTTCTCCATGTGCTGATTTCCTAATCTTATTCATTTAAATGAATGAAGATAATGCCAAAGAATGAGAAGGTAAAAGAAATGTTGTAGTATATATATTGCCTTGGAGGAAAAAGATGAAATCAGTTTAGTCACTAAATTACAAAAATATCAGAGCAAATACAGATTCATTTCTGGCAACATTAATGAAGAAGGCAGAAACACCTGAAGGATTTAGCTAGAAAATTCACATCAAAACCTAATGAATTTTTTTACTGTTAAATAGTTGAACCAGGCAACTTTATGTCTTAAAACCACTATTCATACCAGCATGTACTTATTATAGCCAGGAAAAGAAATATGCTCAGTGGTTGACTGGCTCAGATGTTAAGCTTGTTCTATTTACATGAAAATTTAGATGTGCTAAACCATGGTTTCTTCACCTCAGGCAAATATGTTGTTCACTGACCTGTCTTAGATAAATTAATTAAGCCACGGGATCCAAGTGTTAATCTAGAAACAAAGTCTTCAAATTTTGAATGAAGAACCAAATTACCTAAAGTGACACTGCTGCACTTCCATCTCCCCAGGTATATCAGCTGCAAGGCTGGGATTAAAACTTAACTGTTAAAGAGTATCCATGTAACTCATTCCTAGTAGAATTCCTGTGACAAAAATTTCTGGGAACTGTTTCATATTAGCAATGATATTGTGCAAAAACTTTAGTGTTTACAGTTTCAAGAGACAGTACTAAAATTAGAAAATCCTGCATAGAGCCACTTCTTTTGATGGATTTTGTTGAAGAAAGAGGAAGCTAGCAATGGAAAGAAGCACATAAAAAACTGCAGTCATATAGCTGATACTCTTTATGGACTTGAAATGCTTGCTCACTTTATCTGCTTACCTGAAACCAAAATCCTGACCTAAAGTACATTCACATTTCAGACAAAATATCTTTGACCCATACCTAGTCGTTTTAATATTAGAAAGCTCTAGATGCATTGAATATCCTGGGTGTCTCTCATAGACAGTGCTAAGGGACCCATGGATGCCTTTTGCGC
Organism: Thryothorus ludovicianus; assembly: GCA_013397245.1. NCBI lineage: Eukaryota > Metazoa > Chordata > Aves > Passeriformes > Certhiidae > Thryothorus > Thryothorus ludovicianus. The sequence goes on from VZTB01037520.1 coordinate 1,143,738, forward strand.
TGTAGCTACTAAGGCACTTTAAAGCATAAAAAAACCATTTGAGACAATGTTTGTGAGGAATAATCCCTGCTTGCTTTGATTTACCACTGGTATTGAAAGTAAATAACATTTCCAATTCACCCAAGATGGATCTTAATCAGTCTTGTTTCTGTCATACTAATGTCTCATCTAGGCTAGGAGAAAGCAGGAAGTCATAATTGCTGTGAATAGGAGGTGAAATGTAAAAGTGGCATGTCAACATTATGTTAGTGCACAGTGACATGAAACCCTACACAGAAAACATCACATGCCACCTAAACAATCACTTCCTAAAAACCTTAATCAAGCAAGACTGACTATTGAAGATAATTGAGCTGATCAATGATTAAATGTATTCTACTCACATTCTTTAATTTTAAAAAGCTTAGTGCCCTGTTAAAAATTCATTAGCTGACATTCGAGTACACCACAATTTTATTTCATTCCAGATATATAAGCTATAGGAAAGGAGCAGATTCAGTGGAAAGAAAAAAAAATTGCATTCTATTTTAGTAATTCAGATTTCTTCCATTAAAACTTGGTTTCAAGCCTTATTCTACTAGAATTTGTCCAGGTCATTAAAAATACCCAACAATTTTATTTAGCTCTCAAGATAAATATGTGCATGCATTGTGTTTGGGTGGCAAGGTTTTGGTGGAGGGGCTACAGCAGCATCTTCTGTGAAAGAAGCTTCCTCCACATCCAACAGAGCCAATTTCAGATGGCTCCAGGATGGGTCCACTGCTGGCCAAAGTTGAACCCACCACCTGATGGTGCTGGCACCTCTAGGATAACATGGTTAAGGGTAAAAAAATACTTTTACCAGAGCAAATACTGCCAGGGAAGAGAGGAGTGAGAATGCACGAGAAAAACAGCCCTGCAGACACCAAAGTTGGTGAAAAAGGAGAGGAAGGAAGGGAAGAAGGTGCTCCAGGTATGGAAGAGACCAACACTGGAGCAGTTTAGGAAAAACTGGAGCCCATGGGAAGAACTCATGTTGGAAGAGTTCACAGAGGACTGCCTCCCATGGGAAGGGCCACATGCTAGAGCAGGGGAAGAGTGTGAGGAGTTCTCCCCTTGGGAAGGAAGGAGCAGCAGAGACACTGTGGGATGAACTGACTGTAGCCCCCATTTTCTATTCCTCTGCACCACTGCGAAGGAAGAACTGAGAGAAAATTGGGAATGAAGTTGAGCCCAGGAATAAGGGAGAGGTTGGGGGAAGGTTTTAAGATTTAGTCTTATTTCTCATTATCCTACTCTGATTTGATTGGTGATAAAATCAAATAATTTTGTCAAGTCAGTTTTGATCTTGATGGTAACTGGTGAGTGGTCTCTCCCCATCCCTATATTGACCCACAAGTCTTTTTTCTCCCCTGCCCAGCTGAAATGGGGAAATGACAGAATGGCTTTGGTGAACATGTGGCATCCAGTCAGGGTCAGCCCACCACACTGCATTTATCACAGTTTTTCTTTTCGTCAATACAAGGCTATTCTTTTAGAAAGCACAGACTTCTTCTGCATAAAATTTCTGACTTCCCAGTGGAAAATATATGCACGAGTGAGAAGAAATTTAGGTTTAGTACACTATGTAATCAAGTAAAGGGGAGAGAACTCAGTGAAGTCTACTGAATAGTGATAACAGCTCTTTCTCCCTGTCATTTCAAAGATTTGCTAAAGCAGATGAAAATTTGAGACTAATGTGGGAAAAGAAAATTTACTGGAAATCAGGAGAGAAATTGGCTGGGGGTATTAACTTCCTTTTGAATTTCCACATGCAGAATTCATGTAAATTCTCAAGAGATATAAGGTGTCTTCAGTTTGAGTCTTCTTATGGCAATGTCTCAGGTTGAATAGTGAGAGATCTCTTCTTCTCTGTGTGGCAGCTACACCCTTCCAACAAAATAATTATGGAGAAAATTATTACAGCAGTAACACTTATGAGACAGGCAGAATGTCTTTATATCTGCAGTTTCCCTCTTGAGGAAGCATAATTTGTGTATAAATGAAAAATTCTTGTCATCAGCCACATGGATATCCACTGCTCTGATGTTGAACAAGCTCCTTGACTCAGCACATGCACGTTCACTGCTTCTTGCTTGTGGCTTGAGCACTAGTACCCACATATCTGAGACAGATCCTTTGAATGTCCTTCATTTTGAACACTGAAGTGAAAAGTCTTCTTTGTAACCTTTTCTCGTGCCACCTCCTCCACATGCAGCACTTCCTCGCTCAACTGCATGACGAGGTCTCTGCTCTTGAGCATACCTCAAGAATGTCTTATTTCATTATTAAGTCTGTTCACAGGGATCTCATTCATTATTAGGTGGATACCATCTTCTAGCAGACCGTCATCTTCACCTAATGAAGTGCTGTGATCAAATAGAAAAGCTTTCTAAAGATGTCAGTTAGCTCACCCCTGGAGCACTACAGGCTGGGCATAATAAAATGAATATTAATTTTAAATTAATTTCAAAAAAATTAAACATTGTCACTGTAGCTTCTTCTGTTGGTGTGACTGCATTGTGAAATCCATGTCAACGGAATGCTCACGGAAGATCATGAAATTACAAACTCACAGACTGGATTTACTCACAGAATGGACAAAGTATGTTGCTGAGAACCAATGCATGTTTTCATTCTTTCACTACAGGTTTAGACAAGCCATTCAGGGCAAGAAAGTGAAGGTAAGTAATATCCCATTTATACATATACTTTTGCCTGTGTAGCAGACTGAAGTGTGGTCACTAAAAGGCAGATACAGAACTGTAGCAATGTTCCCTCATTCTTGACATTAACCAAGGTTAAAATGGCAGCTGGGAGGTGAAATAATATGAATCTCAGTTTTCATTTGAACAATCAGATTTGAAAGGCTGTTTTCACCATCCTATAGTGAATGAGGCTGTGTGAGATGGAAAATCTAAAAAGGAATGAAATACTTCATTAGGCTACAAAGCTCTTGCTCAATGTGACATTAGTAAAGTGACATTATTCTAGTACCAAGAAAGATAGAAATTCTTTCTCCTTACTGATTGCAAAGTTTTTTCATTATTTTAAAAAATTGTCTTGATAAAAATAAACATGGTCTGGATATCTGTTAGGGATCTAAATTAAAACCACAGTCATTCACTACTAGTCTGCTAAATTATAACTTATAAAAGAAAAAACAATGCATATTAAAAATTAGCATGCAATTGATATTGAAATTAATACATCAAAGCACAGAATTCAAACTTTTGCTTGGCTCCATTTCTTTATGTTTTCCTGCTTTAAAACATTTGCTGAGCCAAATATAGGATTTACATATTTCATTAGCCAAGTCATTAGGATGCTAGCTTGGGAGAACAAATGGGATAACATAAGTATGATTACAGCTTATCAAATAACACAGCATCAAAAGAGAACAACATAAAATTTCAGTGCAGCATATTATGCACTCATCTGCAACACCAGTTGTGAAGCCTTCAGATTGTTTGTCTTCACTGAAATCTGAAAACAAACAGGTATTGGACTTCCAGTCGTGTTCAACTCCCCTTCTGAGCACATCATTTAGGGACCACATTCTCTGTTGTTGTTTGTAAGCTGGGAACACTTACTTTTTGCTTTCCCCAAAATGAACAACTAATTTTCCTGAGAATCAGTGTAGCTACCAAAATACTGAATACAAGACTCCACTGATCCCGTTGAAGGTAGCTTTTTAGATACAGAAGGAAAAATACTCATCCCAATCAACAAAGCGAGAGAAGAAAAATCCATCTTACTACAGCTGCTTCTTTCTAATTCAGCTTCAAGTAATGGGAAGACACTGGTGTCTTCTAGTCATACCCATTATAAACTGTGATGTAAATCCATAACAGGAAAAGATGGTAGGGAACACACAGGAAAAACTTCATCAGTGCTGTAGAAGCCTGAGCAGCAGCCATTTTTCCTCCTACCCAGTTAATAAAATCCTTCTGCATTTGAGATTGCCCAGTGTTTCATTTCTTAACATGTGTAGTAATGGTGTGCTGAAAGACCTGTCTACACCACAACTCTTGTTAGAAGAAACTATAGTCCTGCTTAAATGAGAATCTCAGGGGGGATAAATCACCTGATTGGAATAGCAAAAGCACAATGTGGCTTGCAAACCAAGAAGCTTAAGGCCTTGGTAAGGCAGCAAGTAAGAACTTTAAAACAAACAAGGTAATTGTGGCAGATGTGGAGGTAAAATGGTTGTCCTGGTGAATGTTGGAACAATTTTCCAAATACTAGGCTGGTATTAAGTGGATCTTCAAGGTGACAGGTACATTGTGCAGGCCACTGCATAATAGCCAGGGACAACAATTTAGAACCATTTTTACAGTGGGCACACCACCTCAGAAGCTACAGATTGACTGGGAAAAGATGTTTTAAGTAGTTCTTCAAAAAAGGCTTTTAAAGCTGTATGACCTTTAACACTTGTTACTATTAGCGAAGTAAAAGCCTCCATTATAAAGCACTTTAACTGAGCACTCTAAACCAAATAAGGCACAACACTTTTTGCTACAAAATACATTAGCAGGCTATATAAACACCTATAACCATATCTGCACTGTCTGCCAGCCCACTGCTGCTGCATGTTGACACAGTCAGGGTTAAAATAAAGACTGACACAACAAACGCACTTTGTTTTAGAAAGTCGATTGTAAAGTAGAATCTACAAGCCTGTAAGTCTCTGATATTTTAATAAATCACACCAACGCGATAGAAGCAAATTGTTACAGGGATCCAGCCTTGTAAATGAACAATATCAGCCAGGCTAGCCATGGTGTACCTGGTATTCCAAGCACTCCTGCTACGTATATCGCATGTGTAGGTGGTATGCTCTGCAGCCTGCCATGTATTCTGTGTATGAAGGAGGTATATTCCATATACCATATGTAATTCCATACACTTCAGATGGAGAAAGGCCAGACATTTTAAAAGGCTTTGGGAATTACAAAGTCACATATTGAATATCTCACTCAAGGTATTGCAGAAAATATGTTTGGATAAATTTCCAAGCCTGTGTTGGGGAAGTTGAAAGCAGCAGAAAATCAAGAAGGGCTTGTGGCTTATTTACATTCACAGAAAAACATAAAAAGAGAGACTTGTCATGCCTTCTGGCATGGGGTAGCCTATATCTGTCCTTTGAAAAGAAGAGGACAGGAGGCACCAGACAGCAGTCTGGTTGTGAAGAAGAAAAAGAATAACCCAGGCCAAATGGTACAAAAGAAATTGAAAGCCTAGGGGAAAAAAAAAATCTATTCTATGACTAGTAGAGGAGATGGATATTTTAAAAGGGGTGAGTTACATTTAAGGCTCCTCAGGAACAGTAGTACAGCAAATCAAAGCTAGATTTCTTTGAAGCATTGAGAAGATCATGGAGGTGACTCCACTTTCCACCATGGCAGTCTGCACCTCTGGACTTCTCCATAGCCATGACTAGGGAAGATTAGAGAGATCAGAACACGTATAAAAATAAGGCTCATGCAGCAAAGACAGAGTTTGTTTGATGTGCTCCTTGGCAAGAGGGACCTGCAAGCCAGTTATTATCCATGGCTTGCTGTGTGTGACGAGAGCATGAGTGGCACACAGGATGCATTTGGGACATTCTGAGTCCTTACACAGTGCAAGCATTAAAAACCTGGTTGACCAGGCAGACATGAAAGGATTCAACAAAACAGGCAGGCAGCCACATCAGCAGCCAGGAAAATTTGTTCCTGAGACTCTTGCTTGAGTTTCTTGTTTTCATGGTGACAGATAACAAGGCTTTTGGCAGAAATTATGCTTAGAACACTTTCAACTTCAAATGGAAAGATAAAAATTTTGTGTTTCTATACAAGGAGGATGAACAAACCTTAGTGAAACCAGCTTGACTTTAGAAATGGCTGTGGTGTGAGGAAATACCTGCATCTCAATACAGAGGATTGGCAGCTATAGGAAAGACCACATATGTTCTCAGCCAACAGAGAATAGTTCACCCCTGCCTATAACTTGTTTACCTTCAGCCTGTCTTCACATCGGTATTGTGTTGGTCCCTATTCCTTGAATAGAAGAGAAAAACTTCAAGTAGAAATATGTTTTGCAAGGGCTTTGACCATCACTGTTAATATGATAGTGTACAGCAATATTTGGCAATGTGATAGAGACAAACCAGAGGAGATACAAGCCTTTTGACTACATGTGAAGACGAACACCAAAGAGCTCTCACTATTGTTTTTTCAGTAAACCCCTACACCAGAGAATCCTTTCAAGGCATGCACTCAGGATGGCACACCCCTGAATGCACTAACAGATCACTGTTACAAAAGGTACAGGTGACTTAGCAGATGGTGGGATATCATGCTTCTAAGCCTGCCCTGACAGAAAGGCAGGATGTTGGCCTTGGTCCTTCCCCTTTAGCAACAAATGCCTGTAGCTTTTTTCAGTATGTAAATAAACAGATGCACTGACAAAAAAAAAAAAATCTATTCTTATATTAAAAGCCTTTTATTTCTATATGTGACTATTGTCTCTTGTTTATCCATGGTATAACACCAAGAAGAGTCTGGCCTCATCTTCTTTACATTCTCCCATCAGGTGTTTATACACACTTAGTACTCTTAAGCCTAATCCTCTCCTGGCTGAGCAACCCCAACTCTCTCAGACTCCCACCATACCAAGAGTCACTAATACCTTCAGCTAAATCATCCACAAATTTAATTACAAAAATCTTTGCAGAGCAGTTCTGGGGTTTTCTTTTTCTTTTCCTTTTTCTTTTTGCTGTTCTGGTACAACAGTTACTAGCAACTTTAACTAAACTTGAGGCTGTCAGGCAGAGCAAAAAGCAAACAGTTGGCATTCTTGAGAACTTCTTACAAAGCAATTTTTTCCACAGCTGCTGTGCCTTGTCAGAATAGCCATAAAAGGATGTTCCTGACCAAATGACAAGTGATCCAAAACAGTTGGGAAAAGGTCCACATACAGGTCCCTCTGCCCAGGAACACACCCCAGGGATCAGCAGCAGTTGCAACTCAGCTCTGTTTGAAGGTCACACATCTCCTTACTAGCTGTGTGTCGTGGGGTGGCATTGTTCAATTGAACCAATAGGATTGCTGCATTTTTTGTAAAGACACATTCTTGAAACAGGAAAAAAAGTGGAGGGGGACTCACTTTACTTCCAGCTTCGGAAAGAGGTGGCAGGGCCCGGGTTGAGCGGGGTCTGGATCAGCCCGCTCAGCCTGGGGTGGACAAACTTGAGCTGATTTGACCTCCTTGGCCCAGCTGATATTTTCCTTCTTGGAGAAGTGGTAAGAGAGCTGCTGATCACTGAAAAGCTCACCGAGCTCCCCGAAGCCAGAAAAAACTCTGAGACTAAAAGTGGCTTTAAAACAAAAGAGCAACTATGTGGCTGCAGATCGCAGCAGCCAAGACGGTGCTGGCAGCCACAGTCTCTTTTGTATGGCTTACAACGAACTCTGTCTACTCAGCTACTTTAGACTAACTTTACTGCAATTAAAAAAAAAAGACAAAAAACATCGGTTGCAGTTTTTTTTCTTCTCAGTCTCAGTACCTCAGTGAGACGAGGTTGATACAATGCTAGCAAAAACCACGTAGCAGCAGAAAAATACAGTGAGTTACATTTTTAGTATAAAATTTAGATTAGGTCAACCTTTCAACATTGTAAGACTTTATAAAAACTGTTTTAATCAATGATGAAACTTAACCTTTGAAGTCAGCAAAAAAGAAGTTTGATTTTAGATGGATTAAAGAGAATATTTTGAACTTAAATTTAAATTCTTTTGCAAAGCTATGGTAAAGATATATATATTTGATATATCAAACTTTATTTTTTCTGTGATGTGTAAAAATGTATTGAGAGAAAGTGGCAATTTTATGTGCAACTGTGAATTAGAATATTAGTAGTTAAAACAAATGGATATTACTGTGATTTAAGAAGAAACTTAGAGAGAAATGAGAAAAATGAAGATGATAAGGAGACCTTTTATTTCTAGAGATAAACGAAAAACTTATTGCATACTGAAGTAGCTCATTCTTTAAAAATAACACCCCAATAGTGGAAAAGCAGTTATTTAAAAACTGCACAACAAGAAAAATGTTTTGTCACTGCAGAAATAATTTTTTTCTTTCCGAGCGGCTATTTTTGTTTGGGACAAAACTACAAGAAAACCTGTTTTCTTGTGGAAAAAAATCTCCATAGCACAACAAGAAAAACTCTTCTCCTTAAGTAAATTGAAGTTAAAACTGTTTTTTTAAAAGTAGTAAACTGACTAAAAATCATAAGCTTTATCTTTGCATTGTCAGTAAAAAAAAACATTACCTGGAATTTTGTTCTGATTATCTTATTATTATTATTTACCTCTTTTAGCTCTGTTAATAAAGTTACCTTTGCATGTTTTCACGTTTGAATCTGCTTTACTTTCTTTCCTTTTAATCCTATCTCACAACAAAATAAACCCCCAACACTATGTTACATGCCAAGAATTTTTCAGGCACTAATTTGGGAAGGCACTAGTAGTCCCTAATTCCTTCAAGCATATCCACAGCCTCCACTCATGTCCAGGGACTTCCTTTAAGCTCAGTTCCAAGCCCTCATCCCCTTCCTTAGCTGTGTAATTAGGTGTGCCTGTCCCTAGCCTTGTTTCTGGAGTGCTGTTTGTCTTTCCTGGCTTGACCTTGGACCTGTCTTGTTAACCTTGCCTGTGCCTGTTGCTCAGAATACAAGTTTGTGCCTGCTCAGGTTGATAGTTCTGTGGTTCACCACTTTCTTGATGGACAATAGTCTTCTGACTAGGTCTGCTACAGTCACCCCAAATTGCATACCAACAACAAAAGAAATATAAAAAATGTCAAGTCCAATTACCAACCAAAACCCAGCTCTTATCTACATATGGTGGCTGTTGTTTGGAGTTGGAGTTGTTTGGAGACAGCAGGAACAAAGTGCAGGAGAGTGCACCAGTATTTTTAGCTGCTTTGCAATGAAAGAGTTTGTGATGCAAATGCAGCTTATGGATGTTGGAACATTGTTCTCACAGGGGATTTCCATTAAAATCAAAACAAGATGCTATTTCATACTGGCCAGCCACAGTGAGACAGCTGATGCTTTATAAAAAAACAGCCTTAGAGGCAAGTATAGAAGCTGTCATAATTTGTATTAAATGCATTTGGTATAGTAATTTAGGAAAAGACTGGGAATATGGGGCTCTATTAACTGATAAGGTATAATTCATGTTTGGGGTAAACAGAGCCAATATGGTGCTCCAGGATTGTGGGAGACGAAGTTCATTTTTACAGCTTTTGGTAAAAAATGTACACGAACCACTCGAAATGTGGAAGACTACCATAACCTCACTGGCCACCTTTCTACTCAAATTTATTTTGAAATGTGCGTTTACGCTTTCACCTATTAGCATTACAGTCTTAGGCATGAAAAATACAAACAGGAACATGCAAATGCAGCATTGTTTTCCAACCAGCATTCTACTCACACATTTTCATCACCATCTCTCTCATAGCATGGGAGATGATCCTCACCATTGTCTCACTCCTGTAGCCTCTCAAAAGTTTCACCTTTTGTAGGAGACAAGGCAGTCCTTGCATATAAAAACATTTTCTCCTTCACTGCAATGGATTGTTCCAAGAACTGCTGTTTCTCATCAGACAACAATCACTGGTCTGTATCTGATTCTGACTACTCTCACCAAACCAGATTGGCTTTCTGTCTCCACCTGGACCTAACTCATTTGGCTTGACCCCTGTACCTTACTTGCCTTATGATGTGGACTCACAGTTCCACCTGGTTTCTACCTCTGGGGTTTGCCTTGCTCATCTTGCTCAGATAGTGCAGGACTGTGATCCAGACAGTGAGGCACCAGCTCTGCTGACTCCATTGTCTTGCTCAGCTCATCCTCCCTGAGAAAGAAGCCTGTCATCATTGCTCCCTGACACACAAAATATTCATGCTGAGGAATGGATTGTATAATTTTGATTTTGAACAATGTTTTAAAAAGGGGAGCAGGACGAGTGACTCTCACAGGTCTAGGACTGCAGTGCTTGGGAATGGCTGTTTAGTTTAATGAATGAAAAATATCTAAAGATTCTAGGAAATGGGTGCTGGGGCTGGGGACTTCCATGCACATGGGTTAGGATACGTTATTCTTGTGCCCATCTTATCCTTACAGGCACTTGGCAGATAGAGCTAGCTGTAATATTGACAAACTGAGACATGTTTGTACAATGAATGACTAACCTCACAAAAATATCTTGGCCAAAAATCCTTCCTGACACCTTAGCCCTAATGATCACTGTGTAAAAGGAGGAAATAGGGTCAGGGACATGAGACATGAGGATAGCCCACCACCATTCTTCCTGTCACACAAGGTGATGACATACATTAACATACAGCAGATACTCCAACAAGGGAACACTACTTTGTGTGCCTTTCCAGTTCATGGACCACCTTATCAGTCATGTAGAACATCTGTACCTCTCAGAGAGTTCTGGAGCTGTCAGATTTGTCACTTCTGTGAGACTAACAGCAAAACTGATATTAGTGTTCCTGTAATTTGTCAATAATCTTAGAACTGAGGATAGACTGTATGCAGTATCTTGAATGCTTTTACAACAGCAGAAATCAAATATAAGGTGGTTATAAAAACCCCCCTATCAATATACAGATTAGTGACCCTTTTAAAAATGTCTCTATATTCACAGTGCTTAGATTTATTAGGGGATATGATAAAAAATTGAGTATGCTGACAACTTCAGAACTGATCATAGACTCCATGCTCAAAGATTTTATGTATTCCCCCTACCACAACCACTTTGTAAGCAGTGAAACAGTGCTTGGCCAAATCTGCATTCTTTTAACTGTTCTTACCCTAGCCCTATATTTCTGAACTGCTAATTCCCACTGACATATATATTCCATACCAACCATGAGCTGTACTCCCTCCTTCTTCTCTCCTGCATTTTATGTGAGCAGTGAAGCTGGAGTGTATTCGATGGGTCCTTAAGTAACCACCAGAGTGTGACAGGATCATAAGAAAAATTAGATCCAAAAGAGAAATGTGGTGGGATGTGGGAATCCATTAACCACTACCCTCTGGGCTCAAACTTCCAACCTGTTCTTTACCTTTCAAGACTGTGGGAGAGAGTGTTGAGAGCTTTCCTGAAGTTATGAGAGATGACATTCATTGGTTCCCCCCACCCAATTCCACACATGCAGTCATTCAATCACAGCAGGCAAGCTGTGGGTAAAGTTTAACTCACCCTTGGAAGCTATTTCCATATTCACTGTTTGCAGTGATCTTCTGCATGTTTGGAGAAGTTCCAAGGTGACTCACTCCATGGGTTTTGCAGAACCAGAGTGAGGTTCTGTTTCTCTGTGTTGACATTTTGGGACTTTTTGAAGTTGGGTACAAGTTTTCTTCAGTTATATCAGGAATCTCCCCTGATCTCCCAAGCCTTCAAAACTGTGGAGCATGTTCATGCAAAGACATTGGCCAGTTGTCTTGGTATCCTCAGGTAGAGCCCATTAGGGCCCTTTGGACATAAGGCAGCTGAGTTCTCACATCCAATCCCTGACTCAATCCTCACCTACTACTGGAAGTTCCTCTCCTCTTTGAACTCTTTCACTGGCAGACATTGTTGGCAAGGAGTGAGGCTTTGCGTACCTCAGCCTGTATCTGTTTTATAAAAACTGACCCACTAGGCAAGTGGGCCAAGTTTTGTTACTAAAGTAAGATTAGAACTCCATGATTGCCTTGATGTCCTTCAATAGTTTCAACTGCAGCTGAGCTTTGACTTTTCTGAACCATCCCTGCATTCCTGGGCACTATTTCAAAGGCCATCCTTTGTACCCTGTAGCTGCTTATTTGTCTATAGATGTCTTTTTGCACTGAAGCCTCCAAGTGGTCCTTCTACTGGTTTCAGATGGAGGGGAAGAATTATTTTCTTCAGCTAACCAGCTCCTCTCCAGAGGAGCTCCTCTCCCAGAGACCACTGTCCTGGTCCTTGTCACAGCAGCCCACCACTGGCTGACATTTTACTTGAGTTACCAGCTTTGTGAAGCTGCTGCCCAGCTGGTGGGAGCCCTAACTCCCTTGTTCCATGGGATAATGCTGTTTCTGGAGCAGGGACCAGCCTCTACCGGTGCAGTGGATGAGGTTCCTGTTGACCCATTTTCCCAGTATCCGGGCAGCCTGCCCTGCAGCACAGCACCTGAGCTCCAGCTGGGTATCACCCAGCAGCTTCCTCTGAGTGCCATCTGCCTCATCAGCAGAGGATAATCCAGACTGGAGGAGGAGATTGAGGTTCACACAGTTGAACCTCCTGCTCAAAGAACAGCCATGAGACCAGGCTGTGTTGCCAAGGGTTCAATCTGATCTACAACATGACTTCACAAACCTCCAAGGATGGAAGCAGCAGAGCCTTTCTGGGCTACCTGTTCCACTGACGTTTTTGTCCTCGTGGTGAAAAAGCTTTTCCTTCTATCCAGCTGTCCCTTTTTAGGGTAGAATTTTTAATGAAGCTTTCCTGTATTCAAGTGCAGGCATTATTGTGATTGTAAGAAATATTGTAACTGGACTAATAGTAACCAGTCTGGGGTATTTTCATTAGATTTTTGATTAGTAACAAATAAAAGTGAGCTTGTGTTTGTCTCTAACAACACATTAAGTGGAAAAACAGCTGGGAAGGAACAACAACCTGATAGAATGTCAGCATGAGAAAGATGCTTCTCTGCTTCGTCTATGGGACTAGATCCAATAAAGCATTTGATAAGGGTGTTGCACCTCTCTGTTTTGCCCTACCCTTCATGAGGAACTGCGAGTGTCCATCTCACACTTCTGACACAAACCTTCTCATGAAGCACATGGGAGGAGACAATTTGGAGCACAGAGAGGGCTGGCTGAAAAGCAGAGCAAGGGTACTGGAGGGCAGCATGGATTTGAAGGGCCTGCATGCGGAAAGAGCAGGCAAAAACAGCTGAGGATGCTGCCCAAGGCTGCCTTGGGACTATGCCAAATCTGTAAGCTGGGTCCTCTCCAGGTGTGAGAAGAGGGAGCGGGAGAGTATTTGCCATGGTAGTTCCTCCTCAGGGTGGAAACACCTCTGCACATTAATCACAAATGTTGCTTCCAGGAGTGCAGAGGAGAACTTTTGCTGTGTGGTCAAGATACCAAACCTCAGTTTTGGTGGTTTAGGGGTGTCCTGTGTGCTCCAGCAGTAAAGGAGCTGGCTGGAGTTCCTGGGCAGGGACAGCAATGTCAGTCTGGTTAGGAAGACAAGCATCTGAGCATCTTTACAGATGCTGCATTGTCATTTCTCAGGAGGCAGTGCTCTGGTCTGTGAGGTAGCTGGTTTTGGTATATCCATAATCCCCAACAGCTGCTGCTATGACTGCTGTGGTTGCCATGGGAGACTGTCATTTGAGGAGATGGTAGCTCTCCACCACCCACAAAAGCATGTGCCAAGTTTCTGCACATGTTGTCCACTGTGACCAAGCATCTGATGTTAGAAAGGCTCCGTGTTCTACCCCAAATGCAAGTGTAGGAACCCCATTTAATGCTCACTGAAGCTCTCTTCTGGCCTGTAACCCAATGAAGGTTGGGGAAGCAATAGCATGTGGGAAATCACTGATAATCTCCATCTCTAGACTTCATACTGGCTCTTCACATGTACTCAGGAAGATTCATTTGATGCTACACACACCTTCACCCCCCATAGACACACACTCCTGGTCCATCTGCCCACACAGGGTCTTCAAAATAAGAATTTTCACTTCTTCAAGATCCCACATAGCTCTAAGCTGTTTCTCTTGTCAAAGGCTTCAAAACCCTATGAGAATAGGGTTTTCACAACATAAAGAGTGGTTTTCTCATGACATGCAGATCTATATGGCAGCACAAGACCTAATGGGAAAGAGATGGATGACTGAAGCAGAGGGATTTTTGCCAAGATGGCATGATGTCATTAATCCTTGGAGCTAGGCACAATTCCTGGCCCAAACCATGTCTGTGTATATTTTTAGTCACAGTTTAACTCACTAGCATAGTCACAGTCTGAGGGTCTGTCATCCCAAAATTGTATTTACATTCCCAGCAGGAATCAGTAGAGGGACTTATTCTATTCAATATGTTTATAACCAATTTAGAGAAAGAAATCCACAATGAAATCGTGGAGTTTCTGAAGAATAATAAACTCCTCAGAAGTTCAGAGACTGATCTAGGTGTTTGGGTTGCTAGTGTTGTGCCAAAATAGCCACCAGTGGTTGTATCTTGAACAGGGGGACTTCATATCCCAAAGCCCTGCACTTACTACTGTCCAACCCAAGCTCACTGGGTACTGTCTTGTGCAGCTTCCAGGACTGGCCCACTTGGCACCAAGATTCATCCTCTGCAGATTCAATGTCACCAGGGACAACCACAGACTGGTGCTGTCCATGGAATTCCACATCCCCTAGAGAGGTTTGTCCATGTCCTCTTCACATTTCCCAGTTAAAATGCCATGGATATTCACTCTGTTTTATGAAGTTGTCCTGGAGTTCCCTGCAATTTAATCAGTCTCTGAATACCAAAATACATCACTGTCAAACTTTCACTGTGCACCACTATTTCTAATGAAAGTGATGAAGATGAAGGACAAATCTCAGATCCTGGCCTAGTAACGACCCCTGGGATGCCATTGTTGATACTTTTCTATCCTGGAAAATTACCATCAACCCTGCTTTTATCTTTCTTTTTCCTCTCTAGAAGAGGTTTCAAACCATAAGAGGACTTTCTTGGATAACCTGTAGCATCATCACCTCTGTCTGTATTATTTCCAGTCACAAGGAAACAATCTTAAAACAAGCCATCAGAGCAGTGTGAGGTTTTAGGTAGCATTCAGAGAGACACTGAGGATGGAGTGTTGTATCCATTCTTTATCCTCCAGAGCCAGAGCAGTCACTATCAGTGACAGAGCACCCAGTCCCAAGTACTTTCTTTGCCAAAGGTGCAAACCAAAAGGTGGCATGTCACAGAGTGCCCTGCTAGTTCTGGCTCTGTGAAGGCAGTGAGCAGGTCTCTGAAATCTCATGGACACAGTGCACGTAAGGAGCAGTGCCCTGCTCTGTTCCAAATGGCATTTAAATGTAGAAGGTTGCACTCAATGAGGGACAGAGACCACAGTTTCATAGGTATTGACAATTTAACAAGCACTTAATGAGGTACAGCAGGATTGACTGCTCTTTACACCTGTGACCACATTAAAGTCAGCACACTTAAATGCCTTTTACAGAAAATGCTCAAATGCTGCATCCCAGAGCACCCTGTACCATCCTCCTCTTGCTATCCATCATGCCTTGAGTCTGCAAGACAGGAGCTCATCCTGGAAAACAAAAGGACTTTGTGAAGGTCCATCTCTGAAACAGGCAAAGAATAGTATGAAATGTACTTTTGTTTTCCCAAAGCAGTGTCAAGGAGCAGCATGAGTGGGTCTGCTCAGAGAGAGGCAGTAAACCAGAAAGGGAGGGCAACCACAGCCCAGGCAGTGTCCTCACCAACAGAGCACAGCCCCACAGGACCTGCACACATTGGACAAGGCAGGATGCTGGTGATGGGCTCTATCAGCAGCCCCAGGAAAAGGAAAGCCATCAGTCAGGTTTGGGGGTCCTCTTAGGACTGGCAGGGCCACAGGCAGGAGTGGAAATAATGTTACCTGATGCATATGTCCAAGGTCTGTAGTGAGGAGGAGCTGGAGACCATTACGTCCATGACATAGCTCAGGCAAGAACTGAGGACTCAAGCTTCAGCTTAAATGAGGGCCTGGGTGCCCTGGTCAGAGAGGTGAGTGGAGTCCCTTGGGTGAGGCTGGCAGGGGCCATTAAATCCTACTGGTGCTCTCAGGGTCTTGAACATCCAAAATATCAGATCTTCCTGTAGCAAAGAGAGCACTGCTTTCCCTTCAGGTTTAGGTAACATTTTCAGACAAAACTATTCTACACAAATTTTTGGCTATGTTGAGGTCTCTTACACATGCATATTTTATCAAGTGAGCTATTTAAAACCATCTTCAGTTAAAAAAAAACTACTCAGTTCTGCCCTAAATACAGACAGACAGCTTGAATGATGATGATGGGGTTACCACAAAATTAGCTTGTTTAAATTAAATGAATTTTGACCATGGCTTTTTAGACACTGTGAGCTGTTAGTGAGTGGCTCTACTTCCCTCATATTTCAAGCTTGTTTCTTTCTAGAAGAGGTCTTATCTACTCATTTGTGAAATTCTTTCAGTAAGGTTCCAGATTGGAAGTTGGAGGTGTTTTTTTGCAGCTCAGTCCCAAATATTTGAAAATTGAAGTATTAATTTTCCATTCTCTAGGGCTGTACAGACAGCAACTGGGTAATGAAAAAACAAGTATTGCTTCTGACTTAAATTTCCAGGCACACATATCATCTGCAAGGAAGCCTGGGGCTAAGTGCAGTAAGGCAAAGTTATTTGTCTTACTTCAGGGACGCACAAACAAACCCACTGTGATTTATTACTACTGACATATTAAATGAAATAGATAGGGAATTTCCATTCAGTAGGTACTAACAAGTGCAGGAGCAATACACCAATGGGTGAAAAATACAAATGGTCTATCAAAATTGACTGCATGATATAAAGGTAATTTGTTATTCAGTACTGTTTAAAAATCCAGGTATATTTTCCTTTTTTTTTTTTTTTCTTCACAGAAACATTTTTGGAGTGAAATATACAAAAATCAACAAAGAAATAAATTTTTGTCCTAGTTATTATAATCTATGTTTCAATTAATTCTGTTGTTGAGCAATCCCAAATTTAGCCAAAAAAAATGTTTACTTTTTCAAAACCAGGACACTGAACTACATTGAATGATTTCTCTACTAGTTCTTCACTGCCAATATACTGTGAGTACTTCCTTTAGGTATTTCATGTCTGTTCACATTTTTCATCTTTATTATCCTAATTTCTTCCTTCTATAGATGTGTACTTTGAAACATTCACAGGCCCTGGATGATACTTGTAAAAACCATTTTTTATGGCTTATTTGGTTGTTCAGCTTTCCTATCTTCCTATGTCCAAAATCATCACAACGTTATTGCCTTTAAAACACACTCTCTTTGCCCACTAAACCTGGTGATTTTTATCCTTTTAGAAACATGTTTTTCCTTTTCCAGCACACTCTAGCTGACATGTTAATGAAATAGACTCTCTTCCCATACTTTTTCCGTGAGAAGGTGGTGAGAAAGAGAAGCAAAGGCACCTTAGAATCTAGACCTACAAAGTTAATTCTTGCCCCAAAGGCTGCATCCAGCCATGCAGATTCTCCAAGTGGCATCAAAGGCTACAAGCAGTAAGACTTCGTGCAATGCTTCTTGACTTTCACTACAGAAACAGGATGCAAAGAGCAACCTGAGCCTGGACATAGCACTGATTTGTTGTGTTAGATCCCTTGTATTTCTTCTTCCACCTATATTGCCTCTGCCCCGTAATACCAGACTCCATAATCCCAAATTCTATGGGCTTACCTTGATGCTTAAGCCTTAGCCCTGCTGCACTCTTTTTAAAAATGATGAGGGAAGATTTCCAGGTGATACCACTTAGACATCCAGAGGAGAAATAAAGAACTGCAGGATAAAGCTTAAAAACCCAGAGATTAGTTCAAAATCTTCACATCAAATTACAAAACACATAATAAATTTTTCTTCAATTTTAAGACTTCCTGTACCAGATGATACGTTTTTTCCATGCAGATCTCCAAATGCTACTTAGGCAACCAGAGACTGGAGATTCAAAGTCCTATATATTCAAATTCACAAGTATTTGGATGGATTTTGGAAACCATTATGGCTCCCTTATTCCCCCCAGTTAAAAGAGAAGAGATTTCTCCCTCCTTTTAGAGTGGCTTCCCCCAGTCACTGTTTACAGTACCAGTGATTCCATTTTAATGGCTATCCACTGTAACCCACAGCAGATACAATCCTGATCCAAGCACTGGTTCTGCACAGCACCTGTGAAACTGAACAAGAGCTTTTCTTGCTACTTGTATCAACTGGAAAGACCACTGGATATTTACCTTCTGTAAGCTCAGTAGAGTTCATTTGTGGGTCTTCTTTCCCCTCCTCCTACAAGGAGAAGGATGCAATCACTATAGCTCTTTCTGAGGGCAAAAACTTTCCTAGGAAGCGACTCCAATGTTAAAAATTTGTCACTTTGATTTGGGCAGCACTTCACTTTTATGTGCAATAAATCTAGAATTCAGCAGCAGGACACAATGAAACACTCAAAAATGCCTCATTACTGAGTTCTGGTTTCTTGGAATAGATGTACTTCAGGATGCGTAACTAGTGAGGTTTTACAGGATGCTGGTTCAGTATATTCTCAATTTGTACAAAGCTTTATGACAGTGTCAGGGAACAAAATACAGCATGAAATTAGACAAGCTTAACTCTGGTTATTATTAATCTGTAGCTTGTCATGACAAACGACACCTACAGTCATGGAAGCTGGAAAATTATTTGTGGATACACAGGTACCTGGCATGTACACTGGAGAGTGACTGAAGAAAATCAGTAGTTATTTTTTTGTGTTTTTCCCATCTTTCCTCACTGCAGAGCAAACCCAAAAGGTTGTTGTGGACCCTAATAAGAAGCAGAAGGCTTTGCTTTAGGATTGAATTGTACAGTTTTTCATTTCTCTGCTATTTTAAATGTTTATTACTACACAGATTTTCATCTCCATCTGAATTTAAATGTGCAATCTCTCAGCTGTCCATTAAAATCTTACTTTACTGCCAGCTTATTATATATAATCTCTTCCATTTATGTCATCTTCATAACTAATAGCATACATTTGGAATCCCTCAGGAAATTTATGGGGAGTGTCAGAGTAGACACTGTTAAACATTGTTCTCAAAACGAACCACAGTTCTTTCATCAGACCTTAGGAATAATTTGTCCCTTAAGGATAAATAATAAAGAAAGATGGGCAAAGTCTGGGCAAAGTCAACTTCTGAACATTTTCTGTTTGTGAGCTGAACAGTTGGACCACACCAACTTGATAAAATCATGTTTTAATAAAATCACACCAGCTGTACTAAATTATTTGGGATACACAAAACAGCAATTTGAATAGTAAATGGAAATATATTCTAAATTCAAACTCCTCAATTGTTGTTTCTGCTGAACTATGATAAACGCACAAGAAGTTCACGTCTATTTTACATTCATATAAAACTTCAAGCTTAGTCTGAGGTCTGGTTCCAATTCAGTAGAGGTATTTTTACCAGATTTGCAGTCATTTGACATAAAATGCATAGAGATATATTCATGATGTTGTAATTTCCTTTCTTATTTTCCTAAATATAGCTGCAAATTCTCCATGTGCATTGAAATTCAAAAGGAAAAAAAGTTGATTTCTATTTTGTTTTTTTGATGGATAACCCTCATGATGGCAAATATGATTTGTGTCTATTTTAAGATGTCTTCTGTCTTCATAGTTTCTAAAGCTACCTCCTCCTCGGGCTTCCTAAGGTCAGCAGTTTAAGAGCCTTCATTTTATAACCACCATTTGTCAAACTGATCATTTCTAAATAGACAAACAGTTGGTAATAGCTTATTCCAGAAACAGATTGCCAAAACCACTGATGCACACACAAACCATTGCTGAAGCCTTTCTGCTCTTGGAGTTTGCATTTTTGTGTGGTGTTTGTCACCCACAGCATGTCACCAAGAGGCCCCAAGTGACACCAGGTGTGAGTTAAGCAGGACACAGCAGAGATGTGGGAAGATTAAAGCCTCTGCTGCAAACTTACAGAAACACAGAATATTTACAGAGGGAAAAGACCTATAACACCATCAGATCCAACCATTAACCCAGAATTGGCAAGTACACATCTAAAACACGTCCCCAAATGCCAGATCTGCTCGTCCTTTAAATGCATTCAGTGATGGAGATTCCACCACCTCCCTGGGCAGCCTGTTCCAGTGCCTGCCCACAATTTCAGTGGAGAAAAGCTCCAACCCAATGGTCAGCTCTGCCCAGGCAGGGCAGTGAATAGTAGGAATGGTCCTTTCCAGAACCCTTTCAACAGGTTTTTGTTGCTCTTGAACTGGTTTTCTGCTAGCTTTGGAAGTTTAAACCTCTAGGTTTTGTATTGTAGAGCAATGAACAGATTTGTAACCTCCTATTATATCCCCCTTGTTTTTGCTAGACTGTCAAGTTACATGGCAAGTGAATAGAATTATACAATGAAAGAATGGCATAATTGTTTTCCTAAAAATTCCTGTTTGGTTTCTATTTTGACCATTACTGGGTTCTGAGGCAATATCTTCAAGGAATGATTTAGCACAACCCCACCATCTTGCCCCTGAGTTGTGCAGATCAGCACTGAGCCTCCCAGTTTACGATTGTCACGACATCTATCTTCCCCCAAAGCCCCTTGCTTCACACTTGCCTCTGCTGAATTACATCTGGGTGAACTTTTTACATGACTAAGTGGTTTGGTATGGGCTTTCAACTCATCACAGCGTGCTCTAAACCTTACTGCTACGAGTAACTGTGCACTTTTTGCAATTTCCTTAACCCATCGTGCATCTCCTTTCCTGGTGAGCAGCGCTTGCAGGCAGGTTGGAGACCTCTCTTTAGCCAGACCCATCACGCACTCTCATTACCTCTGTAACCAGGTATGGGCTGGGGAATGGATCTGCTGTCCTATGCCACAGCTACCTAGCATCCTCTAAAGCTCTGGCAAGGGACTTTGTCCAAACACACTGATCTGTTCCACTTATTTGCCCAAACGCTGGAAGCCCTGATGGGCCAGGTGCCCCGGGATGGATGACCCTGCTTGTGTCACGCAGGGAGAAGCCTACTCGAGCCACAGGAGCAAACACAGCAGTTAAGGAACGCCAGCAGCAGCTGCTGTCAGCAGCAAGCACAGTAATGAGCTGCCAGCTGCCGCAAAGCGAGGCACGGGAATGCTGAGCACAACAAGCACTGCAGACCACTGAAAAAACTGTGTGCAAAATGGTGTGCTGCAGGGCACTCTCTGAGGCATGGGCCTCTCTAAGTGCCACCCTACATGAACAGAGCCAGTCGTTCACAGGGGGAGATTCATTGGGGATAGGTACAAATAATTTTGACAAAAATCAGCCTCTGATAAAGGATCACTACAATGTGATATGACAGTATCTATGCATACAATTATGTATGTATGACTGCATGTATGTGGAATTGTAACAGTATGCTGATAAACACGACGTGCATTTTAAGAATTTCTTTAATATTCTAGTATTGAATAATATTAAATTGTTTCTTATTAATTGAATTAGTAGTTATTGATTAATAAGAAATTACTATTAAGCATTTACATATTTCTTTTAAATTATTCATTTTTTAAAATAGTTTTTTTAATTCTCTGCCTGGAACTTCCATACTCTTTCATACCTAACTTTCACCCCTAATAGGCACTGTCAAGGATTCAAATGTCACATGAATTTTATGGGTGACAATGCAGAAAGAAAATCTACAACCAGAACAGCTGCTTTTCAGATATGACCCAAGAGATTATATTCTGTTGTTACCCTTTGAAATCCATGTGTTTCCAAAAGTCAGGGTAGCCACATGTACTACTGTGATAAATATGATAAAATATCCAGAAAAGAGACATTAGGTCATGGATGTTACCCAGATCCTTACACACTTTATAATAAAATCATATTTGTTGGAAAAAAGCAATGACTTGAAAGAAACTGATTTAATAGCGCAGTTCAAGTCAGATGATTATTTTCTCTTACATAAGAATTTAGAGGCAAATCTTCCCCTAACTGGAATTTTGCAAACTACATTTCAGATCTGCTATCCTAGAGTATAGCAATGTGTATTGGCACAAGTAAATGCATAAAACTGACAAACTGTACAGAAACTTTTCAAATGAGATTTAAAATAGAACTCTGAATATATGAACAAGGAAATATCATTATCATAAAAGAATCCTCTCATGCAGAATCTCCTCTCTTACAACATATTGTTGCAAGAGAGAAGAGCTTTTCCTGGCAAAATGCTTTATATAAGAGTTTTCATTTCACTTCCTCTCGCTTTTATGAAAGAGGAGATGATTTTGGAAGAACTTTGTTGTCAGTACCAACACTGTGAAGAAGCAGTAGGCAAAGCCTTGCTTTGAAGATGATCAGTGCAAAGCTTTGCTTTGAACATGGTCAGTGGATATCGCGGAACAGGCACAGCTGCTCTGGTTTTATAAGCAGAGAGCCAGCCTCACACTGGCTTTTCTTTCTAGACACGGTACTGGGACGTGTTGCTTAGGTATGCCCACATGAATGGCCAGTATAATACAGCACTTATAAAACCTCAAAACAACCAAGAATAAAACCTGAAAGTCTGTCAGCAGAGGTATTCCCAAAATAGATGCAAAATTGCTCTCAATTGTGGATCCAGGACTGATGATCTCTATGCAAGAAAGACAAATCTTAAAAGGCATGGAGAGAAGGCCTGCCTGGAAAATGAAAGGTGTGGGGGTTTTTTTAAGAGAAACTGTGAGAAAGTATTTCCTGTTGGGTTCCAAGCAAACCTTCTCTAAAAGGCAAAAAGGTATTCTAGCATTTATACCTCTACCCATCATGGCAGATATTTCAGTTAACATCAGGCAAGGAAATGAACTACTATGCACAAGGACAAATGATTCTTAATGAGCTGTGACTAAAACCTCATTTGTAATAAGAGTAGGATACCTGCAATATTGATGCAATCATGTTCTGAAAACAGATTCTTATAAGAGCAGGATCAAAAATCTCAAAGAGTTTAAAAATTGGTCTTGTTAAGTTCGTGCTTGCAATACATCTGGACTGATATGGCCACCCAGGGGCTGCTCACAAAGTTCCATTGAACAGGGGCAATCTCATTTTGGGTATGACCATAAGCACATTTCATGGATGTTTCCCTGTCTATAAATTACTTTGAAGCTGAAAATGAAATAATTTAAACTCATGAGAATGGACTTTGTGAAGCGGGAAATGAAAGTGCAAAGCTAAAGAAAACTCTCAGAAAATGGAATCTTCCATTTGCATTTTAAAATATGTTTAACTACCTTTATATTTAAAGGGGTTTTTCCTATTTATAGACATCTGCATCTAAATTCATATTAAAACTGCATCTTAAACAACATCTAGAGATAATTTTCTATTCTTCTCCAGTCTCATCCTTGCTCTTAAGTGACAGATTTCTATTCATGTCCACAACTAGATGCAGCAGGCAGTACCAGACCTTTCCCAGCAGACTCTCCTGAAGGCTATGTCTTTAATGAATGTTAATTGACTGACAAGATATTGCAACACTCAAAGCCTATTGGAGAATACCCATGGGAATGCTTCTTCCCCTAGACAAGACAAAGAGTAAATACACAGTGACTAGAATGTACAGATAATCTGAAAATGCAAACACTAAGTAGCTCACCTGCACTCCTCTTCACCTGGTGTGTAACAAGGGCAAAAAGACAAAAGAGAGAAAACAGAGACAATTTTAATTCTGACACTGAGAGCACTGTGAGACCTTGACCTCAAAAGTAACTATGCAAGAAGCTTCTCTTGACATACAGAGGTGAGATATTCTCCAGCCTACAGTAGAGAAGAGGAAATGTGCTCAATGAAAAGCACTTCAGGGTGTTTATACAGTCCAAGTACAGAAAGTACTGCTACAACTCAAGAACTACTATGCATGAGAACAAATGACTCTGACATAATTTGCATCTTAAAGATCTAATGCTATATAATTGGCTTTTCCTGGAGTCTGACATCATGGCCATTAAACCAAACAGGCTAGTTCATTATGACAGAAGTAGTGCAGCATCCAAATGGGATGATGTTAGGAGCCAGCGAGTTACTATACTTAGGAATTCCTGTTTCTTATGCATAATTCATGTGGGAGGAACAACAGATCTGAAGACACCGAACCAAATCTCTACTTACTGATACAAAGCTAGATAATCTGGAATAAAATTATTAATAGTTTGACCATATAACCTGTTATACAGTTTTGCCATGGTCACTGACAAGCCACAAGCTTTGTAATGAGTTTAAAAGGCACTAGGCCTTAATTTTCTCAGATGTGGGCTGGCTCTGTTTTTCTGATCTGCCTGTAAATTTGCTTTACTTGGTTGTTCTAAATTAGTTTACTTCTTTACCATGTGTCCGTGGCTAATTTGTTTTTCTTTCATTTATCTATTGTACAACCACAGTGTTATGTAGCTAGCAGTAGTAGTAAGTTATTCTAAGTAGAATGTGATATTTATACCTGTAACATAATGATGAAGTATAGAGAAATATAAGCCTCATAAGACAGCAGAACAATAATAAATTTATTAAGAGCAGTACATAAAAGACACAAGATGCAGCAAATGTTGATGTAACACTTGAGCTGGAGAAAAATTAAGAAAGGGCAAAGGTGTCAAAGTGTGTTAGAGAGCAAACAGAAATGACCCTAAGTAGTTCCTAGGAGGAAGACCAAATTATCAATGTGACCATTATATTCCTCCTCCTGGCACCCAGCATGTCCACCAGGATAAAACCACAGACAGCAGGATCCAGAGGAGCAGGGAATGGGAATATTAAAAAGGATATGAAAAAGAACAACACTCACCACACCTCAGGAATGCTCAAGACAGGTGTAGCAGGTTCATACAAAAAAAGATGACCGCAAAGAGAAAGCCATGGTCAGCCACCGAGGCTTTTTCCGTATTTAAATGGAGCAAACAGACAAGAAATATGGGAGATATTCCTAATTAGTTAAACTGACTCCTTTGTTTTATGATTTGGAAGATACTTGCAAGAGTGGCTGTAGAAGTAAAAGGCCCTGTAAGGAGTCAGTCTAGAAAGCAGTAAACACCCCTACTAAGAGAAATAATCATTATAAGATGATTAAACTTTAGTTTCTTATTCCTACTATGGGTAAAATAGCTATTGGTTTAAAGACAAATTATATAAATAAATATTTGAACTGTTAAGTAGGTGGGAACAGAGATGCTTACATCCATTGAAATTTCTTGGCAGAGAAACTGAAATACCAAAGCTTAGAAAACAGGTTTCTTCAGTTCACCCTGCACAGTCCTGTTTTAACCCAAAAGTTTTCCTCACTTCCCTTGACCTCCTGAGGGTGTAGGATGTGATGAAGTAAGGGCTTCCCCTCCAAATATTATGAGCTTGATGTGAAGAAGAAAAACAAAATTTATACCTATTTTTATCACAAGCAAAATGAAAAGCTCTTTTTAAGAGGAAAAACACTCTCTTGTTTATGAAATTCCCCAAATATTCCATGCAGATATCTCACAAAGTCAACCAGATTGGACAGAAAAATAGGGTCACAGAATAACACAGACGGGGAGGGATTTCAGCCTCTAAAACTCATCTTATACAACCTCTGATCCACACAGGATCAGCAAAACAATCCCCAAGGTATTCTCCAACCTAGTCTTTAGAACAGAAACAATACAGACAGACTGGAATGCATTAGTTCTGCTGCTCATAAATCAACCTGCTTCTATCGAGTTTTGTTTTCTTCAGATACAAAATTAATTCAAACTCATTATGTAAGATTTGTATTTGCTGTTACCCTTTGAGCATGTTGCTTCTGCATAAATGTTATATTTAATCACTGTTCACCTCTCTACAGATAAAATGGAGTGTGGAGCAGAGATCAGCTTGAACAATTTTACTCTCCATTGTTCAACTCAAATAATCAATATGTGACTTTCTCAGAATTATGATTGTTTTCCAGCTTTTGAGAATAAAAGTAACTTCTGCAAACTGAAATGAATTTATAAGAAAATCAAAATAGCTCCAATTGTTTCCAGTGAAAGAATACATAGCAGTTATTCCTGGTAAATTACAATCCTGTGTATGGACATTTTACTTTCTGAGACTGCCTGAGGTGAGCTATATTTTTTTTTAAGAATATCATATCAAATAGAGAACAACTTAATTAGCAGCAGGATTTATATTCTAAAAATACACAGAATGTACCCAAGGCAACAAAGGAGACAAATTTAATCAAATTGTTCTCTGCTTCCAAATCTTGGTATCTGTCACACAAGGAAAACTGCAGTTCAGTGGGATGCAACAGTCATGAACAGGTCTAAAAGGTTGTATTTTCAGGAGAGTTTCCTAAGAAAACAAAGCTTATGCAATTCCACATTGTAGCTGTCCCATCTACATATCTCCTATTAGAAGATTTGATTCTGTTGGCCAGCTTCAGACAGGCTCAAAAGGGGTAAATATCAAGATGATGATTGGATTACTCAAATTCCCAGGAGTGTGAGCAGCCACACCTGATCACAGCAGCCTACTCGGGATGGGAATGTGCAGGGTTCAGCTTCCACACACACTCCATTCATCAACCACTGACAAGATGCTGATGTTTAAATCCTACCATCATCCTTTCAGATTTTTATAAGGACTTACTAATTACTTCAGTACTTTACACTGCTCAAGACATTTTACAAACATATCCTGCATTCAAGTTTTTCAGAGCCCTTTCTTAGCTGCTATAAATCAGCCAATTCAACAGTGACACCCTGACTTGCACTAACAGAGGAAGAATTCCCACCAAAAAAAAATACTGCAGCCAAGGAGAAAAGAATTACTCTGATGCATTAAATAGTCTACCTGACATAATTCTTTCTATACAGGGGTATACTAAATGTTTTTATAATGAAGTAATAAGTCATCTAGGTTTCATCCCCGGAAGTCCATGTATAGACAGAGTACTTACAGAGTAAAAATGGAGTCATTCCCTGCATGTGAAATCATTGGAAGGAAACTGGTTTAGTGTCAGACATTGTTAAGCACAAGGATTAAGAGTATTGCTGCATACCTCTGGTAAACTGTGTAGTATTAACTAAATACGTAGAAAAAGGGGACATATTTAGCCTTAAAATCAAAAACTCTTTAAGACCATGACCAAAGCATTACCACAGAGGTTACAGTAGCTCTCAGGCTGCCCAAACCTGTACCAAAGCAAAATAGCCAACAGCTAAGCCAGAGGGCAGACCCAGTAAACAACACTCCAAAATTTGCTGCAATTAAAATAATCAGTGGTACATTGAAAGAATGAGGTACAGACTCATACTAAAGAGGCTTTTACACACTTGAGAGAGCTTGTTTTCACATATATGAGTGCATTAGCCTTACTAATATTCACCCTAGGCTGCTGGCATGAGTCCCACAGGTGGCCAGGAGCAGAGCTAAAAAAAGCCTCGGCCACCCAGCAGAGTGGTGGCCAGAGAGACAAAGCAGAGAAGAGAGGGATGGCAGAGAAAGCAGTAGCTGGAGGCTGTAGAACCACAGAGCATTTCGTGCTAGCTGGGCAATTGGGGCACAGTGGACAAACAAAGCATTTAAGCCCCATAAACAGCTGCCAATTTTCTCCCTTTTTATTCTTCCACTTTTTCCTCACAAGTTCCACTTACCTTCCCCCCTCTCCAGCACCTCTGTGCAATTAGCTCATTCTTCATTTTTCTCTTCTCTCTAAAGCCCTTTACTGCTCTCCACTCTCCTGTACAGTTGAAGAAGCCAGTACCACCAGACTCTTTTAATGCAATTTTCTTTAATTTAATCTTATTATGCTTTTTCCTGGATCTTTTTCATTGTAGAAACTCCTTTTCTCTTCTGTCCCTTTCCTTCTCCACACAAACTACTTTCAGTTTAAGTTTATCTGGAGACAGTTTACCTCAACCTGAAGCCAGCCAAAGCTCTGGAAGCTCTTGCCTGCCTCTGAAGGGGGGTGAAAAGAGATGCTTCCATCTGCACCCACAGAGCTCCTTTTCCAAACCAGCTCCTTTGCAGCTCTGTTTGCTGCATCCAGAGGTGTTAAATCACATTTAATAGTCCTGAATGGGTTTCTTTTCTTGGGATTTGTCCAACTGATCTTCAAACTCAAGATTTCATATACAAAAATATTTCAGGAAAAAATTCTACAACTAAACCAAGAGTTACAAATATTGTTCCCTTTGCTCTCTTTCAACATGCACCTAACATGATTTATTAGATGATGTTCAACTGCTGTCAAAGAGACTGGCAACTATTACCTCACCTGATAGTTTAGACCTTTGTCAAATACATCTTCATTTATCTTTTGTCATAGGTAAAAAAGTCCTATCTGTGTATCCTATGTAGTTTTTTATGTGGAAACTAAACAGTTTACATAAAAACCAAACAGGATATTACTTTTGGCATCTCCAAATCTCACCATATTTAAATAGATGGCTTAGATTCTTAAATTCATCTGAATTGAAGCATGCATGTAATGACTGAGAACTATGTAAAATTATGTGGGGGAAAAAAAAAAAAAAAAGACATCTTATCTAGGCTGCACTGCTGAAAGCTTTTTTTAAATGTATGTTCAATTCAAATTAAGAAATACAGTACCCAACCAGAAATCTAAAATATTTTATGAACATTCAGCATACAAAAGTTTGGTAAAATACAGAAGGTTTGATACACAGGATTGACAAACCATGATTTTTTTCCTAAGGGCTACTCTTTATACAGCATATGAAAAAGCTGGAGAGAAAAGCAGGCACCAGGAAAGATCAAGTCCTTCTGCTATGGCAAAACAAATGCTTACTCCTTAAAGTGAAAGCCAAGCTTTGCAAATCCCCCTCTCACTCCTCATGGTGTTAATATAAACACAAGAAAATGAGTGTTAGATGCTCATTCTGAATGTGAGTCAAAATGGAGGCAATACCCCAGCAAACGGCACAGGAGTGAAACAGGTATCAGTACTCTTATCTCTGGTAACTTCCAGGGAGAAGTGGGGTGGAAGCTTTTGGGGTGGGGAATCCCAAACATAAAACCAACACCCAAACCTTGATTGAAATAATTCTAATTCCAATCTGCAAGAATGGGCAACCTTGTGAGCAATCATAGTTGTGTTTAGAAGTTCTTCAACTGAACATGAGAGCCTGTTTAAATACAATGCCTACCGGTGCAGCCTGATTCACTTGCAATTCCAATTCTTCTTTAAAAGCACAAAATTCACTTTTAAGCTGATGGTAACACAGACTCCCTGCATTCAGTCTGAACTGCACAAAAGAACTGAATAAAGTTCTGGGTTGCATGTCTTTGCTCTGTGTTAGAAGTCTTATTCCTATTTATTCTTTCCCATGCACAGTTAACGAGCACAAACGTGTTTGCCATGGTGATTGCTGATATTATGTTACTGAATAAAGATTTTGCTCAACCAACTCTAGTCTTTAGAAAACATAATTAATGGTAAATTTACTGTTGAACTAAAACTGGATAACATAAGGAACTGTGTTATCTGAACACAAGTACCTGTTTGCACAGATCAAAGAATCCCCAAACTGGATGATGCCTGGAGCTATCTTCAAGAGTGTCTTTTATAAGCATGCTGAGTATATTCTATTTTCAGCTGACATCTTAAATTTGAAGGGAGGGGGGAATAAAAACAACCTGAAACAGCCATTTCAGGCTGAAGAAAACCTGTCAGTGTCCCAGTTCCATTTCCAAGAGCACTTAGGAAAAAAGAACCTCTTTGGCATGCTAAAACAATTAGGGGCTCATGCACCTGACATGGCTGTGTGTAGCTAAGGGACCCAGAGAACCCTCAGAAGGAAGCAACAATTTAACCTTTGGAAGGACTAAACATTTTCCTATTGGTACAGCTGCACAGCACAAATCAAACGTGGGCTTTTCAAGTACAACTGTGATAGAAAAACAGCTACTTTTCTCAGACACACATTACTGATTATAAGCAAAGTGTTCCGAGTCTGAGCCTTATGAAACAAAACAAAATTACCTTTAAAGCTACTCTGTGCCTCAGGAAAGGTTTTCTCATCATGGTAGCACCACCTCCAAACCAGAGGCTGCCGAGCTGCTGCTTTGGCATTGGGAAATAAGAGTGATGCAAGAGCGCACCCTCCCTGTCACCAAAGCAAACTGAACTTTGCAAATCGCATTTTCCTGATTAAAAGCAGCAAAACTTTGTCATACTTTGTAAGGAGATAAGTTTTAAAAACAAAACAAAAAAATTCCTACGCTTGAGTCAATTTAAATTCTTATTGTTAGATGAACAACATTCAGTTCCAGGACNTCAATACTCACCTAGAAAGACACAAGGACAAACTAATTGTGAAATAACTACAGACAGCAATCTGCTCAAACAATGCTGGAAAATTAATTCATGTTCACCACAATCCTTTTCATAAAACATCTTTAGAAAGATCCTGCTGTGCCTCTTTTTACCTCCTGCATCAAAAGGGCCTCTGAAATTTAAATGCATAATGAATGACTAGTGCATTTTGCCTTGGTAATTTAAATAGGATTCATGCTCAGTGTATTACAGTCCTCACAATCAGATGCCTCCCTGCCTCTCCTCCCCCACGGTCCTCTCTCCTCTCAGGAGTTCACCAGAGCCAGAAAGCACAGGTTTTTAGTGCCTACTGAACATAAAGCCTGTAGGGAAAAGGAAAAGGAAGCTGTGAGGTGGATGAGCAGGTGGGTCATTTTGAGAAGTGTTTATAAACCTTTCTGTCTTTTAAGTTTGGCTGCCATGACTGTTTACAGCCTCGGATACTCCAGGCAGCATCCTGGAACTTTGGGGTCTGCCCAGGCATTTCCAGGTCTTCCAATTAAATACTTCTCTGAGCACTGTCCTGCAGAATGCTGCTGTGCACTTGGATGTCTCAGCATTTACATAATATTTGATGAAGACACACAGGGACAATCCATCTGGCTGTCCTGGAGGTAGAGACATGGGGGGTGAAATGCCAAAAACTCTGCTTCATAAAGCTGTAAGACCATGCTATAATTTAAGGGCACATTGATGACAGATTTTTCATTTAAGCATCAAATTTAGAACTGCAGAGAATGTACAGAGGGGGGAAAAACACCCTCAACCATAACCAGCATAAATCTGAAAATGCTGAAGACTAAATAACAAGTAAAGCCAGCCTAAGAGGGTTATTGTCTCCTTTGGGACAGTATGACTATATTAGGACTACAGATTCCAAGTGAAAGCAAATACACTAAAACAGTGGAGATGAAAATTCTTTCATGTCACTAAGACCAGACTGTACAAGTAGATGGGAGTGACAGCAACATTTATTCCATTTAGCAGCTGTCCTGGGGTAGATCTCTTCCTCCCCATGGGAGGACCCTTCTCACTGATGAAGAATTAGTCATTTTCAAGCCATTGCAGACAGCCAGGTGCCACACAAAGAGAATTTAAATAGTTTTCACACCTACAGGATTACATTCCTCAGAACAGAACAGATTCTTCAGAACATCAGATGCCCCCCACCCCTCTTCTCCTTTACTTTTGAGTTTGGGCTTATATGTGCCAGTAGGCCAATGATCAGGAATGGGAAGCAAGAGCCATAAGGGACCAAGGTAGGATGTCAAGCTAGGTCAAATTTTGTCATGAAATTCACATCAAATTTCATCCACCAAAGAGGTCAGGGTTATTGGAGCAGTCTGAAATGTTGCATTCCTTTTTCTTCCAGATACCACAAAAGCACCTAACAGGAAACCCAGAGTAAAACCACCTGTGTTTCTCTACCGAAATTGAGAAAGGAAGGATGACTACCTCAGTCATACCACAATCCCTAGACAGATTGCATCCAGTCTGATCTACTTGTCACCCAGAGATCTGCAGTGACAGCCAGCCAGCACGCTCAGCATCCCCAGGAGGTAAGACACTCCTCCACCAAAGCCAGAGATCAAACGTTTGTCAATACAAGAACAGTGCAAATGGATACAAAAAGCTGGGTGATGGTATCTGTCATCCCTAGTACTTCACAGCAATTTGACATGGCATCATAAAAGATAGCTTGTGCTTTGATGAATCTCCACCTGAAGTAGATTCTCAGGTGTCAGAAAATCCTTTAAACCTGTGTCTGTAGCTGCTGCCATGACTGAATAAAGAAAACAAGAGGATTATGCTTCTTTTCTTTTTCGTCTGTTTCTTTTTTCCTTCCTAAAATGAGGAAAGCCACAGGTAATTTAACCAGCAAAACTCTAGAACTGCAATAAAAAGAAATCACTAAACACTAATGGAAAACTTTCATCTGTTTGGTTCACTTATAAACTCTGTGAGACAAGCTGGTGAATTTAATCATACTGGTAACAAATATGCCCAGGTGTCTCTCCTCTTCATCATTTCTAACCCATCAGCTTTCACTGTTTGGAAGTAGCTGTAAATTGTCATTTTTCAGCTCAATGCTTTATATTTCATCCCATACCTATTTACTCAGTACTACAAAACTCCAGCACTGTGCACAGGCCACGTTTCCCATATTTGTCACATTAGGACACTCAGCCTATGCGTGGCAGTTCTTGTGTCACAATCATTAGCAAACACAGATAAAGTAATCTGTCTCCAAAGTTCAACTGCACCACTTTGGCCCAAAAATTTGCTCTGAGCGCCATCTATTGATGCAATTCGGGCTCAGAATACCCTTGCTCAGTCACCACCTAGCACTGGATCACATCACAGGCTTTACCAAACAATTTAAATATATAGATATTAATAGCAGCAATATTGGATTAGCATTAAAAACATCTGATAAATCAGTGTTAAAGTTTGTCTCTATTCTGTTGCATGACAGAAATAAAAATTAAATACTGGCAAGAGTTTTCCAGATAAGGACTTTTGGCATGTCTTGGCCTTATTAGTATCTTAGGCATCCTGGAGCTGT
Source organism: Thryothorus ludovicianus (assembly GCA_013397245.1). Lineage (NCBI taxonomy): Eukaryota > Metazoa > Chordata > Aves > Passeriformes > Certhiidae > Thryothorus > Thryothorus ludovicianus. The sequence goes on from VZTB01037520.1 coordinate 1,176,481, forward strand.
GCTCCATACATCATACTACTAGTAGTAGCAGTAACAGTAGTAGGGGGTGATTAAGTCCTTATTAATAGATTTGCAGCTTGTCATGTCACAATTCCCATTCTGCTGGAATGGTTTTTTATAATACAAGCAAAGATCATTAAGGTCTTGGATTCTGCTTCCTTTTTCTCGGTGGAAACTTTCTTTCCTACACACCCACTCTTGATAAACATTTTTCAGTCTCAGATTTCTATGATGCATTGGAATAACTCTGATCTAGACAGATACAACCTTTAATTATTTAGGTAAAACTTAGGCTAATAGCAGCTTCAAAATCTTACCTCTTAAGAAGCCTTTTCATTATGCTTTTAGCTCCATCAGTACTGTTTTACAATTTTTCAGGGAGTGTAAGTAATCTACCTACTCCTGAATTGCAGAATAAAGACAAACAAGAAAATTTTAACTATTAAAAATTTCCATGATAGATCTATGCAACTCACTGGGAAAAAATATGAAGGGCTTGGCAATTTGGAGTATTTTGCTGATGTCCTACACAAACCACTACTCCCACACACCTTCATTGTGTTGGCACTGCAAACGCAAACTGACTGAACTCAGAAGAGAAAAAATTGTTATCAATAGCAGTGAATATACAGAGAAGATAAAAAAAGTTGTATTTCTTGATCAGTAATTTATGATTGGGGGGACTATTCATTTCTAGGGATCAACCTCAGAAATCACTAGGTTTTCACCTGTTTCAGTCTGTTGAGTTTGCGGATATATTTTCTCAATTGCAGAAGAAAGCAAAAACAAACAATACCTGACTTATGTCCCCATTTAAAAACATCATAAAACCCAGCAGAAAAAAAGTAAAATTAAAAAGAAAAAAGTTAACTTTTTTTTGTGATATCAGAAAAATTTAATGAGGAAAATCCCTACAGAGGTGAAGTGGTCCAGCAAAACAGACTGAAATCAGAATGGGTTACCTGGGGCTTTGTCCAGCCATAGTTTTTACACTTTCTAAGGATGGAAATCTTACTGCCAGACTAGAGCACTTGTATCCCAGTGCTTAACCACTCATAATTCCTAATGCTCACATCCACACAGCATATTTTCCATAACTTTCCATTCCCTGATGATTCCTCTTTAACAGAGGAATGGGAGGAAAACAGCAAATCATTTTGTTCAACCACTGTATGAGGAACAGGTCAGAAAACTCTTGCACAGACCTGCTCTGAGGGGCAAACACACCTGCTGGGCTGCCTTGCCTCCCTCCAGGGCCCTTGTGAGGACAGAACAAATCCTGCACTTTCACCTGGGAACCTCAACACTGCTCTGCTCATCTGCAGAAGATGGCACACACATGTATGAATGACTGATAAAATGATCTTATTTTCTGTTCCCAAGTCTCCTAAGAAATTTCCCCAAGAGAACAGAGATGATTTATCAATCTCACCTGCCATGACACAATAAGTGATACCAAAGTGAATTCTACAACCTGGACATGCTAACTATAGAAGGGTGAGACTGCACCTACTCATTTTGGCTCCTGAAATTAGTCAGATGTGTCCAGTGGCAATCCTGAAGGAGTGGATGTAGCTCATTTGAAGATTCAGCTTTTCTTCTCTGGAAAGCAGGAGTGCAAAGCAAGGAATTTTCTTATGAAGATTTTCTCAACAGGACATCCATCCAGGATCAGTGGCAAAGTTTTCACTAAAAAAAAGTGGCAACTTTAGCACAGAGGTTATGTACTTCCAGTTTAAACATTGCTTTCATTCTCTCACACAGAAAATCCTGTAATGGGAGCTCCTAAATCCTGTTTGGTTTAAGTGTGAATATGAGTCAGTGAATCGTTTATTTTATAATAAATGATTTTAGTAAATCCATAACATCTACCTACAGTTCAACTCTCCCAAGTTACTGAAGCAGGAAGCACCTTGCTGCTTCCTAAGAATTCACATCAGAAGAACATGTCACATTTTGGTGGATAAGGGGGAAAATAGCTGGTGTTGGATGAGATGCCCTTTGTCTTTCCTGACCTCACACACAGACATGCATAGCATCAATATGCACTGCACATGGGCCAGCCATAATTTCTTTTTATACTCAGGCAACAATCCGTAAATAGAAAAGGATTATGAAAAAAAATAAATGCTTGGAGAATCCTTAACTGATTTGAAACCTAAAGGCTACTGTGCCACAGGCAACTCTAAGCCAAAACTTTTGCAGTAGCACAACACTGAGAACTGCGGGCAGAGCTTTAGGCAAGCACTATCAGTTAACCTTCTGAGGCATCCTCTGGTATTTTTCTTCACACACTTTCCTGATATCCAAGATGCTTCTTTTCAGGCTTCTCTTCTAAGGCTACTTCCAAAATCCTCTTTTTTTTGGCACACCTGCTTTCCACTCACAATGCTTCAAGCCCCAATCCAAACAGTATAAGTACACTACAAGCAGCCCCCTAATCAATGGCTCTCTCACGTCTTTCATTTGAAAAATTCAGGTCATAACTTTGGTTTAGTCCAGGTATTATTAAATTTATAACCAGACTATACTGGCAGCAGTCAGCAAGAAGGCAGCTTCCTGTCCTTGAGAGCTGACACATTTACCTCCCCACACACATACACTGAGTGATGAGCTGCCTGTTAGCTAGAAGTGTAGGCTTTTCTTTTTACCCACAAATGATGAAGAGCTCACACTGCTTGAAGGCATGCTGTATATTCCAATGCTACTCTGACTGAGCCAGGAGCACAGTACCAGCAGTCACATTTCTCCCTTCTTACCCTGTCTCAGTGCACAGGGATGGAGTCAGAGGGAAAGTCCAATGCAATACCAGCATTGTCAGCTCTTGTAAGCAGGAATAGATCACAACTGAGCTCTTTCTATGATGGATTCTCTGGGTCCCATCCCTCCATTCAATTTGCAGCCTCTTTCTTCCACTTCTTAAGCACATGATTAATTTTGCCTATAAACAATGTACAAAATAATCACCAGGGCTGGGATCAAGGAGATATCTCAGATTTTTTTTTTAGAGAACAAGAGTTCAAGAGAGAATCCTAATACATTAAATGCAGACTACTAACAAGGACGGATAGGTGGGAAGAATAAAGCAAAATCATCATCCAGGACAGAAAGAGGGAAAAGGTGGAGTCCAGGCCAATAGAAGTCACAAAACTAATGCTGCTGCACTTAATCTTTGTGTCTGCAGAGATTATATATCACTCTGTCAGCCATGTCCCACTGGCTGACTTGACAGAAAAAATAATTGTTATTATCCCAGCTACTACTGAGTGGTTATTATTTTCTCTTCCCACTACTTCTCTGCTTTTGTCCAGCAGATATTAAGACTGACCAAGTATCACAGACCTCTCTGAATGTCAATCCCCAACCCTGCACTGCTGTCTATTAAAAACACTTCAGTTCCCTCTCTCAGTATTTACATATATATATAGACTAATTCCTTCAAAACACTCATTTTTTAAAGTTATTAATTAGAGTCAGTTGCTGTCACTTCAGAGTATTTTCACAGAGTTAACAGGACTCAAGAAAAAAAGACAAGATACATCCAAAATTTGAGGAGGCTGAAACCTAGATGAAGATTTTGAAAGGAATTTAAAAACGGGGAAGGACTAGACAAAAAAAAGGTAATTAAAAGTTAAGGCATCCCAAGTCAGTTGATCTCCTCTTGAGAATACTGTGGGCACCACCCCCAGCTCCTCTGCTTTCTCATTATTGAGGGATCAAACCCACAACAACAAAAACAACATCCATGCTCATTACCCCCTTTAGAAAAACATCACCATCATTTGAGGGCACCCATCCACCTTCCAAACTCATTCTGAAGGTGGTCAGCATGAACAATTTAAAGCAGAAGTTCATAGCGTGCATCAAAGAGTGGGACAAGGTCGAGTGTCACTTCATCCATTAAGTTTCCCGTTAAAAAAGTACAGAAGAGTGACTGGTCTCCAAAGTTTATTAAAAATCAAAGAATAGAAAACTTTACATAAAAATATGTCAATTTTAGCTTCCACATAGTTGTCCACACAAAAAATTTAAACATTTTTTAAACCTGTAGCACATAACCACAGTGATAGCCAGGCCGATTCATTTGGTTCACCATGACTGTAGTGTTACATGATACCACTTTTCAAATGAGTTTTGCTTTAAAATGGACGCTAGTATAAGACACCAATTAAAGCCTCTGAAGGCTCTTTAATGTAGTTATGTTCAATATTGCTAGTGTGTGAAGACTAAGCAGTACAGGCTCATGTAACAGCCCTTAGATATTATTTATGAATCAGCTCACAACTTTTAGAACTTTTTTATTGTGATGAGTCTGGAGCATTAAGACAAACTTTCTGCAAACAGATATGCACTACTCTAGTTTGGAATGTTGCCCTCTCTCCCCTCAAGGACCTGTTAGTGTTTGACAGATTCAGTAATAACATGAACTACTTCTGCTTCAAAGGCATACAGCATATTAAAAAGCTTCATGCTTGACACCTCATTTCAATATTCAGATACCAGTTTTAAAACCTTCTACATCAGTACACAGTATAGATGCCCTGTTAACAGGATTCTTCAGCTTTCTCTGCTAGTGGACTTACGTAACTCATCTGTAGTTTTCTGTATAGCTTAAGAACTCTCATTTAAATAAAGGGAAGTCAGAGGGCATGAGATGTGACCTACTCCCAGGACAACTGTGGTGCTTTAAAAACTCAGAGTTAGGCAGGATGTACATTTTTCAAAAAGTTAAAGACAGTGTTTGTCATGGCAATACACACTTGCATAGTATACCTGTATGCATCTGTAAATTAAGTGCCAGCCACTCATACTGTGTACAACACTGGGCTGTGCTCTCCTGCAACACATTAAAAGATACTTCTTGTAATGCTTAGAGCAGCTGAAGTACTTTTTATATATTTGCTCTTAACAGAACTAATGCATACTACTATACAGATTCCTTAATGGAATCAACATATTTCCTTTCTCCACATTCCTTAAGCCGGGTACCTCTGTTTAATAGTGTTGTTTCAACCCAAACATTAACAGGTTACATTACTAAAATGCATCAAAGCATGTAGTTCACAGCTTTTTAATTCCATATCAGGACTTGAACCAACCCTTTTCCCATCCCTCTCAAAAGTTTTACTTCTGGTACTACAAATGTTTGATTTGTTGTCTAGTTAAAGAAAATTAAAAGTCATTGATCAGAGCGAGACGACTGATAGAGGCCAGACAATGAGCTAAAAAAACACAGGGTCAAAATGCTTTGGAGCTTAGTAAATTCTTAAAACTGTAAGCCAAATCGCACTTTCATTGTGAATCAAGAAGCCTCAAATATTACCAAATGTCATGTTTATAACACTGCTCAGACAACCTGCCAAAACTATGACCCCAACTTAGATAATGCAACCTGGGAAAGGATCTGTAAATTAAAAAACCTCTTCCCCTTAAATATAACTTATGTGATAATATGAAATTAAATTAAAAATTCCAAGTTATTGCACAAATCATATTTCCAGTATTTACAGAGAAAAAAAATGAGCTTTGAAAAAAAGAAAACAGGAGAGCAGCAAATTTACTTTTATGAATTCCCAACTTGATTTGCTGCAAAGAAGAAAAAAAAAAAATTCCAAGGGGCTGAAGTTTCCTTCACTTCTAAAATAAAGGAACAGATATAGCCACAGCAAAAAAGCTACAGCATTTGTAAATGTCCTTGCAGTTCTATTGTCAGAGCTGCTTCGGCACTGAATGAACCATTGTGGGAAGGCAGAAAACAAACTTCCACATTTAATAAGGCTTCACAGATAAGCACAACTACTTCTTGAAGATGGACTGAACCACCACACAAAGAAACATGCAAAGAAGTCAGCTGCAGATATTTGGCAACACCAATAAAACGATGTGCTGGACGCTGGTCTCCATCCCTCAAGTCGAGTGGCACTCACTCAGTTTGTCTGAACAGGGAAGGTCATTTTGGCATCTGCCATTATCTGCTCAGACTAATAGGCAAGCTGTCTCTGTGTTTTTTCCTTCTCCATATATTACGATTGTACTGGTGGTGTCCCCGGTTACCAACTGGTTGCCTCATGCCTCCAGTGCTGACAGGGCTGTAGCTGTTGCCTTGGTTATGAGTTCCTTTCATGGAAAACTTCATTCCACTGTGCTGCTAAAAAAAAATAAATAAAATAAGAGAAGCATTCATTTAGGCATAAAAACAACAAACAAAACGTATATTATCAGATGTATTTCCTCAACATATAAGTCACTTCCACAAAACACTGCTTGGTCTTTTCATGCTTGTTTATTTGTAGCTGGGCAAGTCCCAAGGCACTAACAGCTTACGAAGTGTTTTCTGAAGAAAATGTTCTGTAAATGAAATGGTGTAGATTTCAAATAATTCTTAAAACCCTTAGATCTCAGTATGAAATATACTCGCTGTACAACTCCCTTCTAAAACCAGAGAACATCCACATTAAATACTAATTGTGACAGATGTGGCTATTTTGGAGTATCTCAGTAAGAGCATGACCAAGTGAGATACATCAGTCTTTCAGAACATCATGGAGAAAAGTAAGGGCACGATCACATGAGTTGATGCATGGGGAGTACAAGTCTGCTTTCCTCATAACTTCAAGTCAGTGACAGGCAAACTAAGTGTGGCTTGTGAGGAGCTTGCAAATCTTACTGGTCTGATCATCAGGATACACAGCTCCTAGACTGTATCTCACATGCAGACCACGGCAAAACAATAAAGTGATCAGAAATATGGCATAATACTTTCTTTGGAGGAGCTCCAGTAATGAAACAAAAACTGCCCAGAAGGTTTAGTAGCAGCTTGAGTAAACCTATCCCACCACAAGGTACTACAGGCATCCCTATCACTTAATGGCATACAGCAAGTTGGCTTAATGTGTATGTACTTAAATTAGGTACAAGAATTTCAGAAGATGAAACTGAAAGATTTCCTAAATACTGGTGACATCAGTGCAAGCAACCTTTCCTAATGTCTGACAGCAATAGCTCAAGAGAAAACTGATTTCCTATAACAAGAGCTAATTCTAACCTTAGGTGGTTGAACAGGAACACAGAGCTAACATTTGGGACAATTGCTCAGAACACTGAAGTAGCTGCAGATATTTCATATTTTGTATTTCCAAACAAGTGTGAAGTAGAAAGACATGAGAACACCAAGCCACCATTACAATTATGTGCACAAAACAAAAACCGTCATTGAAAGCATAATTCCATAAGCAACATTTTACTGTCAAACTGTAACTAGAAGAGACACCGAGCATCCAGAAAGACAAACTGGTGAAGACCAATATTGAGGAACAACCACAGTTAACTGCAGGGTGGCAAAAAAAACCTTAAAATTATTTTTGATCACTAGAGTATCCTATAGCAACCTAATCAACCTTCAACATGCAACTTCTAAACTCTCAAGATCGACACACCAAGTGTTATTCTCAGACTACCATTGACAAAATAATTCAAGGAAAAACAGAAAAGAGAAATGCAAGCTGAAAATTTTTCATTCTTAGGAGACAGTACTTCCCAAACATAATTTATTGATATACATTTCATAAATAGCTTCTAGTAAATGTTTGAGCAAGCAAACAACATGAAACTAAAAAAAAATTAGAATGTTTTATATTCTTGGGAAGTGGTCCTCCAAGCAAATACACCACACCACATTCTTGTGCAAAGTTTTCTAGTTCAGTAAGTATATCTCTGACTCAATTATATATAAACATTTACTCGATAAGACATCAAAATAATAAAAATTACCCTGTAACAGTAAAACACTAAAAGTAGCCAGTCATCACAGTGACCCTCAACTATGTGCTGAAGAAAGACAGAGGAAAACTTTAGTACTGTTACTGGACAACCAGGCCAAAAATGATCAAGGTGCATACACACTTCCAGGAAGCCAATTCATCCACTTCAGCTGTAAATGCAAAAAAAATCTGGGACTTTCTTCCTCAATATGAATGAGGATTCACCAAATAAAATCTACTGGGAGCAGGATGGCAGGTGACCCCAAGATCAGACAAGCAGCACAGCAAGTATGACATGTGCATCTACCTGTATCCTAAAAGATGTCAAACTCCTTGTTTGCTCAAAAGGTAAACTTTCAAAGAATGATTAATAACCTAGCCAGAACGTGAACTCGAGCTTGTGATGAAGCATTCTGCATTGTTTTCAGGCCCTCAAGATAAACACTGTCAATCTATTGGAGCAGGATCTGAATCCATCAATCTTAATGACTCATCAGCTGAGAGAGGTGCTTAAGGAAGTTGACTCAGGGACCACTTCAGTCAGAGATGATAGTTTTATATCTACCAATTCTCAACTACATTTTATTTGCTAGTTTTTTTTTTTTTTTGAGACCATCAGCTTTTAGCATCCTATGCTATAGCATTTCACAGCTAAAATAAGCATTACATTTAATTTGAGCCTACGAAGGGACGATCTATCAGTTCTTGGAATAAATAATTTCTTGTCGTTCTGTTCTCTAACTTTTTCATATACTGCTGATGACAACAGAGACCTAGATCATATAACTCATGTTGTCGAGGTTAAACAATCATTCTTTCCTCACACAGAAGCAATTCCATGTGATTGATCACTATTAACATCTTTGCCTATTCTGCTTCCACTTGTGTTTTGACTTTCCTCTGATGAGGAAAGAAATGGCAAAACCATACTCATTGTTGGTGGTCTGCAAGAACACTAGGATGTCATTTTTACAAGAAACTGTCTGCTCAGGGCCTACTACTCTCTACAAAGTTTAAATTATTTCTCTCCCTCCTGGTGCATCACCTTGAAAGGTCCTTCTGCACCCTTTCTTAGGTAGCCCTCAAGGTGCTTCACACCACCAGTAAACTTCACCAGGCTTCATCCACTGCCTTTTAGACATTAGGTAGCACAAACTCCTGCAGGGCTTTCCTGGTGAACTCCATCTTTTACAAAAACTGAAAAACTCATTTTCTAATTAGTTAATTGTTTAAAACAGGACACATATCGACTTAGCCTCTTTCAGGATCTTTGAAAAAAGAAATTTACTTCATGCTTTTGGAAATCCCAAGAGGCTGTATCAAACATCTTTCTCCTGTGCACAAACTTCTGGACATTCCCATGCTCAGGACTCACACAGTCACTGAGAGATGGCATCTGTAAGCAGATGCTGTCTGGAGAGATCAGATAATCCAAGGTAGCCCTTCATCTGTGATACCACAGAGAAATCTTCAATTTAGAAGTTTCAGCTTCTTTGGATCTATTTTTCTAGATTAGAACAATCTCTCCCATCTTAAGGCTATTGATTGAACAAATGAATGATAGAACTGGTTTGGTTTTTACCTGTGTTGAATTATCTGCTAGATCTGGAAGGTAGACTAAAGAATTCACATTTAAGACAAGGCTGGGGGTGGGGGGTAAGGCAAAATTCTGCATCACATATCAGGTTAAAAAAGTTTCCAGAAAAAAAAAAAAAAAAAAAAAAACAACCCCCCAAAAAAGAAAAAAAAAAAAAAAAAAAAAAACAACCCCCCAAAAAAGAAAAAAAAAAAAAAAAAAAAAAACAACCCCCCAAAAAAGAAAAAAAAAAAAAAAAAAAAAAGCCAGGAGGAAGAAAAAAAAGTCCTAGAAAATAACTCAAGAAAACAAATCTGGACGCAATAGAAATACCAAGCAATTATTTGCTAAGGAAACCGAATTTCTTTCTATTCTTAAATACTGGCAAATTTACTGTACAAAACTGCTGACATTTAAAGACTGCCATTATTCAAAAAGAAAATTTATAGCAAAAAAATCAATCCCCTACAATTTGTAATAACACAAGTAACAGAGCTGAAGTCTAAATATAAATAGGCTTCTGAATTGTTATGGTCTTTTGTTAGTTTTGAGTTCTTTTTCCTGATAGCATTTCTAAAGTAAGGAGACAAAAAAGGCAGAAGAATGTTGGTAATAAAGTATCTGTGCTCAACTTAAAAAGAGATTATACATACGTTGCTCCAAAATTATTAGTAAGTACTTACAGAGGTAAAGGAAAAGCTTAGAAAAGGTGTTAAGACAGTTCTGAAAGATCACATATTTACTATTTTGTTGTTAAGAGTACAGGATTAAAGGCCATGACTGAATCTAGTCAGCAGTTGATCAAACTTGTAATCAAACTCACACACCTCAAAAACCACTTCATGTAAAATACCAGAGTAGTATTCACTGCCACCTTAATGTACCATTTACATTTTAAGTATCCCTTAAATACCCTATCATGCATTCTCAAAATATTTCACAAAGTTTGCAGTATTTCCAAATTCACTACTTCAGGCCTGTAGAATTCGCTTACTCTCTGAGCATAACATCTGTAAATACACTAAAAAAAAATTAATTTCTTCTTCTTTATGCAATGGATTCATTCTTTTGCAGGGAAATAGACAATATCTTAACAACATTTTAGTCACAACTGCATAAGCAATAAGCCTATTATTAGGCAACCTAGTCTCATTACTTTAGATTAGTTAACAGGATTCTGTAAGATATTTGCACGTACTACCTGGGTGTACACTTAACCTGGTAATATTTTTATGTGGTTTAGAATTCTCAGCTGAAGTAGGGATAGACCAAAATAAACTCTTCCAAAAGTTGTTTAGTACTGGCAATCTAGGGAAATAAGGCTCAACGCATGGCAAACAAAGACACTTGCCTTTCTGGGACCTACAGGCCACTTTCAGCTACAGCTAAAAAAACTTGAGTCCTGAATAGATTTTATGAAATGAGCCCAAACTCTTTTCTACTGTTATTAAAAAGGGAAATTTATGGAGCCAACCATAAGAATGGAAAAGAAAAGAAAAATCAACATGGGGACTAAAAAGAGCTCAAAAGCAAGAAAAATTTTAGATGTTTCTTACCTTCCAGCACAAGAGAACTTTGAAAAATAAAAGCTACAAGGGAGCAGATTATTTAAATATTTTGTATCTCATTTCACTTCATTACAGACTACCGGCAGAGTTACCACACAAAGGTCAAGGTTCTCTTCACCTTTCACAACAGGTTAGGCAATACTAGTATGAGCAGCTCCAAGATAAACTCGTATTTGAGAGAGCAGAGGACCTAGTCCCCAAAATGAGGGACTGACAGCAGCGTCAGCATCGCAGCAAATACTGAACGAGGCTATGGTAAAGAAAGAATGACACATGAAATAAATACCCTTTTTGATCTTGTCAGCACCCAAGCTTCAAAACTGAGGGGGCAAGAGTCAAAACAATGCTACCAGAAGACAGAACTCACACTGCAACTTTGCTGCTGTTGTGACATGGGCCATGAAGTGTATCTGCATACTTGTCACTACAAGGAACAAGAGATAATAGCTTTTTTAGCACAAAGCTGACAGTTTCAGACCTTAAAGAGAAATCTTACCTCACTGAGAATTCTCACTTTTGATTTGGAACAGAAAAGCTATTACTACAGTAAGAAAAACTTTTTCCAAATGATGAACTGATACCAAAACAGTACATGTGAAAAAGTCTGCAGAGAAAATGCATATGTGATTATTCAAATCAATCTCAGTTGGTGAGCAAAAATCTGATTAAAATGGCACTGGAAGATAAAGGACTATTATGCAAACAAAAGGAAGGTATGATTTCTATACTTCCGTAAGTCTTTTATTTATGGTGGGTTTGTTCATGTTTCTAAGAAACTACTATTTAGATTTTGTCTTTCCTACAACTCAAAAAGCACTCAGGAGGCAACTGCCAATGTGGCCAGAGGATCTCATACAGTCCTAAACACATCTACACTGGATGTTTATATGGAGACCTCTGGAGATCACAGCATTCTGTTGTAAGCAGTCAGATTAAGTTATCCAGGGTACAGGCTAGGTCAGTTTCCACACATGGAAGGGTAACATCACAACAAGACTGTCCATGTAAGTGCAGGGCAACCTAGGTGAAAAATCTCTAGTACTGTTTTCAGCTGAACATCCTCTGAAACTCAGATCCAGTTTTTCCTTCTCTACTTTCCTTAGGAAAGGAAATAAAACATATTCTCCTAAATTCTGCATGTGTTAGAACAATGTTCTGTCACAGACAAAGAAGATGGGAGTCTGACATTTAGAATCAAAACTGTTTCTGAAGTAGACAACCATAGCCTACCACCTATGAAAACGCATGGACACAGAAAAATTATTCCATCTCAAATGAGAACATTCTCAATAACAAAAAAAAAAAAAAACCAAAAAACCCCACAAAAATGTCATTTGGTTGAGTGAAGAAGCTTTCAGTACCTGAAGAGCTTAAAAATGCCGTTGAACAAATCAGGTCATTTCTAAATTGAAGTTGACATAGTGAAAACACTGAAGTATCTCAAAGTGAAATACATACAAAGGGAATTCAGCATACTTCTCACTGACATGAATTAAAATGTGTCTTTACAAACTTATCCTTCATCTGAGTGAGTTACACTTAACTGTTTGCACTCATCTAAAAGAAATTTTGACTTAAGTCCCTGACCAATTTTGTTTGCAATGCTGCTAACCTCCCAGCAACCATCTCAGAGATACTAGCAGTATCAGCAATGAGACAGAGATGATTATGGATAAAACAAACACTGAAACAAAGTACACTAGCCACAGAAGTTCCTGTAGCACAAGATAAAAAAAATCAGTTTATAAGTTTAAATGTTCTGCCTTGTTTGGCCAAACTGAAAAGAAATTGAAAAAAAGACAGAATCTACTCCTGCAAGTCCTTTTAGGAGTTTTGACTGTGGTATTTCAGCACTGACATTAAGGTTTCATTTCCTAGTTGTCTCCATAGCAACGAACATATTCCCAATCAGACACCACTCTGCTCTACTGGATACTTTCTCAGACACACTAGAAGCCAGCCAGTGCAGAAGAGGGACTGGGGCTTACTGGCTTTAGATACTTTGGAATCAAAACATAACCCTTTGGGGGAAAAAAGAAAGTGTCTTAAAAGTTAAATGAAAGAGTTCTTCTAACCTAAGAAAATGGAAGTTCCTACAGTCTTGATTTTGGCAACCTAACGAACAGCAATCCAGCATGAATTAAATTTATATCAAAGTAGCAACAGGGAATGTAGTCCCCTCCCCTGCTTGGGAAGTTAGCAAGCAATTTCTGCTCCCTCTGCTCAACTGGACATACATGTCAACATCTGTTTTTCTGCTTATTTCTAATGGGCAGCACTGCTTCATCAACTGTTCTGATCCCCCAAGTAAAATTTTAAACTGCTGTCAGCAGAGTAGAAGAATGATTACCTTGGAAAAATGATGGATAATGATGATGATCCTGAAAAGCACACTGACCTGTGCCAGGAGCTTAATCAGTCTCTGAACTATCTGGAAATTCTCCAATTAATTATGCAGTACATAAATAGAATTGGCAATCACACCAAACATGTTTCAAAAATGAAAATGCCAGGAAGCTTTAACAGCAAACTTGCCTAGAAGGAAGTAATTTGTTCAAAGTACAGTTAAATACTCTTGGCACCTCCTGCTTTTGAAAGTTGCACTCAACACCTAGGTACAGCTTTCCAAGCTGAACTGAGGTGGAAAAAGTTGCCAAGGAGAAAGTTGAAGACACCGTGCAGATAAATGAGTCCCTTTCAAAATGTTTTGAATTTGAAAGAAGACTTGCTTTGAAAAAGTCCTACACATATTCAAATCTATCAGGGCAGGAGTCCTCTAAGATGGTAGAATGTACCTATTAAGAGTTATAAGCTAGCTGAGTCCCACCAACTCAAAAGCCATCAGCCTAATCTAGCACAGTCATGCTCCAGAAAGCTGGGAGTGGAAAGGAGATGCTTACAGTATTCTGGGTAACATTATTTCATTTCCCACTCCTGACCCAATCATAAACTTTATAAAAAAAAACTTTCTACTCCACAAAATATAATCTTTAGGCAAATTCAATACAAATAGCCTATGATCCCATTTCTAAACTATAGGTAGCAAGAAATTCTTCTGACTTAATGTGATTCTCAAAGGCACATCTTTGTTAAGCAAAGCCACAGAAAAAATTCCTGCTTTTAAACATATAAGCATTATAAAACTACTAACAGAACAGTTAACAACCACTTGAAAAGACAGCCAAGGAACAGAAAGCCAAAAAAAGTGCTACAAAGCAGTTATTTTCCAAGATTCAGAATTCTAGCAGAGATCCAAAATTCACACAATACATTGCCTCTTCACAACCATGGCAAACACTCTGAATGCCAATTTGTTTTGTACTAACAACTGCATGCCTCCAAACTAGCTCCAGGGTACTTCTTCAGAAAAGCAGAGCTGTTAAGGAAAGAATTATCTACATTATTTTAAGTTTGTACATTAGATGAAGCTTAACTTAAAACAGCTCTCCAGTTTTAGTCTAAAAAACTTCTAAAGTTTCAGACTGGACTGTATTCACTAGCCAGTGAATACTCAATTGCAGACACTCTAATAGAAATATATTATTCTATTAGCTTCTCACGAATACATTTCCTATGCAAGTAAGATGGTATTGCCAAGGTGGGACTGAGCAGTAGGGAAAGAAAGCAGGGGAAGAATCTGTGCAGTTAGTTAGAAGCTTAAAACCAAAGGCAAGTCAAGGGAAGTGATCACTGCCTCTCTACTCAGCACAGGTGAGGTCATACATGGAGTGCTGGGCCCAGGTCTGGGCTCCCCAGGAACAGAGACAGGGACAAAAGGGAGTGTCCAGTGAAGATCCATGAAGTAAGTGCTAAATCAAATTTCAAAAGGCAAGTTATTAAGATGAAAATCTCCTGGCCCTTGATTCTCAGGAACTCTAACAGAAGGACTTGGAGAAGAAGGAAGAGAACTAAGTTTCAAAGAAACAAGCTCACTGTTTTGTTACCATAGGCAACCTATTACCCACAAGTTGCATTAAGCCTCATATGAGGCATGTTTGACTAATAGCTTTAATTAATAAGACTGAAGGAGTGTTTTCCTGCAGAAAAATGCACTGAGGTTAGCCAAAATACATTCAGGTCCCAGCACATTTATGCACACATTTAATTTTTTTGGTAAAAAAAATCCTGTGCTCACATTCGTAATTAATCTTCTGTTCTCTACCTCTAAAATGTGTTACAGAATATTACAAGTGTAACCAAATCTAATAATTCAAACTCAAGACAACTAAATAAGCCTGGAAAGGTCAGTACTATTCCTTAAAATTCAAAAAGTATCTTATAGCTCCACCACCTATATGGTAGTAGAAATTAAACAGCCTGAAAATCCACAAATATCCCTCTAATTGGGCACCAGGACTGTGAGTCAGACACCTGACACTCCTTCTTTAACTTACTCTTAGGTGTCTGTGCTGTGGAGGGGCTCTTCTACTCTAAACCCTTCCCCACCCTTTGCTCTCCCCACACCTCTGACACAGCAGTTAAGTACTTCTATGACCACACGAAGCTTAGCACATGCTCTACGAGGGCTAGCCTCAGGCTTTCAGACTGGCAGCACAGCGCACAGGAGCTACACTTGCTGGTGACAGCGTTGCTGGCTCATACCTGATTACTGGTGGCCACTATCAGGGCTCTCGGAGGCGCAGATGGGGGTTTACCACTTGGCAGGGGCAATGCGGGTGCTAAACTGGCCATAAGCTGAGTCGGTGCTTGAAGACTGAACTGGTAAACATTAGGAGCTGTGCAAGGTGCTGTATCTGAGTCCTTTTGGCAGAGAAAAAGGGGAAAAGAAAAGCAACTTTACAGAAAGTACAGTATATACAGGCTACGCATGTGAAAATGCACCCAAATATCAACTCAAGTGAATACTGTAAAACATAAGGATTTATTTTTTCAAAACTAAAAAAATAATAAAAGCCAGCACTACATTTATTTTATACATCTAGCAGAAGTTGAACTGAACCTCCATTAAGAAGACAATGGCAACAGGTCTATGGCAATCAGTTCCAGTCAGCACAAATCTAAAGCCAAAATTATGTCTCTAGCAAATTCAAACTAGAAGATTAGAACTAGAGCTGGGAAGAAACAGAACAAGAACAGCAACACTGGGTGATAGAAGGGCAAGAATTTTAGTTGTCATGACAGATTCGGCCCTCAGAACAGTGTTCTGGAGTATACTGATTTATATGACAAAGTTACTCACTGTAGTTTTTACAGTCTTCTCCCACTCTACCCAGCAATAGCAAAGTTAGGGCTCCACCTACCAAGAAACAATTTGATGCTCTGCCAGTCAGAACCAGTATACACACACCAGTCATGCACACCACTGCTCTCAGGGAGTTCTGCTCCCCTCACTTTCCATCTGAAATCTGAAGGGTAGTTCATAAAGGAAAGCAAGAGGGATGCAGGAGAACAGAAAAGATACTGCAATGGAACTGGTATCACTGATTACTATTCTTCCTCCTTCCAGCCTCATCACCAGCAATCTCAGATGCATCCTAAGCAGATATACGGGTGGTGCTAAAGTACTGTCTGTCTGGAGCACCTAACAGGAAGGAGGCAAGCCCAGATCCAGGGGTTTACAGGAATTACTGAAGTCTGAAAACACCTGACTACCTCAGTTCTTAAAGGATCAATTATTTCCTATGTTCAGAAAGGTGGAAAGCAAGCTACAGCCTTTTGAAACAACTTTGAACACAAAAACTCTTGTAAAACTTATTTGCCAGCCATAACATAATGGCAGAAGTAGCTTCCCCTACGTTTCACTGCTGTTTTTTATCACGTTCTTAATTCCAAAGTATTCTGAACTTAAAAACAATGGAAAAACCTAATCTTTATCCCAAACCACTAGTGTTTTTTCCACTGCCAGCTGTTAGGTTCACAATACAGCAAGAGATGGGAGTTGGCCAATTAATAGTTTAGAAGTTACCACATTAAAAGGCATTATTGGCTCAGGTCATAGCGGATCTTTACTGTTGAAGTAATTACTGAAATATTCTATTGCACTGTCTCTAAAGATTAATTGCCTGGAAGCAAAGACTCTTCACTTAAATCACGTAAACTTTAAATAGATCTCCAGCACTACTACTTGCCCTCACATGGCCTTGTTTTCTAAATTAGATTCTTCAGTTAGAGAATAAGCTGCTCAAGAACAGAAACAAGAAGATGTTTAAAAGCTCTTCTTGGGGTAGAAGATCATATAAGTGAGACTGACAACTGTGAATACTGAGCAGCCTAAGCCATGAGCTACTACAAAGCAAAACTGGCATCCCAGCTGAATTGAATACTCACAGTAGAAACAGTCCTCAATAAAACCAATTTGTTACAACAACCAGTCTTTTATTGGTCTGTATAAAGTTATGCTTACTAAAAAATAAGATGTAGAAAGAAAGGAGCTGCTCTATTAGTTCAACTAGTGATAAAAGTTACAATATGCTTCTGTGAAGCAGAAAACCGCATCATGAATTCACTAGAGACACATCATACGCACAAAAAGAATCTCTGCAGAAAGTTCATATTTATGAGATTGGACATTTATTCTTGAATAAATATGTTCATCATAGAGGGAAACTACATGCTCTAGCACTGACCAAAAACTAAGCTTAGTTGATGCCTGGATTAGATGGCATTTTTCTCCTTTGCCCAATTCTACAGTATCAACACCGTGGGAACAGGCTAAGATCTCCACAAAGATGAGTTTCCTTGGACACTTTTGGTCATGGAATTATTAAAAAGTTAATAAGAAGAGGGGGAAATGAACAGACAAGTCCTAAGCATGCCCACAAGTACCCAGGAGATAGCAGATGGGAAGGAAAAAGGGATTCTATTGTCTAGCCAAATCAATGTGCAAATCTAATGCAATGCAGCCAACCTGACCAAAGAAGAATTTTAGTGTCTCCATTCAAAGGATCTCCCCTTTCTCTTCTGCTTAGATATAATTAGATCCCTGAAGGTTCACATACCTAACCCAGATGGGACACGTCTCATTGAGATTTCTTAGGGTCTTTAGAGCAACAAGAAGTTGCTCGAAAGAAAGAGTAGTAGATGGAAAAGAGCATCACTTTATTTAACTGAGATTAGATTTCACCACAAATGAAGCTTGTGTTGCTTTATTTTAATTTTGTAATAGCTATGTTCTCCTGCCACAAGTGTTACTTCCTTAAACACACTTCATACAGGCAGATTGTATCTTTTTTTCTAAGGCAATCCTGGAGTGCCAATGGCATTACTGTATGGAGTTAATATTGTGACTTCTCAAGAGCATTAAAATCCTTCCATAAAGAGCAGCATTACCCTTCTTAAATTGAAAGATTAAACTTGGATCAGAAAATTGAGCGCAATGTGAACAAATCTGATTTTCCATAAGCACGGCCTACACTGAAGGATTAAATCTTTCTCGGTCTTCTGGACCAGATTCTTAAGTGCAACATGCAAACTTGAAGCACTACAGAAGTTCAGATGATCTGCAAGTAAACACATGGAGATAACACTTTCGCCACATTAGACACATGTCTGGAAGACAAAAGCTCTGACCACTGCTAGGGTGAGGGCTACAGAGGTCACAATAAAAAAGATAAATGATCACTAAAGAGGTAAGATCCCTCAGCTGATTTTAGCAGATGACACAGGGATAAAGCTACAAGACTGCACCTTGTAGCAGTAACTCATCTTCAAAAGATATGCTTTTGGAAACCAAGAAAGACTAACAGATGCAGGTTTATCCTGCCCTGGGTTATTTCCATTTTAAAATATGCTCTTTAACCAGTTTCAACTTCCTGATTAAGAACTTAGTATGCAGAAGGAAGATTTCTACTACTCATAGCCCTGAATTACTGAGGACTCAAATTTATTTAATACTGGAAAAAATAAAATATGGAAGGTATCTAGAAATTACTGGTGAACTTGTGTCTAGGCAAAAATAGTAAAACGCTGCAGTCACATGCAAGATGAAGAACTAAAATCCAGACTTCCTGACACAGAATGAGAACAAAGTAAAATCATTTACTCTTCTGCAAAATGCATCTCCCATTATAAAAAGATCCAGGACCCCATCACCAAGAGAACAGTTCCTTGCCAAAACCTCTTTACTAACTAGGTCTGGCCAAAAGAGTTTCAATTCCATTAATAACTCAGAGAAGAAGATACCTGATAACTTCTCAGTTATCAACAGCTACCATTTCACAGTTTCCAATTTACAAGACAGTATGCTTTTTTCTGAAGAGCTGAAGTCATCTAAGATTAATTCATGACCCCAGTGTGTTTAAGTTTGGCTCAATGCTGAAGGAGTCTAACTATCCTAAAGTCACTATTCAGAAATAAAATCTTAAAACAATAGAATGCAAGTTTCCTGAAAATGTGATGGATTTGAGTTTTCACCCCCATCTCCAAGAATTAACTACAAAAGTCTTGGTAAAAATATCCTTATTGTTTCCACCCTCAAAATTTCTTCCACTAATTAAACAACTTTTTTTTCTCTTTCCCACAACATTCAGGAGCTGGAAGCTGTGAGAGAACAATGATCATTTCAGTAAATACTCTGTTCCATCTTTGAAAGCAAAGAACTGAAAACTGTTGGTTATAGTTAACACTTTACACGGTACATTTTTAAGTGTTCCTCTCCTTACTTACAATTACAGTGATTTAACAGATGACTGCTGCCAGTCTTAGTCCTTCTGCCTCTTTTCTCATTCCAGCCTTCTCCATTACACCTACATTAGCATCTGACACTATTATGTGCTAATCCACAGAGGTGAACCACAGAAACAGTAACCCCCTTCTTACTAGTTGCACTTTCTCAACCAGCTCACCACAGGATTAGGTGAACACCAGTGCAGAAAAGCAGGAGCAGCTAATGAAAGGAAATTTGGCTAGCAAATACATCCTATTACTGAATTGGCTTAGTAAAGTGCAAAACCACATTCCTTTGAACATAAAGCAACACCAGAGGACTTCAGACATTTCATAGCTGGGGCCATGCACAGGAGAAGAACTTCAAGGCACGCTCTCACTTGAATAGCACTAGCCCCAGTGTGCTTAACTGTGTCTGATAAACCACCATGCTGCCAAAGGTGGCTGTATGATCACCCCTGCCCTCATGCAATTTCCTCCACATTTGTGTGCCATTTCCTTTCTTGGTAGGTGGAGCCATAACTTCCACTATGGTGTAAATAAAAGAGAATTGAGATTAACAAAATTTCTACTTCTATGGAAGGTCACAAGATAATTTGCATCAATATAGTTGTTCTACTTCTGCTAGCCAGCCTATAAACAATACAAGTCTTGAGCTAAGGTGAAATTGGTTGATTATTCTGTCTTTGATTGCAAAAAGAAAATAGCTTGGTCATCGTGATTACAGAAAGGGAGAAATGAAAGAATATAGGATACACAAGCAAACTGAAAAATATGCATCCTCCAAAAGCATTAGAGTTTGTT
This sequence comes from Thryothorus ludovicianus, assembly GCA_013397245.1. NCBI lineage: Eukaryota > Metazoa > Chordata > Aves > Passeriformes > Certhiidae > Thryothorus > Thryothorus ludovicianus. Next base: position 1,196,814 of record VZTB01037520.1, read on the forward strand.
TTACAGATAGACAACACAAAACATTATCTAATTAGCACCTACCAGATTAAATACAAGCCCAGAACCCCTTCAGCCACAACTCACTATACCCTGAGAGGCCTGACTGCAAACTGATTCCATGTTCTATCAATACTCACTGTAATTTGGATCAGACATCTTAAATAAAAAGGGTCCAAAAAGTGAATACTTTAAAACTACCTTTTTTGCCCCAATACTTTTATTTTACAGACTTTCAACTGGTCAGTATTGCTAACAATATAGAAGTATTTCCACTTTGATTTTCAAGTTATGCACTAAATTACAGGACTCATTATGAAAGCTGACCATGCACCATACTAGACTATAAATACTTAATTTAGGGGGTTTTTCAACCCTAAAATGGTTTAGGTACCTCTGTGGGTATTTTTTTAATGGGAGGGAATGTTAAGATATGGCAAGATTACAGCTTAGAACTTTGGCATCAGAAAATAGTCTCAAGTTGGCTCTTAAAAAATTATGTGCTCTTCTCCTTATTTCACTGACCTCACAACAATAAAACCCCACTTTACTTGCTGAATTAGATTCCCTCTGTATCCTCTGCTGCTTAGAATAACTTATTAAATAAAATTACTTTAGAATTTTGTATTCAAAATTCTGCCTCCTCAGCTTTGCAGAAATTTACTCCTACTTCAAGTGGATATGGAGAAGAGACTGCTTAAGGAACTGATAAAGAACTGAAGGAAAGCATGACACAGTATAAAATTCCACTCTGTCAGAGATACAGGTTAAAAACCTCAAAAACAAACATGGGGCTATACAGTGGAAAAGGAAGATAGGAAAAAGCAGCACTGAAAAAATTTGTTCCTCTCTAATCCACAGGAAGTGTTTGTCATCTGCATAGCAAGAATACAAAAAAATAATGGAGTTTTAAAGGATTTGAGGGCTGAAACTCTTAAAGGCCTCAAATCAAATGCCAATTAAATGCTTTTCCCCAGTAACACCGGGTTGTTCATGCCTCTGCACTCAGGGTTGCCCACTGCTTTTTTTGGAGACAAGCTGTCTGCAAGTCAGCACTTACATCTCTCTGAAGGCTGAACATCAAGGGGCTTTTTAAACAACTTGCCTCTATTTGCTCAGGAAGGGGAGAAGCTTAAGACAAAATCTGCATTATTCTACACAAAGATCAACTATTCATACATATTTGAAGAGTTACTTTGGTTAGGACATGAGGATATTCAGGCATGTAGAAAGAAAAGAGAAAAATTTGTGTAGCTTCTGCTCTCAAGCTGAATATTTTATTAGGCAACCTCCTTTTGCTCTCAGTCCTTATATACACTATTTCAACTACAACTCTACAAATTAATCAGTCATTGAGATGGATTTAACAAGAAGAGCTGTTACATATTCTGAAGTGTCTATCCCTCTACTGCAGATCAGCATGCCTCATGCCTGCAAACTTAATCACTTCAAAAAAAAAAACCACAACATTTATCCAGACTAGATATGTCATAGAGTCTATCACCTCTCTCTGGGAATATAACAGTTCCTGCAAAAAATAGACTCACTACATGGCTAATACGTTGAAATTTAGTCTGGCTAATAGGAAGGTGATAACTTCATTAAGCATGTTGAGTTCAAGTACTAAACCACCATTACTGCAAAGCAAGTAATAGTTCCAAAAATTAGTGTGGATCTTGTATGTATTCAGCAGAAGTGAAAGAACAATGAGTCTTATTCTTATCAGTCATATTTGTATATTAGTCTCAGAACGTAAGCATCCAATCAAGGTACTAAATACATAATATTTCAAATACAGTGAAAAGACAGATTCACAAAACACTAAAAGTTCTGCTCAGCAGCAAATTCTCTAGCTGATGAGGCTGAACTGTAGGCAGATCAAGCACTGACATCCTGATGAAAGGGTTACAGTTAAAATTTCAAGAACTGTCTGAAAGAAGATATTGTAAATGTTAAAAAGAGGCAAGGATTGTGTAATCTCCAAAGCCAGACTGCAGAGGTACCTTGCTCATTGAAACTTTAACTACCTGGCATGACTGCAGAACTCAGAGGTCTTCATGAAATACTCTCATCACAGAAGTCCACACATTATCACCAGAAACACTGAGATAAGGGGTATGAAATTTGTTAAAAACAAACATCTAACTTGGAGTTTCTGTGATGGACTGGATATGACATTAGACATCCACAAGGTAACAGAAAAGAGCTTGAAGAATTTCCTACGAGCCATTTGATCTGCTACTGATAGGCAGGCATCACTGCCCCACAAAATGTTAAACTTCATTTGGCATAACATCACCAGAACTGCAGAGCATACTTAGCACTAGAAATCAAACCAGACCAAAATGAGACTGCAAAAACATACCTAGGATTATTTCTTATTTGGCAGAGATTGTTGATCAGGCAGTAGATATTCTCTAGCACTAATCTAGGACTTTCATGAGCTACTGAAAAGCATTTTTCCACAATGTTTAAGTAACAAGAAATCCTGGTCATCAGTTACAGAGTGCAAGTCCAGAACGAAAAAAAAAAGCACCCAGGAAAAAAAAAACCCAACCAACATAGCATTTTCAAGAGGAATTTGGTCACCGTTTAGATTGTGAGACTGACATCTGCAACTACACAAAACAAGTAGAGAGCTGGGGGTGAACATAGCTCACTCCATCTGGTTTCAGATTCTTATAGCAATCACTTAACTCAGCATGAAGGTGAGATTTTTTAATGTCAGAGGCTTGCTTTCTATTGTGAACAGTTTGACTCTTGCTTCCATACCGTAAAAATTCACATTTTGCACTGTCCTTGATAGCAAAGACATTTATAAAGTATCTTCCATTATTCACTTCAACATTTGTTGGATCATGGAGGAATGCATCGTATTGTACAACTTACCTGTTGGCAGGAGTGAGAAATATACCTGCTTTTTTTCAGGGCAGTGTAGGGTATTTGAAATCAGGAGAAAGCTTCATTGAGAGATTTACTACATAGATCAGCTTGACAATTAACATAATTGAGAAAAATAACTGAGCAGTCTAGTATACTCTGATAACCAGATCTATAAGGTTTCTTAATATGCACTCCTTGCTCCTGATCACTAATGTTTACATTCTTCACGGAGACAAGGTAACAAAGGCAGGAATTTTAATCCTCAGTATTTTGCACAGAACTATATTAGAAGTACTGCTGAGTGAGTCAGAGCTGTGCATTGACATGTACAGTAGGACAATCCCATAAACTGAACAGCTCTTCCTCTAATAGTTATAATGATACCCAAAGTCAGGCTTCTTTTGCACAAGGTCTTTGATTCAAAATTTACTGGCCCTTTGAAAAGCTGTCCTTTGTCATTAAGATTTTGCAGTTGGCTAGAATTCCGACTAAAGACAGAATGGCTAGAATTTCATTTGCCAGAGAATGCCAGACTAAAACATATTGTGAATAGCTTTGCTACTTTGGGAAATCCATAAAAGGATACCTTTGCTCAAATTATGATCTGGTCTCATTAGATCCAGTTCTTAATTTTGGTCTGTGTAGACACACAGTGGCTCAGAAGCACGTTCTCCTGCAAGCTAGTACTAGATGTGCAAAGATGAAAGCAAACACCCTCCTGAGTTTCAGATGGTATGCTGAGAAAAAGCACATAAATCTAAAATATATGGGGAAAGAGAGGACTGTCCTTTAAGAAGAAAGTTCTCTTTTTCCTCAGTGGTACTTAAATTCTCATCTTTAAAAGGCTGGAGTATGGAGAACTCAGGGTAGTAACTGTAAGCTCTTATCTTCTTCCATTTTTCTGAGCAAATACAGAAATTGAGAGGCTGGCTTCTAAATGTTAGCTCTGGTTTATGCCAGTCCAGTCTGGAGAAAAACATGCTCCTTGTTATTGTTCTGTTCTCCTGCTGCCAGAATAAATCTATAACCATTGCTTTAGCTGACAGACCCTTAAGTCCAAGACACCAGAACAATTATCTACTTAGCTGCTGAGTCATATTTACAGATTATTAATGCAAAACCTGTAATGCTGTCAGAACCCCAAGGAAGCAAATCTTTAAAAAACATACAGCACACTACATTACATCCAACTGCTAAACTATAGGGTTTAATAAAAATTCTAGGATCCCTGTGAGCAATTCTGCACTGCCCTGATAATGCCTGCACACTCGATATATAATGTCAATATTGTTTCCAGGACACATTGACAAATATATGCAAGGCCTCCAGACTTCTCACCAGTGAACAGTGATGTGATGACTTCAAAACACAACTACTTCAGTGCATGGCTAGAGAGGGGCAATCTGCCAAAGTCATGTCACACGTTTTCAAGCCAATTTCCCCTTCTTCAACATAAGTAAGCTGACTTCTATTATACTGGTAGGTAGAATTCAGAAGGGACTAGATGCAGTTGATCACTATTATCAGGGAAATTTTAGCAGTAAATAGAAAAGCAAATATGCTATCTACAATTTAACAGATAGGTTCCTGCATCTCATTATCAGCAAAAGACATTCTGCAGTCATGAAAAATACACCTCCTGAAACAATATCTTAATGCAGAGTTTGTCCATAAGGTTAATAGTGACATAGGGAATAATATCTTGCCATTAAAAGAAAACCTTAATAATTGGGAAGAGGTCAGCAAGTTGTAACTCTAGGGTGTCCTTATCTCCTGCATTTTCTTTTATAATCTATATCTTGCTTCAGTCTTCCAGTACCGGAAAATTTCAGATGATTTAAGTAAATACAGAATCCTTCCTGAGGAATAATCCTTCCACAAGATCAGAGGTAACACTGCATCTAACTCTAAAGTGATGAGATGTACCATATTCGTAACTACCTTCTTCTGAAGCTGACAGAAAAGTTCACCACATCACACCTATTAATAATGCACCAGAAGTTCTGGCACGCATACCAAGTCATCATGCATGCCAAATGTTCCTCTGCTGCAACCTGGGCACAGCACTATGCCAGACCATGGCACAGGTCACCTGAATGTGACAGAACAGGCTTCTCTTCACAACAGGAGCAGCTCAGGATGGCTCAGACAGAACTTCCTTTTCCTCACACACCAAAGTAAGAGTAGGATGAACTCATCAGTCATTTGTCAGAAACCTGCCATTCCATTCCAAATTAAGATAACATGCAATCAGTCTGCTAAGGACAAAATCATAATATATGACCTGGCCTTTCTCACAAGGACATGGACATGTTTTTTTTTTATTTTGTTAGAAAACGTAGCATTTACTTTTACTTTGTGAATGCTCAAGTTGATTTCAGTTCTATCTTGTTGAGAGCTTCCTTTTCACTTTTCATTAGCTTCTCTGGCATCAGGCAATGAAGTTTCACCTTCAACATCAGGCTAAACAGGTCTAAGGGGAGTTCATAACAACTCATCACCCAATATTGTGCACTCTTGATGTAATAAGCAAATATTTGCATTTTTCATAAAATTTATTACAGCAAAATCTTTCCTACTGATATACTTAAACCAGGAGCACGGCTAATAGTATCACTGGCAAGTATCATGCTGTTCTTTGTTCATTAGCCAGATGTTACAACCAAAATATTTGTCCTGTTTACTGAAAGTAGCATATAAAGGCAATTCAACACCAAAAAAAGTAGCATAATTACAGAAAGTAACCAGAACATATATAGGTAGAGCTTGTCCCTCAAAAATTACTAAATTTTTATTGAATACAATTCTCAATTTTTAATTCCATATTTGACTAGTTTTTGAAAGCAGTCAAGAAACAGGTATTTGGACCTCTCTTGGCATCACCCAGTTATTCACTGTCATAGCTGACTGCATATTACATTTTGTTCCATCAACGCCTCTACCTATGACAAAATGCTTCATAAGATTTACAATGAGCTGCTCATGCCGTGCAGCGCTGCGCTTTTTAATTTGCACTGCCCAATTCTGCACTGATTCAAGCTCATACCAAAGAAAACCACCTAGCAGAATCTTAAAGAGTCTTGGAACACAGCTCAAGAGAACGCAGCCTCCTCTTCCAGGAAGTTATAATAAAGCCCAGCAATTACTTTAAAAGAAGGAAGCTGACAACAAGACTTTACACAAGTGCCCTGTTATCATTAAAACATGAACTGACTGCTTGGCTGAAAATAATGAGTATTATTCCCCTTCATATAATGTTCATGTTCAATTTCAGGTATGGGGAACAAAGATCAGAATTTGACAATGGAAGATTTCGCTTAATGGAAGGATATATGAAGACATTTCTCATCTTCTACTTAATTTGCTACTGTTAAATTGGGCTGTTATATTTCATTACATCTAACTATTACCACAAAGGGTACCAAAGATTTAGGATGGAAATAATACCCATTTAATTTAATAAAAAAAATATTTGATTTCTGTAATTTTTCTGAGCAGTGAACATTACTGGTTTCCTGTAGCAGTTTAGGGATAGTATCATAGTGATTGCTACTGTATCAATTGAGGCTTTGAAGATAATCTCTGCTACTTACTAGTTTAAGCCATTAAAAGAAAAAGCTTACAATGTCACTGCTGGAGAGGGATGACACGGAAGAGGCAGATGAACCAGAGGATAACTGTTGTGTACTGGCCAACGACAACGCCAAGTGCTGATTGTAAGATGGTTCAGAGTCTCTGTTCTGCTGCTGTTCTCCATTGCAGAGAGCTATTGGGTCTCTTATTTTCAACCTATTATCTGTTAACAGAAAACATAAGTATCATTTAAGAGCACAGAACACAAACACGTGGGCCTTGAAGTCTAAGAAGAGCTGCAGTTTAACAAGCTAATTGAAAAACAGGCTCAGAGAAAACTAATCTTGGGTTAGAAAGTTACAAGTTCCTTTTACTTTTTTCCTGTATATCTGAATGATTAATTTCAAGGCATGAGTATTTTGAATTACATCAAATTCAAGAAAAAATTTTAAGTTGGTTTCCTGCTATACCTACCAAGTTCAGGTGATAAATTAATTTTGCTCCCCCACTTCTTTTTTATCCAGGCCCTGTAGTCAATCACTTCTTGGGTCACTTTGATGATTCTACCTAATGTGCTAAAAAAATTTTTCAATTAAGTATTAAACAAAGACTGTTGATTACATATTTGCAAGCATTTTAACAAGCTACCAAATTACACTAAAAGTCAGTTTAAGATATCCCTAACCAAAGAATCTTTTTGAACTTTCTTGTTTTTAGTTTATATTCATATTATTTTTCTTCTACCACACTAACATGCAAGCAGTGACACACAGGTAAGATTTTTACTCTGTATTTCTAAATGGAGTGCATACTAACTGTAAAGAATGCACATGCTGATAACAGTATATTTGATAAAAGCAATTTACAGTTCTTTCATTTCTCCATACAGAAAGTTTTTCCACAGAATCTGGATTATAAACAGTTATGGGATGCACAGAAGACAAAAAACATCCCAGCAACACAACTGACTGTGTAGAGACAGAGACCTTCACCAATCCTTGCTTCTGGATTTACAGAACAACTTAAAAGGTGTTAAGGCCCCTACAATTATAAAGGAAGTACCATGGATCATGAGGTAGTGGAAAAAGAAACAGACTGGCTCCAAAACAAGGTAGAATTTCAATAAATTCATAACAGTAAGAAGCTCAGAGAAAAAGCTTACCTGGTCCTACTGAACAGTGACCAGTTATCAACAAAGTAGTAGTTTTCCAACACACTTTCCCAACATTCAGCTATCTGAATCCTACTTCTTGAGCAAGAGTGACCTATCTTCTTGTTTGAGAGATAATTTCTCAAGCTTTCTTTTCATCAGAGACTAGTCACTGAAACAGTAACTATAAACTCCAAGCTCAAGATAAATGAAGAAATTGCTATTGTACAAAAATGGGTTGTGCAAAGTTACCACCTGTGGAGCAGGTACTGTTATTTTTTATAATCTTCAATGGTTACATTAAAATTTATTTTGTATTTCACATCATAAAGGTTCCTTGTACCAGTACTGGAATTTTGTTTTGGTTTAGGTGTACAATGGGAAGGCAGGACATACAAAACTCTAATATATTTAGACTACCTTTACTAGATTTCATAGTAACACTTTATGTAGCAATAATTCTCCTACTATCCTAGCAATTATTATCTCATGCAAGACCAAACACCACATGTTCCATGTTAGTTTTCCAATTTTAAAGACACATTACTGTTACTACTGAAAAAATCAGTCCAGCAAACATTGAACCAAATACTATCATCTAAATGACAAGTCCAGTAGCTGCAGATTGGCTACCAAGACAGAATGCATGCCATCCACCATTTTATTTATGTAACTTGGATAAAAGGATGTATGTTGGAAAACAAAATCCTGAATTTTACATGCAGAATTAAAGGTGTGGCTGTCACCACTCAGCAATTAAAGATCTGGGTAATAACAGATCATACTTTGGGAATCACAGTTCAATAGCTAAGCAGAGCACACTAAGAATAAATAAATCAGAGGATCACATTTTGTTAGTATCTACTCCCATGATGTAACAGAATTTTAAATATTCAATACATTCTGGTTTCTCAGTCTCAGGTTGTAAGCTGAGCAAGAGGAAACACAATGAAGACGGGGATGACCAAAACTGCAGAGATTGAGCTGTGGCCCTAAAGCTGCAGCTCCCAAGAGAGCAATGCCAGTATGGGACTCAAACAGGCACCAGCTGGGTCTCATCAGCACCAGGACACGGAAGGAAATCTTGCAGTTAAAAAGTTTCATCTGAGAACACCTTCACAAAGAGTTGAGCTTTTACTGTAGGTTTACACATAGATCTCACAACTACCACCAGCTGTGGCCAGAACCAGAAAGTGACCATGGACTGAGTAACAAGCTCATTACATATAAGGAGTTTGTCAAGCCTGACATTGCTTGGAGTACTTTCCTGGAAGCAAAGCAAGAGCCACAATTTCATATAGCAGAAGCAAAACGAACAATAGAGGTTGGTATTGTTACCAGACTGGGTGACTGATACCAAAAATGCCTGCTATCAATAAGGCAAAATGGGTGAAGTGACTGCTACACCAACAATTGTGGCAGAGTTGTGTGGAGAGAATGAGGAATATGTTCTCTCACCAGGTCCTTTTAAAGAACACAGACATCAAAGCTCTAAACTCTCTTTTTTGGCATAAAGGTAGAAAAAAGGAAATTCACTGAGTTATAAGGTCAGGAGTCTAAAGGCAGATTCATGCTACATTGCTTGTGCAGCAAAATTAAAAACATTCATTATGAGACATCAGAAATTGAAAGGTGATTAAGGTTATACTGACATATACTTAATAAAGCAGCAAAGAAAGAGGAAGCAAGTGTGATCAAACCAGGTATTGATCTCCAAAGAACACCATTTCCTATGTATGGGACTCAAGCATATCCATGAGATCAAAGAACAATTTTTATTAAAATAAGCATTTGAAAATTGTGCTTAAATCTGTTTTCAACACTACAAACAAATGCTTAGGAACAAAAGCTGCTAATCTACCCTGCCTTTATTGTGAAAAAATGTCATGCTTTTGGGGTTTTTATTTTGTCTGAGGACAGAATTTCTACAGATGTACAAGACAAATAATTCTTCAAAGATGCTTGTTTGGAAGATAGGAAAAAATACTGTTAACTGGTTAGTAAAATCAGACAGGTCTCCTGAGGAAGATGCCCCTTTATGTTTTTACCCTTAATATTATCATATAGTCAGACCAGGAATAAGCTATTTACAAGACCACTTTATTTTATAGTAAGAACTCAGAAGCTTCTTCTTTTACTTGCTGCAAGACCTTGGTTCACAGGGACACTTTCTAACTCTTGTTACAGCACAACTAGGGGCCAAATCAATCTTAAGATCACTCTTCAAAGGATCAGAGTGATGACATCACATTCAGCAAAATCAAATATGGAAATCTCCAGCCAAGCTCCACATGAACAAGTGAGTACCAGAGCCTGAAAAACATGAAGTCTGTGAAAGAATGGTCAAAATATATCCCCCAGGTATTAAAGTGCAATATTATCTAAAAGCACACTGAAGTCCACCTGAGAATGATCTCCTTGAGCATGAGGATTAAAAAACTCCCAAACCTAAAACCTTTACCCTAACAAATAGACTGTGTAGGAAAAGCTAGTATTACTGACACCTTTTAAGGGACAGAAGTCATTCCAACAACAGTTACCAGAGCTAGCAAGACTATTTTAGCCAACCAGTGGCAACCCAAAGCTAACATATAGACCAGTCAGCAGTTAGATCAGTTGAGATGAACATTAGGAAGAGACCTAACAACTTCCCAAGCACAGAGATGGAAAGATCACTTTCTATCTGGCTATGGTTGTTTTTAAGACTATCACCTGTAAATAACAAGTCCAGTAGGAATATATACATTACAGTAGGAAACTGCCCAGGCTTTCTCAGACTCTGACCTGTTGGCATGACAGTCTCTTTACCTTATCCAGCTGCACCATGTCTAGCACAATACAGAAGATTTCCAAAATCTAATTTATACTGAAGGGAATGTGATAGCAAAACCAAGTTTTCCATTTCTCATACCATATGACCTCCTCAGCTTCCCAATTGTGGCTACAGAGCTGTTTAGAGATGCAGCCTGAGCACACATTCACAGCCAAACGATGTGACAGACCAGCAAGTGAGCCACCCTCCCGGTCTGCAAAACATAAATATTAACCTAAGGATGGATTTTTGTCACATCCAGAGCAGCATAACTTAGGGCTGTGAAATGGTACAATACCACTCTCTCCCTCTTGCCCTAAAATGTGAACTCCTGCTGCTTCTCCTGCTTCTGATCTGCCCATCATCAGCCGCAAGCTGGATCAACTTCCTGACCTGACAGAAGCACTGTGACACTTATTTTCAGTCAGACCAGAAAGTCCATCTGATTCACCTTCTGACTGCAGGACTGCTGGATTTCATACCAGGCAAAATTCAGACTGAGAAGGAAGGAACAGGGCAGCTGACATAAGACAGTACACAGGCACTTAGCCTGGGCAGTATAATATGAAATTACACCTTAATATAAAGGCCATGGACAGGGTGGTAACAGATAATCCACCATTTAAATGAACACGAATCAGTTGCCAAATATCTGCTAAAGTTTACTGTGGTTCATCAAGAAACAGAACTGGAAAAATGGTCACTGACTCAAAACTGAGTCCAAAGAAGGGTAATGAAACTGGTGAAGGGTCTGGAGCATGAGTCTTGTGAGGATCTGGGTTGTTTAGCCTGGGGAAAAAGAAGCCCAGAGTGGACCTTATAGATCTCTCCAACTACCTAAAAGGAGGTTGAACCTTTTAGGTGGACATTGCTCTCTTCTCCCACATAAGTGAAAGCATAAGAGGAAATGACCTCAGACTGCACCACAGAAGGTTCAGATCAGATACTAGAAAGAATTTCATCAACAAGCAGATTGTTAAGCACTGGAACCACCAGGGTGTCCAGGGAAGCAATGAAATTGCTGCCCCTGTGTGTAATAAAAGCCATGTAAATGTGGGATTGAGAGATGTAGTTTAGTGGTGAACACAGTAGTGCTGGGTTAACAGCTGAACCCAATGATCTCAGGGGTCTTTTCCAACCTAAATGACTCTATGAAAATACCATTTCTCACTAAAAGACTAAAGAGGTGATCTCACTTGAGATGGCACACTCCCAGAGATAGGCTAGGGGCAGAGATCATATGAAAGCTGTTCAAAGCACATACTGACATCAAACCTTAAGCAGGAGCTCTCCTGTCCATAACTGTATTTCACAGCTAGACTCATGTCTCTGTGGCCCTAAATATTAAGAAATCAATCATGATTTTCAATCACCTTGGCTGAAGACACAACACCAAACTTTACCTTGCATACAAGCTGTGCAAGTTCAAAATGGATCAGTCTCTTATTTTCCTAAGAGGAAACTCCTTTTTCCAAGATGACAGGAAGCTGCTTGCTCTAAAAAAATCAACCAAACTGCCAATCAAGGTCTCCTAAGCTGTTCTTGGAAGGGGATAGGTGAGATTGACTGGGGACAAAATAGCATTAAGGCAATTTCTGTAGCTGTAGGAATTATCTTCTGGATTCAGCTGATTACTGTTTCCACTGAGAAGAAAGCATTTCCACAACAGGAGATGGCTTTTAATTCCCACTACACCTCAGGCATTCTGTTTGGAAGCTTGAATGATCACAGTAGTAAGAGTGATGTGACTCTATCCCTTATTATTCTGTGGGACTTGCTACTACAGAACATGAAGGAGAAGAGAGCCTATACTGCTGAAGGACTACAATCTTTTTTTTTTTTTTTTTTCCACTGGGAAAAGCAGTGGAAAGAGCAGGAGCTCTCTAGAAAGCCTTAAATTAATATAGACATATTTTTGTATTGGACTGACCCTGAAAAAGAACTGCAACAATCACCAAGAAAGATGTGAAATCCACAAAACAGAACTCTGTACACAGAAACCTTCCCTGAGAAGAGGAAATATGAATTCAAACCCATCAGATAATTCAAGAACCATCCCACTTAGGAAAAAGCTAGCTCCAATTATGAGAGAACTGAATAAACTCAGCCTGGGGAGCTCAGCCTCCTGCAACTTCCTATCCTTTCAAGTACTCTTCACTGAGTCTTGATCCCTATAGTAGAATGTCATGTTCTACTAGAAGTCATGTCCCTCCTTAAATGGAGCCCACTGTTTATAGTCACAGTTATGCTATAGCTTAACCTACCTACTAAAAAGTCTAGAAAAGGGAAAAAAATGGATCAGGACAAAGTGCTCCCAGATGGCCAGGCTTTAGGCCAGGCCACCAGAAAGGTCTTTATACAGAGCATGAACCACTCTGCCTTACAGCAGGAAGAGGGATCCACAAACATACCCGGATTACCCAAGCACATCAGGTTTAACTGAGACCAAACACGGACTGCTGAATTCTGCAACAAAATTGTTAACCAAACAGCTCATCATCCACTTACAAGTCCTTTGGCACTGACAAGACTAGGTTCTAGGGGAATTATTTCTACACAGAACTTTGTTGAATGCTGCTGCCTCTTGCTCTTGCAAGCCAGTGGTATGATGGGCTCTGAGATTCAGATGTCACTGGCACAGACAGCCCAGAACTCGCAGACAGCTCAGACATGACAACTGAACACTGCTGCTGGGACTGCTCCACAAGTTTACAGTTGTTAACAAAATTCAAACATTTCCCAGCTACAGCAGCAAGTCTAAGTCCATGCAAAGTGCACATACTGATCACAGCTGAGTCTCCTATTAGATGCTGTACAAATACAATTTTTGATGTCTGTGGTAAATACAGACACCTCAGAAGAGAATATCCCTCATAAGAGACTATATTTTTCATAGAAAAATAGAGACGTTAATAGAGGCCAGGACCTAAGACAAGCAAAACTTCAGGAATCCCTAAGCTACCCTATTTGTACATAGATAAGAACAAAGTTTCATTCAGTACCAAGAATTGTCAGCCAATACACATTTAACTGTGACCTTTAATATCTTACGACAGCAGTCTCAAATGTCAGTGTGCAACACTCTGTACCACTTCTTCTGTACCTCCACCACAGTGCAGTCTCAACCTTTGTGAATTTAATACCACTGAAAACCTAAAGGATTTACAAGCACTCTTAAGGTACTGTCAGTTTTAAACTCACAAGTGAAAGACAGCATCTTTCTAGTAAGTAAACCTACTAGAGGAAACTATTTCACCTTCCAATGATATTAATGCTGTGAGTTTACATCATGACTAGAGTTTGCAGTTGTACCGAGATGATTTATGTGACATCTTACAGCCATCCTTCCCAGTGATTAGCTAGGGAGCTCAAAGCCATTGGGATTTTAGGGAAGTCTCAGGGAAAGGACATCATCTGACCTAGCCCAAATTCACACTGAGGGTTAGAACAAAAGGTGCTAAAGCACATACATTAATGGAAATACCATATGGCTGCCATGCCTTCATTGTCTTTCTCCTCTCTCATTCAAAATACAGAAATTGTAAAGGTGAGAGGTCAAAGTACTGGTTGTGCTTCTATGAAAGACACTAAGAACTGCATGAAAAATGGCACTTCTAGAAGTATGCTACTTTTAATGGCAGTTCTGGCATTATGATCAAACAGGACAGATTCTGTTAGATTTTTTAAATATAGTACGTTTAATTCTTTTTTTCATTCTTAAATACATATCAAGTCTTTTAAAATAGCTTATGGGGGCATTTATTAAAGAACCAGGGAAATTCTTAGCCTTGTTGTCCAGTTTTCTAATTGTCTAAACAAGCAATTTGATCACACACATTTCTTTCTGCCACAATACAGACGTGCATCATATTAAACATTAAACCAGTAAACTTTCATTTGAAATACTTCAAGCAGAATGTTTGAGGAAAGACCAATTATCTTCTGGCTCCCTTCCACATTATCAGAATCTCACATTGGATACATCCTGAGTTTTATCACACTCTCTTCATTTCAGTGCTGCACATTGAGGCATTACACTTGTAAATCCCTGGACAGTTTAAATTTCTGTGCAGATTTCAATACAACCACATTTAAACAACAAATAACAAAATTCCTTTTATGAATCTAGACTTAAACATTCCTAACTGATTACACAGACAAATGGATATTGAAAAAGTGAACTAATTACCTCTCAGAATCTCTATTTGGATATGATCTTGCAAGTGGTGATACTGCATGGCTAAGAACAATGTAGGCATAATCAAAAACTTGTTTCACTTGCATGGCACCGTAAGAACTTCTGCCAACGTCGTTTCCTGCAATAATGTGACAGTCATCAGATCATCTTTTTTTTAACATCAGTTACTAAAACATTACTCATACATCAAGTTCAGAAGCCTTAACAATACAGCTGAACTCTGTTTAAACTGGTTATCCAATCCTAGCCACATAAGGAACACTTAAGTGTACCTATTCCAACAAAAAAAGTTGACCTTAGGAATGACAATTAACATTATGCATTCCATTTACCACTTCTAAAATACTCACATACAGTGCTTGAAAGAAGAAGAGTATAGAGACCAGCTTAAAGCTCTTAGAGTTGTCTTCAAAAAGGAACCTACCAAGCTTAAAGCATTATGTTTCACTTACCAGTATAGTTCCTGCAGGCCAAATTCAGTTTAAAATTTTATTTGTGTAACCACGTTACCTTTATTAGGGGTCAGAGAGACTCACATCAAACCCTATTTAAGCTTATCAAAAATACAGATTAATAAACTAGCACATACAGACATTTATCTCCACAGGACAAGCCAGTTTTTCAAAAATTTATCATAGAAGATTCCAAAAGCTTTTAAAGTACTGTTTTTTGATGAAGTTTGTGACACTCTCAACTGCCATAGTTTAGGAATAAGTGACTGGAACTAACTGGAACTTCTTCCAAATCTATTGCCATGTAGGGAACTGCAGAAGCTAAGAACACTGTACACCTTCTCTATCAGTGACAATGTACAACAACAGATCTCCCATCTGATACCTGGAACAATCTTGCTGTTACTAGCAGAAAGCATTTGGGGGCTTTCTGTGGATGCATTTGACACCAGACATCAAAACTCACTGTCAGCACTCAGTTTAAGAAACATAAATAAAACTTTTCAAATTGCATAGATCACAGACTAGGTCTTGAGTGGGTAGAAAACTGCTTACAGTGAAAGGCTCCCTCCTTCAGAATGATGTGTGAAATGTTGTGAGAACATTAGAAAGGGATGAACCACCAAATATGAAAAACAGATCAGGGCCCACAAATAAAAGAAATCAATGAGAAATCTGCTTTGCAAAACTGATAGGTGAAGGACAGAATCATCCTTTGGAGGACTGAATCCAGCAAGGCTGAATTTGACTTTAGAGGAATGCTTCACTCCCCTGAGTGTTTTGTCCAGCAAGCCACTACAGCCAAATATGCTGAGATCTGCTATCCAAGGAAAAAAAAAAAAACAGAGATTCCTTTCAAAATGATCCAACCATAATGCCACTCCAACAGAAAAGCATAATCAATGGAAATTAACTGAAAACAGAAAAGCATTTTGGGAAAACAGAATTTTTCCAGTAATTCCCATGGTCAAAAACTGATCAAGAAGTACATCCTGTTTAGTGACATAACTGAGTATCTTGCTCTGAATGCACCACTGCAGTATCCAGCAGTCTCTAGGCTCAAAGTTACAGAAGCCTCTCCAAATGGTTTATTTACTATTGGACTACATTCTGAAGTAAAAGCAGAGATCAGTGTGGGCCTAGGACAGTGAATCTAGGAGGAAACACATGGTAACGTTTTTCACAGAAGACTTCACAAAGGACTTAGTCCAAAGGTGGCTGAAAAGCGACCAAAATATTTTAGTGTTCACGAAAAAATATTTTAGTGTTCACGAAATCAGAATACAACATTAATTCTACTAGAAAGGTAATGATTAATTCAGTATGGGCTTTTCAGAGCCAGGACACTTGTGTCCAGCCACACGATGATATTCTCAACATGGATACATAAGAGAATTAAATTGAGAAGCAATACAGAAATGGAATACATACAAGTGGCTAAACACACATAATTGCACCTAACACTAAATTCAAGTCCACCTATGGTTGGACTTGATGTTAGAGCTCTTTTCCAACCTAAATGATTCTATAAATTCACATAACACGAATTAGTTTAGTCTAACCTAATACTAAGCAGATACCTTTCACATGTATCCTGCAAAAAGCTAGACCAAAATGAAGACAAGGCTGCCACAAAATATTGGCTCTTCCTTTCATCAGTTGTCACTCCTGCCTCTGTTGTGCCAGCAAAAGAAATCATAAGCCTTCTCTAAACCACTTACAGTAAACTTGGGTAGTTTAGTTTAAATCAACGAAGCTGTGTTTGAGTTTTGATCAAAGCAGATTTGAGGACAGTGGCAGAATAGCTCACACCATTCCATGCTCAGGTTTCCTGGATTCCCTCCTTCTACACCTGTAACTAGTTCATAAAAATGTCTGAATTAACAGGTGTTAACCCATTATACAGTTGCAGAGCTTTTTACTTGGGCTGCAGCTGGAGCTGCTGTGAACTGCACCTGTCAAGTATGTATAAAGATGACCCTAGTCAATCCAGAAAGCAACATATTAAAGAAGCCAGAAGATCACACATTTGCATTTGCTGCCCTGAATAGATTTTCTTCTGAGGGATCACTCTCATGAGAGAACATTGTCTTACATAACTGAGCATCCTTCTTTTGTCATTGATTGGTTAAAGCACACAACCCAAATGCTGTCACTCTTTAAAAAAATCATACATACTTCAGTCCTCAGATGTACATTAGCAGATAACAATGGTGTGTGATTTCATGTATAATTCAATCCTTATTCTTTCTTACAAAGCCTTCATCCCTAAAGGAGCATGTCCAAAATTTCCATCACTTGCTATCAGTATTACCACTCCATCAGGTAGCCTTCCTTTACCTGAAGCAGTTTTAAGAACACGGCCTGAAAAGGTAAAGGTAAGACCATGAGCTAGGACTGAAGCAGACCCATTTATGTTAAGCTATTAGCTAGTAAACAGCTTTTTGCAACATTCAGCATTAAAGAGGTTCTTTCAAATGCTAACTTCAAGGAACCTGTGTATTTTTATAAACACTTATGTTTTAAACTCACACACAAACATATATATTTGCAGGTTCTAATGACAAATAGCTGGTACTGAAAAGCTGCAATGAATAATTTTGGGCAGCCACTAAGGATGGAAGAGATAATCTCACAGGTGCTGCCAATCCCAATCTATTTACTTCTTGTACATGGAGCCTATCAAGATGCAGAAGCAAGCAACATGAAGCATAATAAAGCCTGCAAGCTAAAGTTTCTCTTTTCAAAGTAAACACACTGAATTTAGGATGTAGAACTTTGATTACTGCCCACAGCAATTCAGAATGAAGGACAAAGTTTCTCATGAATGGAGCAGTACAGGTGGAACTCCAGGTTTTAAACTTGGTGTTCAAAAGTAGCAATTTAGCTGCTTTAGCCACTGCCAATCTGAAACTAGATCAAAAATATTCCTGTTCTGAGCATCAGAAATTACTGGAGGATCTTGACAATCACTCGATTCACTAAGGTATAAAATAACAAGCCCCTCAACAGTCTGCTGGATAAGTGCCAAGTTCGTTTTACAACCACAGATTAACAGATTGTCAACTGAAAAAAGAGTTATGTCTTCCAAGACAGAATACTGTTCAACTAACTCCAGACACACTTCTTCCAAAATAACATCATCTACCCTACTCCAACATATTCCTATGAACAAATTTCTCAATGCCTGACTTCGCAGCTCTCCTTAATAAACACTTTTCACATGCTTTACAAAAAGTAAAGTGCTTTGAGAAACTGACACAGTGCAGCTACAAGATGTTTATGGAAATTCCCTCCTTTAGACAATGCTAAAGCAATGATTTTCATCTCACTACCCTGTTCTAGGACACAAACTCAAGATGAAAGATCTTAGATTATGTACAAAGATCAAGTATTAATGATTACATCAAAATGCACCACTGCTATATTAGTCAGATAACACAAATCCAGACCTCAGTAAGCTTCCCACTTGAAGTGTCGATTTCTGACATCTTAGTTGGAATCCTGGTTCTTAAATCACAGAAATTATCATCTTCTGGAACAAAATGATCAGTCTCTGAGAATCTCTGAGGAAACCCTGCAGTATCTAACAGAATCTAAGAAAACCCATTACAACAAAAACAACAACAAAATAGTTTGATGCCTGTTCCTCCCAAATCCAGGAAGTAACAGAAGGTAATGAGCAGGTAGAATGATGTATCACATCCTTTCATCTCTTAGCCAGACATCACCCACCACTTCATGCTTAATAAAAAACAGCTCCCCCCAACTTAAATAAACTAATCCCACTAAACACATTCCTGCTCTATACAAGACTGCTTTGAAGCTATCCTTTTGAGTTATACCCTTCAGAATCCCATTGCTGAACTAGTGCAGACACTCACAGGAGCAACCCTTACACTACTTTGATAATCTTTGAGAAATTGAAAGGGAGAGGGTTTTTTATTCCTGTATTTTTTGTCTCATTTGGAGATTAACAAGCGATCTCTTCAATTATTCTTCCAAGGCTTAACAGGAACTTTAGAGACAGTTGTGATCAGGTTCAAAAAAAAAAAGGACTGAAAAACAAAATTAAAAACTTGCGCATACAGTGCAAACAGGTTTGCAGGGGTAAAACTCAGCTGTACTTTATGCTAATTTAAGCTGAGACATCTGTGTCCACTCTTTAACAAAATAACTTATTCCCATCTCCTTCACAGTACTGCCACCAACCCTCAGAGTCAGACACTGAGTGGATCTGAACACAAACTAATCAGAGATGACTTGTAAACCGGGCAAGGACCTGAACCCTTGGAAAAGATTTTTGTATTGGGACAGAAGGAGTAACAGAACTAAACTAATTAACAGAATTCTAGACATTACTAACATACACTTGACAGGTAATTTTAGATTCTGCAGGAATATGTGATTAAGTCTAGATCTAAGGAGGCTGTACTCATCAGATCTGATTCAAAGAGCCATCTTATATGTTCAATGTAATTTTCCTCCTAGCTTCATCTGGCAAGTTCTGAAGGTCTGTGGTAGCTGCTAAAAAATATCCCTATGAGGCATAGGGATTCAAAATACTGTCAGCTTTCATTTCCACTGACAAAACACTATCTCCTGTAAGAATTATATTATCTCACACCATACAAACTCTCCTAGAATTTAATTCTTATCAACTCTTTGACACCATACAGCTATTTTTTCTTCTAAACTACAGTTCTTTGTTTCTGCAAGATTAATGCTAGCAGGAACAGTTCAGAGACCCTGTTAGACTTGAAAGATTTTTTTCTTTTCCAGAGTACTATTAGCAGTGATTAAAACATTGCATAGCACACGCAACTTGTTCTCCTTCAGTCCCCAACAGATAGAAAAGAACTGGAGGGCAGTAAAGATTTTTGACTCTATAAACAATTGTGGCTCATGCTGCTACTCAAATGGGTCTTCAGGCAAGTAAGCACACAGCTCCTAGAGGAAATCCCAATGACAATGACAGTTCTGCACAATCACACCCAACTTAATCTATGCCTGGCCATGTACAAGAGTCATGATGGACACAAACCTCAAGAGTTACAAACATATCAGAGACATGGTTAGACAAATGAGTATCACAGCCTGCAACCTGTTCTGGGGATCTATGAACACTCAGCATACTGAGTATTTAGAAAGGTGCCAGACTTCAGCCCCTGATCCATGGTATTTGCCTTAGAAGTGCTGTAAATAAGCAGTCTGCACACAAGATGTGACAGTATGGACTTTGACTGCCAATTACATTCTAGAAATACTTCTGCTGAAGTCCAAATTAACTGAAAATTGACTTTGTTAAAAAGCTGGTTTGGAATTTCAGCTACTTGTGATGGTCTAAATAGAATATAAACTGAGTACTATAAAGCTGGAAATTTTCCTGAGGCATTTAGCCAAAATTAAGCTCGATTTTTTTGAGGGTTACTGAATTAAAACCAAATGTAAAAAAAAAAATAATTTTAAGTACTTTCAAAAAGCACATGCAACTCTAAAACTCTAACTGACATTCCCTAAAGAACCCTGTGCAGCACAGAAGCCAGTTATGCAAAGTGCTCTCCACACCACCAATACCACAATGCAGCTGGTTTTTTACAGATACCCACCCCTGTGCAGCCTCTGTGGCACAGGTTCTACATCTGGGGCATTTCTTTCCCAAATGGCATGATTTATCTTAAGTATGGCACCACAGACTGTGCAGGAAAAAGCTGAGGCTTCCAATCCCATTCTTATGGTAAATAATAGAGAACTGTTTTGCTAACAACCCTCCTTCCAGGATTTCCTGGAATTCTTTCTTTCACTACCTCTCAGCGCTGTCAGAGAATCTTATTATGTACTCAACACAGTTCTGGATCTCCACAGCATTATGCAATTGCACTGTCTGTGTGTAATCAAATTTATTCAGGCTAAGAATCTTGGGACACCTCAGGTCCACATCCCTTAGCCCTCCTGCTTGACTGTACCTCTACACCAGCAACAGCCTCCTCCTTCTTCAGCTTCTTAACTCATCTAACAGATTATTAATGCAAGCTGAGAGCACAAGCTGAGCCACAGCTCTGGAATATTACAAGAAGTGTACAGTCTTACCAGGCAGAAGAGGATCTTCAATACATAGCATAGATGGTCTGTATCCATTAGTCATGACTTTCATGATTTCTTCTTTGGCAATATAGGCACCTCCATTTTTTATTCTAATACCAGTTTTCAAGTAGTTAAAATTCCTTCCATAGAGTTCAAAAAATTCTATTAGAAGCATTCCAAGGTTTTCATCAGCTCTTCTGGCATCAATTCTTGGATGCAGCTGGAACACAAGTTACCAGTTTTTACTTATTAAAAAGTAGTATTTTTCAGAGCATAACACAGGGCAACCAAAAGCTCTCTTTTAAACAGCTGAGTATTTCTTCACTTAAGTCTCAACTGTGTCACTCACTCTTCATGCACTTAAGCCACTCTCACATAACCGAGAGGGGGCAGCACTTCAGCAGGATCTGGAAGCCAAAGAATTCTTTCATCTTTCCTCATTTAGCTTTTTGAGGACCAGGGAATTCTTTTCCATAAATCAAAATCAAGAAAGAAGTACTGCATACTAAATTATAACCTAGTTAGTAACAAAATAGCACCCGATCTTCCACAGCATGTCCATCCCTCAATGTCTTCAGAGAGTGGGGGGCAATCTAAGTGCCCAAACTGGAATACAGTTTGTGTCTGTATCGCCACTTTTTATATTTGGTATACAAAATCTATAGTAATATTTCAGTCAACACTAACAGCAGCAGAAGATGTGAGCTTTCCATTACCACAGCTGTTGAGAGATGCTAACCCAACACCTCATCATACCTGGAAGGGCTCACTGCCACAAAAAATTCATTAACAGAAGTTCTAACTTGTTTTTAACATTGTAACTTGGCTATTTCATCAGTCAAGCACAGCATCTGCCAGTCTTATCCATGTGAAAACCAACACAGAAGTAAAAGAAAAAAAATGACTGTTGGATTTCATCATTTTAATAAACACTGAAATCAACTACTATGCAAATTCAGTACCAGTAGTCTGGGAAGCAAAAGAAAAAATGCATCCTGCAGACTTATGAAACACCATTAAGGTGATTCAGGTACAGGCCCTGGTGTAGAGAGCCATGCACAGCCCCTGTGCCTTTCACAAGGCTCCTGCTGCTGTACCCGGTCACACTGGACAGATCCTGGATGTTTGAGAGGTAGTCCACAGGATCTTTCACGAGACAAACAGAGCCATAACAGTAATGCTGCACATTGCAAGGGGCACCTGAAGAAACAGTACAATAAAAAGGCGTAGGTATAGAACTCAAAATATTTTAGAGAATATAGAAACAAATAAGGAATAGACTTACCTGCAGGAAACTAATTGCCATTAAAATTAGGCTGTAAGAGCTAATTCCACCAGTAAAAACTTCATTCAAATCCCTCTGAAGGAGGAACTGTTTCAATACTAAAATCAAGTAAGGTAGCAAAGAATATTTCTGCAAAGCAAAGTAAGTCTTATCAGCTACAAAGTCAACATTCCAAAACAAATAAAGAAGTACACAATCTCAGCACACAAAGATTCATCTAACACAAAAATATTTCCAGTGGTGCTTTATACAGTATTATATGGGAAGAACTGAAACATGTTTTTTCATTCTAGAAACAGATGAACAGACTTCAACTCTTATTTAATCAAAGATCTTACATATCAAATTAATTTCCCACCTAAACAGTAAGGATTTTATATCCTTCTTTGAACGCCAGTGTCACTTATTATAGTCAAGGCTTTTACTCTACTAGTGTAGTAGGAGTAGTGTAGTACTTTTACTAGAGAGCATTTAAGGAAACCTCTAAGTGCGCAGCTACACAATAATTGTTTTTTGACAGTTTAGCAAGACAGTATTCATAATGCAGAACGACAAATTCAAGGTAAGCAAAACTTGAAAAGAGACTTGCTTCAGAAGCAAAGTTTAGTGCCTGTCTGCAAATCTAGACATGACTGTAGAAGCCCTTTCACAGTGTACAGGTTTATTCACTCAAATACCTAGCACTCAAAGGGAACAGCGAATGGACACCGATAATAAATTAAAATATCTATGTTTGATTAGTATTAATGAGAATAGTCTTCAGTATTATCAAGCCATACCAAAAAAGGTTAGCTAAGCATATAGCACATCCTTGGTAAGTAGCAGAACATTCAATACATGGCTGATACCTTCATGTATTCCTTGATAAATCGAGCTGCCTTCACACCAGTTTCTACATTAAAACTGATGTCAACTTTCACTTCTGTCTCCTGATCAGTGAGTTTTATTATTGGTACCTGAAAAGATTAAGGCAAGAATATGAATCCCCAGAAATACAACACTGGAGCTGTTCCCTATCTTACTCAAGACACATGGATACTAGCAGTCCAAATGAATGCACCTATCGAGTCTGTCAGAGAGGAGGTAACAATCCTAACCTGACTGACAAGCGAGTGCTTTCTAGGGAGGTGATTAATGCACAACCACATTAACTTACCATCACTCTGGTACTCTACCACAGCCATTAGTTATCTGCCTTCACAGCTGCAATAGCAATGTTCCATATAGCAATTTAATTTACTTAATTTAATGACTCATTCCAGTTAACAGGAGATCTTCCAATCTCATAACCTGTGGGAACTGCATTCCTCTGACCCAGCATTGCACCATTCACCTACTGAACTGACAGAAAACCAGCCTAGCAGAAAGTAATGCCTGTTGGTTTATCAAGATGAACTGGTTCAATGCAGAGTCAAATGAAAGCCAGAAGAGACAAAGCAAAGCAGCCGTAACAATATGGCAGGAATAAATTAATATAAAAGGACTGAATATGCAGTTTAGCTTCACACCACCACCTGGAAGGCAGTGCCCTACAAAATCATCTTACAATCATAACCTAAACTTTAGCTGGTAACATTTATTTTAAATTGAACTCCTCATATTTCTAACCTGAAATGGAAAACAAACAAAAAAAAAAAGAAGTATAGAATCATTTTATATCAACATCAGAAGAAAAGAATAAGAAGGGATAATAGAATTGTAAGCCTAGCATCATTTTCCATCATTAACTGGTAATACAGATTCTGAAAATCCCATTATTTCTCAGGTAAACCAAACACTACCAAAGCTAATGTTATGTACTGCTACTCAAATGAAAGCTACAGGAATATAATGAACCTAAGAAAGGAAGATTGTTTTGGAGACCATAAAACAGAGGCTTGCTAAGAGAAGTTTGGAATACTCACCTTAGTCCCCTGAAGAAAACATCACTTGCTCAGTAACATAAAATTCTCATGCATTAAGTTTTTAACATATTCAACATGATTCAAGCTTACAAGAAAGATGCAAGAGATAACACACATCAGTCTAACAAATGACATAAAGCTCTCAAATACTGTATTTTGGACGGGAAAACTCAATGTTAGGTTTGGAACACTTCACTATGCCATCAGAAACCAGACAACCTGAAAACTGTTGAAAGCTAGAACAGTTCTAGTCAATGACAAATTCCCCTCAAAGGTCAGTAGAAAAACATTATGCAAATAGTTAACTTATTTTACTGGATATTTTGCAAATACTGACTTTGAGA
Organism: Thryothorus ludovicianus; assembly: GCA_013397245.1. Taxonomy (NCBI): domain Eukaryota; kingdom Metazoa; phylum Chordata; class Aves; order Passeriformes; family Certhiidae; genus Thryothorus; species Thryothorus ludovicianus. The sequence goes on from VZTB01037520.1 coordinate 1,221,496, forward strand.
TCTTTATTGACAACATAAGTATGGCCTTCAGCAAACACAGTACACAGAATTACAGATGTCCATGTAAAAGACTCCTTGCTATTGCTAAGCACATAGAGATTCCACTGAAATCTTGCAGAGAGCTTAAGACAATTTAATTTGCTTCAGGAATTAAGAATACTATTCATCACCAACATCTGAAGGGGTATGAAAGGTTTTTTCAGTATTCCAAAGCTATTACTCACCGTAGCTTTGTCAAGTACTTTAATGGAATATGGCTCAGCCACATTGTGTTTTCTCAGTGCTTGCTCCAACAGCTGTAAAGGGGGTCGTTCCCATTTCCCAAAAACAACTAGATCAATATCACTACACGAAAAGAACACAGCATGAAATCCATTAAGACTAAAGCACAATACACTACCAAAAAACATGGCAGGATTGGCATTCTATATATTACAAGTTGTACAAGGTGATCATTTTGCCATTTGCAAAGTAGGTTCCCATAAAGCCTCTTCTAGGAATGTTAAGAGAGTCCACAGTGTTTTAGGACCCAAAGCAACATTCTAGTTTCTTGCTTCCATTACTATGATGAGTTCTCTTCCCTTTTATGCTCCCTCCCCCGACTTCCAGAGTAAATTCCATCCCTCATCAATCTACTCATGTTGACAGATATTTTAACAATTCAAAGGATTTTATCAGTAATTAGTATTCATAGAAACAGAATTTCCAGTGCTTTCCTTCTGAAAATTTAATTGATGTAAAGACAACATCATTGTTAAGGCAGAGCTACACAGGTTTCCACATCCAATTGAATCATTAAATGATATAAAACACCAAATAATTTTACTCTCCAAAAACGTGGGAATACAGCACTGTGATGGTTCTTTTGCCTTTACACAGTAACTCTGTGACAAGTGACACATTCTCATTAATTCATCTTATTTAACAAAACACAATCTTTACAAGGGAAATGCTAAACACTCAGTTTCACTGTCTGTTTAAAAAAAAAAAAGCCAAATACTAACTCCAGACAAAGGAAGAAAGTAATTCACCACAGGGTCAATAAGCAGAGTAGAGCACTAAGATGATACATCAAATGCTTATTGCAAATCTTGAAGTTCAAAAGCTCTTCCTTTTGTAAAGTTTTACTGAAAGTTTGACAAATTTGCACTTTCCATTCTAAACTCCTCTTTGAAATTTACCATTTCTCTAAAAGAAGACAAGAGTAAACTATTACTTACCTAGTTGGAAGATAAAGCCCTGTACTAAAGCTGCCAAATATCTGGACCTGAAAAGAACACAGCAGGAAAATATCTTGCAATTATCAATGCTCACTTTCTTTTACTTTCACAAAACTTCATACTTTTCTCCAGTTGTTAAGGATATAGCTAAGTAGAAAAGTTAGTTTACTACATACTCTCTGTACAAACACACTTTTTCTTACAGATGCAACTTTAGAGGAAATTTTGCTTCTTTAACAAGAACTACCAATCGAGCTAACAGAGAATAAACTTAAGCAAGTTCTTTTCATTATTTATTACCAGTTTGATAGACATGCAAGCTTTTATCAATTTCCTTCCCTCTTGCTCCTTCCACTCCTTACAGAACAGCTTTACTGAAATTGGAAGAGTTTAAGGGAAAATTTTTCCAAATTTTTAGGTTTAAAAACCAGCAAGTACATCTAAACGTATCATTCAGATAAATATAAATACTCCAGATTTTACTGTTAAGAACAATTAGGAAGCAGCAGCAGGTAATTCTGTGTGGAAAAGCAGGCACAATGAAGATACATCCACACACCACATCAAATACTTTCAGTGAGTTTCCCATCTAAAGAATTGAGATGTCCTTCACTCTCCAATACAGCAGAGCCCAATTTACAAGCTCACATAGTTTTTTCCTGGGCAACACACGCCCTTTTCAGTGTTTATATCGATTTCCACAAGGTAGAAAAATCTCTCTGTGAAGGAAAAACGTGGGTGAGGATGAAGCAGATGAGCTTTACAGTATTTTCAGCTCAATTTGTGGCCTGAGCCCTCACTGTCTGCCATGGAAGGCTACGAAACCATCGTGGTCTGAAACATTTTTCTGGTTGTTAATGACATTGCTACAATCTAGCAATCACAAAGGTGACACTAGAAATACAGTTTAGAATACATTCTTTTTGAATAAGCAGACTTATTCATTGGGTAACAAAGCCTTTGAAATTACACTAGCTTAGATTGCAACATATCTCAGGGAGCGCAATTTTCCCACTACAGGAGGGTTGAAGTTATTCCTTGAATGTCAAATTCATGAAGAATAAAAAAAAAAAAAAAAATTGCATTTAACTGTCCTTTTGTAAAATATTTTGATTTTAAAATATCCACACATTCAGGACCCCTTGCAGAAATGGATACATAGGTAGTCAGTCTCACCTTAATATTCAAAAATCAAATTATACAGAGACAATCAATTTAATAAGCTTTTACTTTAAGAAATGCACTACTAAAAGCTGGCAATTCTTCACATTCCCAGTTCTCAAAATGAAAAAAACATTCAGTAAAATTCACTAATCCAAAATCTAGCTTGGTATATCCCCACTTTTTAAAATAAATTTCCAAATACTACAAGAACTGTGGTATTAAGTCATTTGCCCTAAACTTGAAGAGTTATCTGTTCATTTCTAAAAGAAAAAAAGATAATAGCAAGGTTAAGTGAACCAAGCTCTACAATTTACTAGAAAAGCAAATCACAACCGGAGCTACACTCACATCAGCGGTAGGCCAAAGGTCTTTGATGACTGTTTCTATTCTTTTTACCACTTCTCTTCTCATAGCTGCTTCTTCAGGACGAGGGGACATGAAGTCATAGAAGTCAATGATTTCTTCATGTAGTCTAATGGAGAGAGGAGGATCAGGTAAAGTGACAATCGAACTATTTAACTATTACAATACATTTTACAAGAAACAGGTCATAGGCTTTATTTAATATCATCCTTTAACCAAAGAGCTCAGAACACTAACTCTAGTAGACATTTACTAAATTTCTTACTGGCTCAACAGGGAAGGATAAATTCAATTCCTGATTCTTAAATGATTCTTTTCTTTAAAAGACAAAGCTGAGTCTTAAAAACTGTATCATGAGGCAAAAGTGAAGCAGCAAAAGATCAAGCAAAGTCTTCAAGCAGGTTTATTCTTCCATCACTTCTTACTTCTGTGCATGTGGCAGTTTACACAGACTGCAAACAGGCCACTGGCATTAGTGAGTTTTTGCAGAGGACAAAGAAAGGACATTTGAGTATTTCTGGATGAAAAAAAACTCCACTTTGACACTCAAGCCCTTCATTACCCATTCATTCTTATAGAAAGTGACCTCCCAACTGAACTCAAAGCAAGAAATGTTAAATATATTCTCAAGTGTAAAGTATTTTTATACCAATGTTACATGAGGAGTCCTGACACTGGAACCTTATACACCTATTAAGCCCTTTTGTTTCATGTCTACCAGTACTATAGAACTCTTGCTGCCAAATTTGAGTTTTCAGGTGAATGTCATGTTAGCCTTCAACGGAAAAGCATCGAGCCATGCCAGACAAAAATGCAAATAACTACTGCTGAGACATTTTTACAAAACATCTTTTCGATGTTGGCATATTTCTAAGATTTCTGTCTAACTCACAAGATGTATCTAGTCAACATCGTAGTGAAATCCAAATGCTGCCCTAAATGCAAGAATCAATCTATAGTTTATATACTTTGCCTTCCAGGAGGAAAATTTAATACCTCTCTAGTAGAACTCAACCATTCAGCTGAGACTCTTCAATTAATTTTAAAAGGTAACCACCCCTGCTAGCAGGTAACTTCCAAGAGACCACACACCTAATTTTTAAGTGTCAGTATTCTTTTCCATACACAAAGAGATTTTTGCAGCAAAGCTCAAAGATACTTCTAAAAATCATATTTTGAATTACTGATTGTCTTTTCTCTTATCTTAAACTGACACACAACAGAACATTTAATTACACAGCAGATTTAACTAACATTTCAATTTGCTGATGAATCCACTTATTTCCAAAATTTTAGAGCAAGACATAAAATACAAACTAACATGCTCTTATTTTGTTTTGTTTATAGAAAGTATGCTCTTTTCCTACCTTTACAAGATAAAAAGATCAATGAATAAAATATTTGAATACACCTAACAGCAATGGGGACAATCTAAAGACTTCCTGTTCTCCTGCCTGTAATAATCTGCAGTAGACAGCTACAGGGAGAAAGCAAGAAAAGGCAAGAAAAGCAAAGGGGCAGGCATCCTTCCAAGCCTCCCCTAATTTTATCTGGCATATTTTCAGGGTGAATCCCAACCACAACACGTATTAGCTCAAAGAACTCCATTCCATACATTTTTTCCAGGTCTTTTAGTCCATTTCTGCTTTGTTATTCATGGCATTTCATGAGAATATAAGTACGCATCAGAATAGAGTGCTTTATTTTAAACTGCTGCCTAGTAATGACTTTATC